>CM070036.1:49142347-49155240 GCA_036250615.1 Ptychadena robeensis | reverse complement strand
GGGGGGGGTTATTGTTTCCCCTATGTTAGCATTTAGGTGTATTGGAAACACACAAACAGATTTTATGGCCTAAAATTATATGTTTAATTTTGTTGCTGGAAACATTATTTAGGAATGTTCCTACAATTCAGAATATCTAGACTTTTGGAGATATACCGCATTTTTCGGACAATAAGACACACTTTTTCCCCCCCAGAAATCCCGGCCAGCTCTCCCAGCAAGGAGATTAGCCAGGTAGGTGGAGGAGCTGCCAGATGAAAGATGCAGCCACAGCCAGATCTTGCATTGATTTGATTTATAGCATTAATCCAATTCATTTGAACATTTCAATTTTTTCTTTCTGGTTTTCCTGCTCTAACAACTGGGTGCGTCTTATGCAGGGCCGCCGTCAGGGGGGGAACAGAGGGGACTCCCGTCCCGGGCAGTTAGGGGGGCCCGACGGTCAGTGCGTAGGAGCCCCGGGGCCCTGACAGGCTGCTGCACCGATCAGGCTGCATGCCGGAGGGGGGGGGGGAGTAGTTTCTGCTAGCACATCCCCCGCTCAACAAGTCCTGTCATGGGGCCCGGACATTTTTTCTGTACAAGGCCCCATGATTTCTGACGGCTGTCCTGGTCTTATGGTCCGGTGCATCTTATAGTCTGAAAAATATGGTGTATGGATTATAATTTATACAAGATTGTATAAAGCAAATAAAAAATGCAAACATTCACTCAATATGCTATGGAGTGATTTGCCAGTTCAATAAGTTGCGTATACTAAGAAAAAACACAACTCTTTCAAAATCCTTCCTGGGATGACATGGTAGTTAGACATATACAACAGGTAAATGTCAAGAGCAGATAAACGGAAGTCATTTTCAGACATCTACCCTAGTTTGTTCTCTTTCTTTAGACAGCTGACTGGTCCTCTAAAAAGTGGTGGATTAAGGACACATAATACCTGGATGAGCTTGTCTGTCACCTTTTCATGCTCCTCATGGTGAAGTCTCCTTTCCTGTTCAAGAATAGCCTGCAGTTCACGTAGGGTTGGATTCTTTTCAGGCGACACGTGATTGCTGAGCTGGATATAGAAAGAAGCAAAACGTAAGTGTTATATAAACAAAGGAGTATAAAAGCTGACTATAATACTGAGTTTAGTAAAACAGTGTTGTCATCAGGCATAACCTTGTAGGCAGCTACTGTAACGCTACAGGTTCTTTCTCTAACATACATATATCACTCAAGTTTTTTGGCACCTTATTCTGACCATAACAACTGGCATAAAGGGACTTTTAGGGCAAGGCATTTATCTCTATAAAGGTTTATAGCAAAGCAGCAAAACAGTCATAATCATAAATATGCTATGGATTTGATTTAAATCGAACTGATTTAAAACACGATTTCAATCACAGGTCAGTAAGGCTTGATTTAAATTATAGTTTCCTACATAAAGACAAATTCTTGCTGGTATAACTTTAATTTGCAAGTAGATGAAGATTTTTAGAATAACAACTTTTCATATTAGCTTTTTTATCCCCAGGTTAGATAAATCATTCATATTTGGACAGCTTTTCTGTTGTACTTAGGAAGGAAAAAAATAATCATTACCATGATAACAATTAAAGAGAATGCCCCTCCCTCCTCACACTTAGTTTCACTTTCTTCTTGTGCAGATATATTCCACTCCAAACCATCAGAAACTATGTTTCTATTCTATTCACTGAACTTCTTGAAACTTAGCACTGAAGGCGTTGATGCTGTATTCATAGGTTTGTAGAACAATAGGATTAACCTCCCTAGCGCACTGCTAAGGTCCATATTTCTGTACCAAAAGCGCACCATAGACTCTAATGGAATTTTTTATTGTTGTAGGCCTGTAACTTCCCAAAATATGTCCGTACAAGGGTCTAATAGACATCCTGAATATAATAATGTTTGAAACACACAATTATTAAAAATAAAACATAAAAAAATGAATAAAAGGTATCATTTGAATGATAAAATCTCTTAATACTTATTTGGTATGAAAGATTTCAAAACAGTGTGTATTCCTATTTATGTTTTGTTTATAATAACATTTTTATTACAATTGGAAATGTTTTTTTTTTACTTTGAATTGTATTGGATACAGTTATAAATGCCGTTTGGCACCCTCTGAAAGGGTTAACTTCAGCTCTTTGAAGTTAACCTAATTTACATTTGAATGCCGCACTGACCCCGCCCCCCCCATGTGACGGCATCATGTCACCGGAGGGGGGGGGGGGTGAGAGGGGTGACATAGGCTTGCTAAAGTTAAGAAGCCAGCTAAGAGGATCCACCGGGACAGCACAGAACAGTGAGTATGTGCTGCCGGGGATCTGATTTTCTGACCTGAGGGCTCCATCTCCATCTGGTGTCTGCAATTAACCAAAAAAATGTAACATATACCGCCTTATTCTACATAATAAAAAAAAACAGAATCTTTATTTCATGATGGAATAACCTTTGGATGGTAATACATTTTTCCTCAAAAAGCATTTTATTGAAAGCGGACCTACCACCTGGGAGGTCACTCAGCAGTATTGGGGGAGGAGAGGGGGGCAGTGATGGCAGAAGCAGCTTCGCTTCTCTAGGATCTAAGATGCCGGCATCAGAACTGAAGGTGAAGAAGGTGAGTATATATTATTTTTTTGTGTAGCAGTTTTCCAACATCTGAACTGCTGACAGGTGAGTATGGTGTGTTTTTTTTTAACCCCCTGGGCGTTACGGGCTTTTCACGCCATTTGCTATGGCACGAAAAGTAATTTCCCATGCAATCTCTGCCGCCTCCCCCCGGCCCTCTACACACTGCTGGTGCCAAATAGACATCGTTGGTGTGTGGGAAAAAAAAAAGCGACCCCCCCATTCATTAACATGGAGGTCTATGGCGCTGCCACTGATGCTGAAGACACAGGGCCAGAAAAGGCACTGTGTGTCGCTCGCCATCAAGGGACAAATTTTTTTATGGGGGCGATTTAAATAAAACAAAAACGTGTGTAAAAATTGCCTGGTCATTAAGCGCCCAATAGCATGTGATTGGCTGCCAGAGATTGGCTGCCAGTGATTGTCGCACGCGATTTAACTCTGATAGCCTAAGTGGGAACATAGCCTTACAATTTTACTGTTAAAAAACTACAGCTTAAATTCAAAACACATAAATTACTAAAGATTCTGCATGTCCTAATAGGCCTACTTAACTATAACTCCTTTTAGCAATTACAACTACTCCATTGTACCAAAGATTTAGGATCATGCTGAGAGATTGAGGAAAAATGAAGGAGTCTTCCAACTATCCTTTTTTTTTATCAATTTTATTGAGGCCGAACTATCCTTCTAACAAGATGGCGTCAGTTATTAAAAAATGTTGCAATTTTGGCCCAAAATTAGTGTGGAGGACAAAAAGCACATGTGGCACATATAATGCATTCAATCATCCCTTTGAGAGCAACTAGTACTTGGTTCCCCAGACATTTGATCAAAAAACAAGGGAGTGATGCACCTGTCTTGCGAAGTCAATAACCACCCATCAGTATTCTAAAATTGTAAGATAAATAACAACTATACATATGTTTTTTTTAATTTAAAATCTGCTTTAACAAGATATGAAAAATATTATTGCATTTATATTTTAAGCAGTACTACTTTAACTGTAGTTCTTTGAAATGTAGTGCATGACATGATCATGACAGTAAAGCTTATGAATTTCATGTAGACACTTCTCTACACTGAACTCTATGTTTCTAACTGTATATAGAAGTCATAGATATTTAGACCATCAGTTCAGCCCCCCAAACACCTTAAGATTGATCCATACAATCTCCATTAGATCTACCAACAACTGTCTAGTATAGTGTCCTCACTGATAGAATACATAGTGATTGGAAGGATAAGAAAGCTCCTCATATTACATGGTTTTGTTAGAACAAAATGTGATTGTACAGAAATTGTATGGAAAGATTGTAAGGTGTATGGGGGGCTTTACTGATTGTACAAGCAAACTGCATTGAGTATAATCTGCTCTAAACGGAAATGTGTAATGTAGTATTTTACAATTCCTTTTAGCTATCCATATAAATATATTTACCCGAGCTATCAAAAGGATGCAGAATACAGAATGGCAACAATAAAGTTTAAGCATGCTTTTGCAGTTTATGTCCCAGCGTCATTTACAAACATAGATTAGCTGGTGTCATTTACTAAGCTGATCACTGTTTTAAAATCAGTTTGCAAGAGATGTTCTTTAGAACAAATTAACTCTTTTTGATATCTACTATATCTTCATTTTAGTAGACCAGAGCTTACACATCTAACCAATTAAATCAAGCTCTGTTCTGGTAAATTGTTTTGCAATACTGTACCAATCCTAGAAACAAAAAAAAACTGCCCATGTTCATCTAGTTGTAATACGTTATACAACATTGCTGACCTCTAGACTGAAACCGCCCTGGTCTCCTGGCCTGTAGTGTGTACTGTCTCCATCTGCTCTGCGATGTGATTCATGATTAACAAGGAGACGATGTGATTCTTCTTCATGCTCATGGTGCGTTTGCCATTCCATTTGTTCCCTCAGCTTGGACTGCTAGGTGCATGGGTAGTATATAAACACAAATAAAAAAAAACAAGGGAATGGGAGGAAAAAAACACAAAGAACACAAAGAAGAAAAAAACAAAAAATGGGTAAGGTAGACAACGGAAAAAAACTACAAGACAAAGAAAAGCGTGAAGAGAAAGACTAACTTAAATATGGTGGCATAAGACAGTGATGAAAACAAAACCAAAAAGAGTATGAGCAAAATGATGGGCTGAAATATCTGGAAAGCAAAAAGAGAAAAAACAAGGGGAAAAAAAAGAATGCAAACACTGGTTATGAGGAGCGCATGCAATGAGAGGTGCATATGTCATACCAATGAAAAGCGTGCAGGCCATGAAAGCAGCAGCATACCAAGTTTCTTCCCCATTGTTATAGTACCATGTTCCATTTCACGTGTACAGCATGAACATGCACAACTAAAAAGTCTTGGATTTACTTATCATGATACTGGCAAATAAACCTTAAGTAATCAGAGCTAAAGTATAAAAAAAATAATTACCAGTTCCCAATAAATGAATTCTTATAAACTGAAGAAATTTAGAATTTATAGAGCCTAGCAAAACAATTTAGTTGGGGGAAAAAAGAGTGCTCGTTTGTTAATGGCAAAAAGAAGCAAAAAAAAAAAAGCAAAAGAGCAACGATAATTACCTGAAAGTCAGTAATGAGTTCTTTTCCAAGATTTCCAATTGGAGAATCTCGAGAAGCAGAAGTCAGGTTGGACAAGAAACTAGATGATTCGGTGAGATGTGGCATTGGGGACAGGTCTTCTGCATGCTCTTTTAGACCTTCCCCTGTGTGCTCAACCATTTCTAAAAAGTTAGTCAACTCTTTCCTGAATACTTTCATTTTTGTATTGATGCTGCCTAAAACATCTGACCCAGATGCCTCTCCTCTGTCTGGACAGCCTTTTGAAACTTCCTCCACAGTACTGCTTGTCATCTGCCATTTGGCATCATAGATCAAGCTGTCTGTGTCTGTAATCAGACGTTCGATGGTCTTCCCTAGCCGATCAGCCTCACGTTTTATGTTCATAAAATAGTGTGCATCTTGTCTCAATTTAACCAGCTCTGCACAGTATGTGTCACCAACCTCAGAGGGTTTGACACTCTCGAAGCCTGAGGTCTTCTCGTATGCATCTTCTGAGTCACTCTCTCCACCAATAGGACCTTCTCTCTTTGGTTGAGGGTGATGTCCATCTTCACTGTCACTTTCTTTTTTCCCTGCATCACTTTCTGCATCACTGTCACGTGGGCTTGCTGTTCGCATTCCCAAGTGTGACACAAGATCACAGCGCTGAACATTTGATAGTAGAACTCGGTTTTCATACTGAAGTTTCATAACCTTAGCACTAAGCTCACTTATCTGAATACGAGCTGACTTCAGCTCTTCCTGTATTGAACCATTGCATTTGGAAGAGTTGTCATCAATCCAGACAAGGTCCTGCACCGGACCAAACTTAAATCTATTCAGCTCAGTTGTGAGCTCTTTATTGTGATCCTCTATCTCAGAAATGGATCTCCTCAGCAGCTCTGCTTCCTCTTCCACAAACTGGAGGTGGCGTCGTAGCTCTGTGGCAGATTCCATGGAATCACCATATGGCGAGGTAGGAATGCTTGAAACATACTCCCTGCTTAGAAATTCTTTTTCATACTGACACCTGAGGTCTTCCATTTCTGCTTTAATGCCCCTGTTTTCTACTTCCAACTCAACAATTTTCCTCCCAAGGATATTAGCTTCCTCTTCAACCAACTTAAGACGCAGCTTCAATTCAGCTTCTCTAGTGCTGGGTGGGCCCCCGGTCTCCCCTGGTGGAAGAGGACATTCTACATCTCCATAAACGGATTTGTATTTTTCCAGTTCCTGCTCTAGCTCATCCTTCTCTTTTCCAATTTTGGCCATTTTCTTTCGCATCAGCACTGCTTCCTCCTTTGCAAATTGAAGCTGGCATTTCAAATCAGCACTGTCCTCCTGCATAAAATACAAGAATTTGTTTTTACATTTTGAAAACAAGACAAATATGCAAAACAATTCTTCAAGTTCAGAAGAGTGACGCTTTCAAAATACTGTAGAGTTCAATTATGTCGCCATCACAAATATACCAAAATGCACATATATGGAAGCTGCTTAAAATCATATCATACTCCTCCACATAATTTTTTGTTACAAAATGTTGAATGTTTAGATGTAGAAATGTCTCATTTAATGGGATATCTTAGCCAACAGACTATAAACTCTTTCAACTATTATACAATCATTAAATAACTCTAGTGTTATTAAACCTTATCTATGTAAACTGCAATTTAACTTTGTATGCACCAAAAAACATTTATGTATCCTGTTACAAATGCTGGAGACATCACCACTGTGCTATACATGGTTAGTTCAGAGAGCAACAACATTAACTGTAAGGGTAAGGTGAAATTAGAAAACAATACCCATTCTATTGTATATGGTATTGCTCGCTGTAAAGGGGTGTGGTTATCAGGGTTCACTTATGAGAAGTCCATGTGGGAAGCACATGGCTATACACCTGGCTATACGCTGGCTATACACCTTTAGATCTCTCTGTCAGATATCCTTTAGATCTACCAACAACTATGTACTGCTGGGTCCTCTACGATTAAACACAGGTAGACATTATGGTTAAGAAAGTCCCTTATATTACATGGTTTGGGTAAAACAAAAGGAGATCTAAAGCAAATCTGACAGAGAAATCTAAAGGTGTAAGGGGGCCCTAAGGCTAAGGCTCCAATATGCGCTTGGCTGCACTGACATCAGCACATCAAACAAGTGCAAGCCCCCCTTTTCCCTTGCGTTAGGGCCACCTTATTGGCCGTGCTACATAGCACATCTGATAACACGTCCCCTTTAAAAGAATGTGCTTGACTTATAACTATCAATGGATGCATCATCCACCAAGTCTCCGTTAAGTTGATGTTGAAGCGGAATCCTGCACACTATTTACAACTGAGCTAACATTCCATAATGGGTGTTGGATCTGTTTATTTGTTGCCATGTATCTAGTCTAAGGCTAGGTTTCCATGGCGTTGAGGGCTCTTTCCAACCCTCCTGCGTTAATCACATTCCTAGACATGTCTACTGCACCAAGACGGTGCAGTAGGCATGTAATGTGGATGGGCTACTTCAACATCCCCATCAGAATGTGATTAACGCAGGGGGTATAGACGGAGCCCTTAACACCGTGGAAAACTATCCTTAGAATTATTTATATCATAAGCTAGGTGAACACTATTTTACTGTCATGAGCAGCTTTCGCCTAAAAAGGGAAATGTCTATTTTCCTCTTTTCTCCAAAACATATCCCCAAAATAGCTTGGTACAACTTTACTCTACAAAAGCAGTTGCTTCGTTATTGGGGTATTTTGTCCCAAAAATGGATTCACAGGCTCCATTCCTATATGTACATTTCACATAAGATAATATAACATTTTCTATCATATAGTTATAAAGTCACCTGGCTGGTGGTCTTCTTATCTTTGTGCATCTCTCTGCTTCCTCTTCGTTTTAGTGTACTCTGAAAAAGTTAGATAGAATAGAGATTTGTGTCAGTCTAGGACAGTGCGAAAACCATACCATTTTCTGTACAATCAACTACTTTTCTTTGATATGAGGACCTGGTGGCCCATTCGACCGTGGCATGTGATCGAGTCATTGGCAGTCAATCGTTCAAGGATCACAGAGCAGCGGTACACAATTCCCCGCTGATTTGGGACCCAGATCGTTCCCTAGGATAAAGGAGAGGATCGACTCCTCTGTATTCCAAGTAGCTGACAGATGGGTAGGTAAATTAGAGCAAAAGGGTAAATTTTATAGCCAGCAACTAGGGGTCCACCAACATTGTTTGTTTGATGAACGATCAACAGGAAAAAAAGACATATGCGATCAGCGAACAAACGATCTTTTATTTGATTTTTAACGCACAAGGTGGACAGGCTTTGATTCCCAAATTCCCAGATCGTTCGGCACAATCGATACTTTAGAATGTGAATGGAAAATCCATATGTCTATGGCTGGCTTAAGCCCTGTGCGCATGCTCTAAAGCAGGATTGCATAATAATTTTACTGGAATTTACCAACATGTCTGTTTTTATGTTTCATTTTGATCATAAATTTTGATCTAATTTGACTTTGATCCAAAAAAAGAACCAATTTTCCATTGATCGAATTAACACAATTGTTGAAAAATAAAAGCCCAGCTTAAGTTACTGCATAACTACATACTTGATCTGATGCTATTCTAAAGCTAGGTATACATGTCTCGATTTTTTAATAGACTCAAGAACAATTGAGCACTGTTAGCGCAGACGGCACGAGGCTCCTTTTTGCTCAAATCTATAAAAAATACAGCTGTCCAGCCTTTCTTCGAGTGGGAGTGTGTGCATTCAAAGTTTCCGACGGAATCAATGACACAGAAGTGCAGCGGCTCGATATTGAGGAAGCACAGTGAAGTGAAGCGCGTTGGCCTCTCAATTGTACAGGCTTTGAGCCGTGTATGCCTAGCATTATAAGGGCTTTGCTTGGTTGTACTTATAAAGATAAATTAACATCTTGATAACTGAGTCACTGCAATCACACAGGAATACAGGGGTGATTTGATTAAAGGATCAGATTAACGATCAATCATCCTTTATAGTGCAAAGTAAACAAAGCTGAACTTTCCTGGCATCTTTGTTATTTTGTAAAAGCTCAATGCCAAAAGCTGGTTACTGTGATCTCCTAGATTAAGTGTGTACGGTCCTTTTCCTGCTGTATAATGTTCGTGCAGCCCTAATGAAATAAACTCTCCTTGCCCATCTGATTGATACAATTAACAACAGAACATTGCTGTTCCTAACCATCTGATAAATGTTCATGTTAAAAAGTACAAAGGCAAATTGCACAGCTTTTGGAACATTGGGTCTTAAAAATAAACTAAATATTTAATTTACAGTTTTTATAAAGAATGTAAAACAGAGGCATATAAAGAAATATTTCAACATGGTGTACTTAAAATGCTAATCTATATATGAACTGTATACTGGTGCAAACTGATGTCTGGGGTGCCAAACAAATATAAAAACATCTGTCCACACCAAGACGAACAGTAAACAGGTTATGGTTTACATTAAAGAGACATGGTCAGGTTCACCAGGGGAGGGCTGGCAGCCTTAGTCCTGGAGGGCAAATCCAGTCAACTGGCCCATTCCACCACCGAGTCAGCTCACCATCCACACCAAGCTTCTCCTTGTTTCGTAATGGATATTGACGTTATGAAGCAAGATGAATATGATACAATCAGCCCCCAGCAGCCTCTCTCCTTCAGCCTCAGCAGCCTCAGCCTCTCTTCATCACCCCCCAGCAGTCCCCAGCCTCTTAGCCATTCATTCTCATCTTATACGCATGGTGAAGATCAACAGAAGCTGGCACTGGGAATGGAACAAAAAGGGGCGTGCACAGCAAGTCCCTCCCTCCTTCCGTTTCCACTTCCTGGCTTGAAAAAGCTCTGTGGGGGCGGGGTGCAGTGGTGATGGATGACCTGCTTGGAGGGATCTGAGCCGCGCCAACAGCTGGTTCCGGTAACAGCTGCTTTTCCAGCGCTGGTTTAGGGCGGCCTGGGGGCAGCCTGGGGGGCAATTGCCTCCCTGCCCCTCTTTCCAGCCCTCTCCTGATGTTCACATACAGTAAGTGCTCAAAGTTAGATTATGATTAGAAGTAAAATATGAAATTCAGAAATAATAAAAAAAAAAATTTATGTTTATAACAAGCAATACAAAAATTTTTAATCTTTATGATAACAAACCGTAAAACTGTATATCAAGATAGTGTCCATGTGAAGCACAGACTGTTTAGACACCTACCTAACAAAAATAACATGCTCATACTCTACAAATTCGAATATCACAGCAAGACTCATGGGTGATACTGGGTAATTGTTGACTATAAAAATGCAAGCCCCCATCTTGAGTGACGTCCATGCTGAGAAAAGCATAGCTCACATAAGGGTTGTTACTTTTCTCTGCAGTAGGGACAGTACAAGTTATGTAACTTGTGGTGTAAACTCTATAAAGGAAGGAAAACCTAATTTGTAGAGTGACCCACTAGATATTCGCTTTAAACCCCAGAATGTAAAATGGCAAAAGATGACTTTTCACTATGACCATGTGTATACATTTCTAAATGTATTTAAAATAATAACGTCATGCACATTATAAACACTAAAGCTCATCCTCCAGAAACATAAAAGGTTATGTTAGCAAGTTAGAGTAATTCAATATTTCTATTAGGAGAGGCTATGATATGAAAGGAGGGATGGGTAACTGGTGCTGTGCTACATAATCAGCTCTTACCTGGGATGTGGAATTCCCAAGCATGTTCAAAGGCACATTGCAGGCAAATACAAGTTGTATATAAAATGCATGCTGTAAATAAACATTTCAAATCCAAGATTGTCTGTGTTTAATTGTGGCTCAAACTGCTTACACTAAACTGCTTATCGCAGCTCCCTTCCCACAGGTGTCTGAGCTATATACAGAATTCTCATTCTTTGCACCATTTTTTTTTACCTCAATGATATTTATTTTTTTCTTTCTGTTCTAGTCGCCTTAGCTGATTATCTTACCAGAAAACATAACACCCAACCCTCTAAGGCAGTTCTAATATTACCAAGGGCTTTTGGGTATCCCCTGCATATCAGAACTCACAGGAGGAAGATGCAGGAGCATCCACAACAAAAGCAGCTGCTCTGTGTTAGGTAATGGCATATACTCTGCTGGGACCTGGATTCATCATGAATAGAGATGGTCATTTCGCCTATTTCGAGTTAATTGTAAAGCCCCTGAACATGGTATCAACACCAAACTTGCTGGAGATGTAGAGAAGGGTTGGGGGTATACTACAAAAAAAAAGTAAGTCTCTAACACAAATAGTTTTTGCACAAAATAAGTTCAGTCAAGTCAAAATTCCAAAAATCAGAATTTCGACTTTAACTTTGAACTTAATTTATGCAAAAACTACATGTGCTAGAGCAACACTTTTTTTTCCAAATGTTCCCCTAACCCTCCTCTACATCAACAGCAATTTTGGTGTTGATACCATTTTCAGAGGCTTTGCAATCAGCTCACAAAGTTAGCAAGTCGAAAAATTCGACCATCTATAATCATGATGTGCGCAGTATAATAGGTGTTTTAGGTCAGGTGGTTTCTTAAAAAACACACTGGTCTACCTGAGATTATCTAATGAAATACTAATGTAATTATGTAAATTATATTGCACCCTAATCATGGTAGTACATTGTGGTACTTATGGTAACCATGGTAGCACAGTACGTTATCATACATATTTGTAGGGGTACCATCTATGCTATTCGGGTACATACTCTCACTCCATTCCTTAGCAGCTGTAACATCATTTTATCTGGTCTTCCACTAGCTAGACGCTCACCTCTTCAGTGTTTTATGAATTCTACTGCTAGATTGACTTAAGCTACATGTGCTTAAATGGCAATGAGTCGTCCACCGGTCAGTTTTAAGGCTTCAGTCCGATTGAACTGTAAAATAACCCCAAAAGCCTGTACAATTTTGCAGGCACTTGGGATAGGTCGTTTCCGTGCAGCAGCGCAAGCACCCAGTCGTTTCCTGGGCTATGGACTAATAATAATATGCTAGGGATGCAATATACTATAAGTGTGGTCCTGAGATTGGTAAATTAATGACTTATGCTTTCATGAAAAATTGTTATGTGAAATGGTAATGAGTTACTGTCTTCTTAGCATTAAACATGCCTCATCCTGTAAACATACACTAGTACATGGTGAACACACCCCATAACTACCGGTATTTAAAGTGAAAGTTAAATTAGTAAAATTATTAATAAAAGTGGTTAGCATTAAATGGTCCAACATTCACAAATACATATCTCCAAATCTTCATATCAGGGTCAGACTAAAGGCCCCCATACATGTCAAGATTTTTCGTTCAATCAACTTAATTCAATCAATTTTTTTGTTGATTGATTGAAAATCTATGGCAGCCCACATGGTCAGATCGACCTAAAATGATAAAAATTGGGAACAATTTCTATTGAAAAATCGGACGCACTGGAAAATTTTAATTGGTTGTATTGGATTTCTGTTACTACAGTTGGCATACATAACAATCAATCACCGATTTCCCTGACCCCTTAAAATTTCTTTTTAGGTTGATTGAAAGGAAAATCTAGACACGTATGGGGGCCTTAACTTAATATAAAATATTAGTGTGGTGCTGTGGCTCATTGTCTTTCCTTCAGCTCATTGGGGGGGGGGGGGG
>CM070036.1:49103317-49128123 GCA_036250615.1 Ptychadena robeensis | reverse complement strand
CCGGTCGACAGTTCACCAATTGCCCCCTTCTGCTTGACAGGTCCACCAATCGCTAGCTGCACCCACTTCAGCGCATTCTTTCTTTTTTGGATTAAATGGTAATATCAGGTTTAGAATCACTGTCAGATTTATAATCCTGTGTTCCTACTAGATCAGTTGATATAGATTCCTCTTTACAGCATAACATCAGATGGAAATGTGTCACAGATACAAGAACAAACAGGGAAATTTTTCAACTATTACATGACTGGTCAGCTCTTTCACGTTATATGCATTGCATGATCCGCATGGCACACTCATAGGAGGGATGTGTTGGCAATAACACTAATGTGCAGTGTTGTGTGGTGTGTAATAAACTTTCGAAAACGAAACTTTTGCAGCACTCTAACTTTGGCCAATGTAAAAAAAAAAAGAAATACATTTGGAATAAAGGAAAACTTTATCTTGTGTGATCTTTCTACTGCTTGTCTACAGTTACGCCTCAGAGAACATAAAGTAGTTTACAGAAATCCTAATGAGTCCGTTCTGATCTGTAGGATTACACAAAGCGCCCATCCCCTGCTCCTTGTTTACTAATCTGTATATAACCACATGCGGATGTTCTCCACCAAGACTTAAGCAGGGTACACCATGTAAGATGTTACCAGTCAGCTATTCAGAATACATAACCTGTCACACAATATGAAAAGACCACCTGTAAAAATCCATTAAGCTGGGCATAGACGTCTCGATTTTCCATACGAGATCCATCACTGGAATTGATCGATCACAAATCGATGCATGCACAAAGTGATCAATTGATCGATTTGACCCTAAATCGCATGTAAAATTTATCGAGCAGGAATCGGACCTGTCTGTATAGTAAAGTCGATCGCCCAGGAATTGTGGAATGTTAATGGAGACAGGCGATCGTTCCTATCGATCGACCTATTGGCATCCAACCCACATTACATAATTTCCAATTAGAACAGCTGGGAGCTGGAGATCGCATGATCCGTGATTGATTAATCGCAGGAAGGAATGGACCAGGAATCGAAGATGTCATATGGTGCAGTGTGCGATCGATTCTGTAAATGGAAGCAATTCCGGAATCGCATGCACAATCGTTTAAAAGATCGATCGCTGCGAAATCTAAACGTCTATGCCAAGCTTTACAATCTAGTAATTAAATAACAACACCAGACGTCAGTTTAGACATTTAAACAAATCAAAAGCAGTAACCTTACATTAAGTTTATTCAGTAAATGCCATCTGTCCATCAAAACCTGTCACTTCTCGACAATTTAGAACATGTCAACTGTCAGTTAGGAAACATCTAGTTCGGACTCTTTTATTAATAGATAAGCGCATGTCCCCTACTAGATCAAACATGACAGCTCTTTGTTCATCCAAAAAGTCTTCTGTATGTTTAAATATATTATTACACATACACAGATCTTGATAGTCTACATTTCTATGGACGTGTGTCCCAATACAACCTTGAAGCCCTTGCACCACTGCAGTGTTCCTATGACATTTTTCTTTGGGGCAGGAATTAAAAACAGTTTGAAATTAAAAAAGGATTCATTAATAAAAATGACTTTTAAAGGAAAAATATAAACAGAACATAATTCAACTCCAAAAAGTATAGCAGCATGGTTTGATACAGAAAATTTATACATTTTCAACATCAACAGTATTTCCCAGGGCTGAAAAATTGGAATCATCCCAAAAGTCTGTAGGCAGCTATGCGCCAGTCAGCCAGAAAATCACCTGTCAGTCAAGCAGACATTTTTATTTAGACATGAAGCACTTTGAGGTTAAGCAGTGTCTAAGTATCTCTTGCAGTCCGTATTTGTACGGTAGAATTGTATAAAAGATGCAAAAAACATTGCATTGTGGGAAGTGATCTTAAGCCTCTCATTGTGCCTGCTATTACTCCTCTGCCTTTATAGTTTTCCTTCTTTTATTTTTTTCTTAAAGCAAGGTAAGCTTAGAAACCAATAAGACTCGCCCTTACCTTTTTCATGCCAGGGAGCTGGGGGAATGACAAGGAAGGCGGAGCAGAATGACTTCTTTAATAATAGGCAAGGGTCCATCTATTGCATTACATACTACTTAATTAATATGTTTACTCATAATTATCCAGTTAGTTTTTTTTCTGTCCTGGATAAAGCTTTTGAATTGCAACACATTTAGCACTAATAGAAAACCCTTTAATGTGCTCACATTCTTCAGCAGTTTGCAAAGTAGACGACACAATCTGCTCCTGCCAAGAAATTACTGTGGAATTCTACTGTACATCCTACTCAGACCATTCCCTGGCACGTTACATTAGACCCTGATAATGTGAAATGACAAGACCTTCCAGTTTGGTACATGTGAAAATACAGAGTCATACAACAAGAAGACTGCCATAAGCTGCCATACCAGAGCTCCAGATTCTCCATCTTTAATAGCCATTTTGTCTTATGTTTTTTAATTAAGAGCAGACTAGATTTTTTAAACTATAAATATTTAAAGTAGACATTTATTGTTAAAATATAAAGTAAGCTATGGTACACTAACAATTGATGTGGCACAGAACAACATCATATTAGTTATATGCTAGGTCATGGTCCATGCAGCACCACCCTGAAATCTTTATTGAGAAGTTAAGCTGGCAATTGACACTCATTATAGCCTGGTAAGGTCACCGCGCTGTGATGAGTCAGCAACAGAACTGATGGGAATCCTGTGTGCTCCACTAACACAGGGGATTCTCATCCCATTTGAGACAATTAACTTGGAGGGGGAGGAGACTCCACCTCCACATTAACTGCCTACAACAGGATCGGCCACAAAAAGAACCAGAAGGACAGATTGTTGTGCGATCTTTTTAGGTTGAAACCTCAAGATGGGCACCCTTGTAGTTGCGGGCGACCGGCCATTATGCGTTCGGCATGAGCGCGCGAACAAGTCGATCGCCAACCACTATGGTCGGAAATCAGCATGTCTATGGTCGGCTTTAATCAACACTTCTTCTTTGATTCCAAAAAAATGTGTGTTGAGTGACATATTGACATACGAGGGGGTAGAGGTAAGCAAATACTAAAGTTTAAACCATATAATATTTAATTTTTATTCTCACAGGAGAACTCCAGTACAATGCATTGCAAAGGTGTGATGTTGCATGGCGATACAATTTATCAAATGCCTTGTTTGATTTGTATCAACATTACAAGTTCACTTTAAACACCAAGAACACATTCTGTCCTTTATGAAGCTGATAAAAGCTGCATATCTGTGTAATCACAAATAGAAAAATAAATGCGCTCTTTGTTGCCTGTACCAAGATACACACACTAAACAGATAAGAGCTGATTATAATCAACCAAACAAATGTGTTTAGTTTAAACAGTACATAATATTATGAGAATGAATATAGATGCATCTCATAATTTCACTGCAAGCTTTGATAATATTTATATCTATTAGATCTGTTTACCATATTTTTTGGACTATAAGACGCACTTTTTCACCCCCAAAATTGAGGGGAAAATGCCTGCGTCTTATATTCCGAAGGCTTAAAAGTTTATGTAAACCCAGTTGCGTAAGGAGCCTCCTATATGCTTTAACATGCACAACTTATTTAAAAAATAATTTGCTAAATGTTTAAATACCTTATTATCTTCCCATGAAGATCTGCTGAACTCTCTGCTATAGGATGACAACGTTCTGTTTCTGTTACTTAATGGAGACTACAAATGTCTGTTTTAACATATATTATTCAAACATTTTCTGTTTTTACCACCATCTGTAATCCTACGTGTGATTTTTCATGCTTCCATCAGTGGTGTAACAGCATGTAGACTTGAAATGGTCCCAATGAGGTTGTAGAAGATAAGTACAACCAAGATCCCACAGGAAATCTATCCTTACATTACTTTATACACATTTTATTGTTTAGTTACTTAAGCTGGGCATAGACATCTCGATTTTTCATGCGATTTCTGTGAGATCGACCACGGCGATCGATTGATCACAAATTGTTGCATGTATAAATTGATCAATCGATCGATTTGACCCTAAATCACACGTAAAATCGATTGAGCAGGAATTGGACCTGTCTGAAAATTTTAGTCGATCGTGTATCGAGTGATGTTATTAGAGCCATGCGATCGTTTCCATGAACGTCACAACCCACTTCCCTTTTCTGTGCCTTTATTTTGTTTTTATTGCAAGGGAAATTACCTGGTTTGCTTTGGAGTAATGGCCATTTTTTGGGCTATCCCCACAAATTCCCCATCACTTCTGGTATATGGAACGCACAGTTCCTTGTTCCTAAATTGGAAGTGACATCGGTCGGACGTCACTTCCTGCCTGTCACTTCTCTAGTGAAAACAATTCTTCCTCCGGCTGGACCAGGCAACAAAAGGTCTGGCCAGAGGAAGAATAAAGCAGGGTACAGACGTGAAGATAGATGGCGCGCTCACGGCCATCTATCTTGCCCATATAATATGCCGCCATTGCTGTTTTCGTTAAATACGGCCGATGTCCATTGCTTTACATAGAAACCACAGGGTCTCTGTGTAGAGCATCGGCTGAGCTGGAGAGAGAGCAGAGCTGTCTCCCCAGCTCCGCCGATATCCGATACCTGCTGCTGCAGGGTAAATCGGACAACGCAAATGTCGAGACGTTTCGCCCATCACTAGTGATATGGTGCACTCTGCACTGTCCGGAATTGCATGGCACGATCGTTTAAAAGACTGATTGCACGGAAGTCTAAGGCTAAGTTTACACAGCCGCGGGAGAAACGGCTCTCTGTGATCAGCTGCAAAACAGTGCAGGCCATTACAGAGCGTCTAATTAAGGACCCCATAGAGGCCCTATAGCACGGAAGCCCGAAAACCGACCGGTCGGTTACGCTAAAGGGTTGTAAAAAACTGCCAGTGTAAATTTACCCTTTAGCGTCTATGCGCAGCTTTAGACACACTCTGCTTTATAATTAGGAATGAATACAGAAGTACAATCTTGTAATCAATGGCTCCTCTCATGAGCAATACTGAGAGTGTACACATGCTAGACGTACTCATTAGGATTTATAGAGATTTTCCTAATCTGAAGGATTGTGAATAGAGCATAGATTTGCTCAGAAGAAGGAGATCTCTTTACCTAGTTTAGCTTTACCCGAATGACATCAGAAAGATGTAGCTGGTCAAGTTTAATAAGTAGCTTTAGAGTAATCTAATTGTTAATATCCGAACACTGTTCTGGAAGAGTTTAAAACCCTGATAAAAAGACTGGCTGCTTGCTAATTTGTGCGTAATTTTTCACTTTTCATATCACAGGGAGGTGACATTTTGTAACTCTGTCCCCTAAGACATCTTATTAACAATATGAGCTGAAGAAAACATTGAAAGTAAATACAAATACAATTGAAGTGTGTAAAGCTGGGCATACATGTACCAATTATCCAGCGATCGTTTTCTAATCCGATCGCCCATCCGATTCCGGAATCGATTTTAGTTTATGAAAAGGATCGCAAACTGCAACATACCATGCATTAAATTTCTGTGTGATTCTATCCTGAAAGTCTCAATATATCTTGCACGCACATATTTATGGGCTTGGAGTGGTGTGAGCTGAAGAACTGGCCAGTGACCAACAGCACACAAACAAAGGTCATTTCCACAAGAATCATAGATGGATCGCTTCAAACCATTGCATGAGACAACTAACAGCACTCTATTCATGTGCTTTTTATTAAAATTATCCATCAGACCTGATCCGTGATTGTTCGTTTTTCTGTCCAATTTTTGACAAAATCGATCGCTTTTGGCATGCTTAAATTTTTATTCAAACTGATCGCGTGATCGATTTTGATAAACGATAACACTAAAATTTAACTAAAAATCGTGACGTGTATGCCCAGCTTAATACATTTTTGAATGGAATAAAGCCTTAAAGCTAGATCTCTTTACAAGCCATGACACCAGTGCTGTCCATTTTCATTACCAGTAATGAGGGCCTGTCAGCTGTGGAGTGAGGTTGTAGGATAGCAGACACCCCCACCCTTTCACTTTTTTCTTGCTGGCAGCCAAGCTCCATTCACTCTTTTAACAAAACCATTTAAACTATTCATAATAAATCCCCACGCAGCTGCTACCCTACATTTAATCCTCCCTGTGCTTTGTGCTATTCAGCAGGGTTGCCCCCAACGGTATCTGAAGCCCAGCCAGGCAAATGTCTGGAGGTTTTCTTGGCAATATCAACAGCATGAGTCCAACACAAAGAAAAGACAGAATAACTTATAGCAGCTGCATGCTGTGGGGGAGATCATTCTATTTCAATTTATTGTTGGTGATCGGTTTGGTTTTCAACTGCTGTTCACTTGACTTCTTAGTGACAACCAGACTATAACACTGGGGAATACTAAACTGTATTTATTTTGGATTATTATTTCATCCAACTTACAATTTTAACAGTCATGACACCTATGTCCTCAGATGACCACACTCAGCATCAGCTATCAGTATATTTGTCAAACATCTTCCAACTACAGAATGGAATATAGTCATCATCTGAGTGTTAGTGTAACACATTGTTATACACTAAAGGTAGCCATACACTGGTTTGTCTTTCTGATCGTATTGTGCCATTTAAATATTGCCTGTCAGTTGAACATCAATCAGTTGAGCCCTCACACAGTGTGATGGATTCATATCCGATCATTTCCTTTCCTGAGTTCTGCGCACGTGCTCCATAGTACCATCGTATACAAATCGACCGATACCTAGAAAATCAAATAATACCTAGAAAACCCGTCAGATACTTGAATGATGGTCTAAAATTAACCAACATGTCCCATCACTTTTCGATCAATGTTCGATATCGATCACTTTGGATTGATCGTACCAGGTGGGCAGGAATCGATTCCTGTTCGATCAAGGTCGAACGAAAAACTAATCGTATATGGCTACATGTACTTGCTGCTAAATGTTTACTCTCAGCAATAGGCTATGTGTTCCCATTATGGATCTGTCTATTTATGTTTACTAGAGATGGTCGTGAAATTTCAACAACTTTATGAGTTTATTAAGATGGCATAGACGTTCCAATTCCTGCACGATCCGACCTCCAAGCCAATGCCGTGCACGCTCCCGCATCCCTTAAGGATCGGGTGGTGCAGGAATTGGATGCAGCAACTAACGAGGATTGGGCTAAATCAGCCGTCCTGTCGGATCGCACAGTTATCCGACAGGACGGTAAATCCCATTAGTTCGGCTGGGGACGGCTGCCCCCAGCCGAAGTAATGAGCTGCACATAAAGAGTGCCGGACAATTCTTGACACTAGCGGGCGGCCATGATGATGTCATCACGCCGCTCCTAGTGCAGAGAATCGGATAAGGAATAGACGGCTCTTCCCAGCTCTACAAAGTCCCTGAACATGGTATCCTCACTAAAACTGATGGGGTTGTCTGATAAAGTTGATCCTGCTTCCTAAGGTACTGTGTGTTATCTGGCACTCGCCAGTTTACATACCACTGAAGTACTTCAAGGTGTTGGACTCCTTGCTGAAACCCTTTGTGTGGGCAAGTCCCGTCATAAATTGGCCTGGCAGACTCTCGTGCTCCCGGCAGATGCGGGAGGTCTGGCTCTTCCGGATTTTAACCGGTATTATCTAGCGGCTCAATTGTCTCACTGGCATCATATACGTAATACGGATTCTGTTCGATTCCGGGCATTTGTTCAGGGAGCCCCATGTCTGACCCCCTGCAGGTTATGCTCAGAGGGAGGAGTGGATTGGTGGCGGGGGTGCTGCGGCAACCGCTAGTGGCTATGCCTTTACTGCGCTGTTGGGAAGTGGCATTGTCTAAACTAGTTTGTTCTCATGTGCATACTCATGGTCCTCTGTGGTGCAATGCGCGCCTCCCGGAGTTCTCGCGGGTCCCGGATGTGTGGGCATCCAGGGGGATCACCTTACTCTCTCACATTTACACTGAGACTGGACTGAAATCATTTGACGACTTTCGGACTTAATTCGACCTGCCTACTCGTATGTTTTTCCGGTACCTTCAGCTGCGTCATGCGGTGCAGGCGCAGTTTAGGGAAGGGGTGGTTCCTTTACGGGAGCCTCCCATGGTGTTGTACCTACTGGCTCCTGAATCCAGGAGGCACATCTCGGTGCTCCCTGGGGACCTTACGTAAGGTTTCTGATTCAGCCTTGGCGGGTCTGCGGGGGGCGTGGGGTGGACGTGGGACCACTGTCGGACGATGACGGGCAGGAGGTCCTGGATGCTCCAGCCCTGGTCTCCCCGAGGCTCTCGGACCGTTTGATACAGTTGTATGTCCTCCACAGGTGCTATCTCACTCCGGTCCGCCTTGCCAAATTTAAACCTGACTCCCTGACTTGTTGCCCCAAATGCATGATACATACTGGGACACTTTTTCATATGCTCTGGTCTTGCCTTATTATGCAGGATTATTGGGAACAAGTGAAATTTTTGTATGATACCATGGGTTCCCCAGTGGCGCTGGACCCTAAACAGTGCCTCCTGGGTGTGCTGGGGGAGCTTGGACTCAGGAAAGCTGAGATTCAATTTTTGAGTACCATGCTGTTCCATGCTCGTAAGCTGGTAGCGCGGCTCTGGTATAGTCCTACTCTACCCATTCTAGCTGTATGGAAAAAATCTGTGAATGATGTGTTGCCTGTCCTAAAATGTCTTTATACGAATAGGGGGTGCGAATCTTAATTTGATTAAATCTGGGGCATGTGGATGTCAAAGGTGGATATGGTATTTCTCTACTCTGGTTAGCTGTCTGTGCTCTAATGGCGCCTGGTGGGTTGGGGGAGGGTTCACTGGTTGGGATGCATTAATGGCAACCGGCTAATGCTTTTATTATGACCATGTGGGACCAATGTTTGTAATGTTATTTTGATGCTGTTGTACTGGGAGGCATATCTCCCCCCCCCCCCCTTCTTTTACTTCTTCTGTCATTGTTTTGATGGGAAATCAGTATTGGAGAACTGTTTGTTTGTAATTTTTTGTACTGTGTATAATGCTCCTGTATGGATTTCTTGTGTTTTTTCAATAAAACTTTATTGTTGAATCAAAAAAAACTGATGGGGTTGTAGGGAAGAATTGTGGAAACATTACAAGCAAAAAGTATTATTCTTTAACTTAAATTCAAATTTAAGACAACATTTAGACTGGCATTATGGAAAACCTACATGTGCTAGACCAAGCTTTCTTTTGCTCCTACATCTCCATCAATTTTGAGGGCTTTGCAATTAACTAATTCCGCTAGTAGAAATTTCAAGGACATTTTCTGACCATTGCTATAGTTGGCCAACAATGAGTTCTGAAGGTAGGCAAGACTTCAAAAAAAGATAATTTGTGAAAGTTAAACAATGAGGCCAGTTAATATTTTCCTTTTATTTGTATGCCTTAACAGGCCTGAATAATTTCTCTTTAAAAGTAATTTCACGGTCTATACACTACTTTCACAAGGGAAGCTGATATAGTGGCAGCTGGAGACTACGTCCATTGATAACCCCGTGTCACTATTTTGTGTGGCAGTAATCTGCCACTATTGTTAAGGTCTTTCTGAATGACAATGGAAGCCTACATATATCTCCTAAATTTATTGATGACTGATGACATCACGCAGGGTTGATCTGCCAGGAGATTGGCAGAATTTCTAAACGTCTATGGGCACCTTAAGAAATATGACATGTTAATAGTCCTTTCTAATTTCTAAAAGAAAGAAGAATAGAAGTATTCTAAAAATTTTATGTTTAATGAATGTGTTTTATGATGATGATGATCATCACATCTTTTAAAAACAAAATGTAAAAAAAATGAAATATAAATAATAATTTGATAAAAAAAATTCCCAAACTGTCCAAACAGCCCAAACCAATTGAATCCAATCCAGAAATAAATATTGTAAATTATGCGCCTTCCTTAAAACTCGTGTCTATATATATATATATAGATACAATGGATCCTTGAGTTACAACAGGCTTGACTCAAGACCAACCACATTTTTTGTTTTAACTAACAAGCAAAGTCTCGAGTTACAACCAAAATTATGGCCAAGACCAAAGGGTAAACAAAGACCTGTTAAGTCAGATGGGCTTCTGTAAGCTGCAAGGAAGGCACATAAAGCAAAGTGTTGTTTATGTTACGTATAATAAGTACAACACCAAAATCAAACCACCTCAACAATCAGAAAAGTCTACAGACTCTTCCAAGGAGAGTAAGGATACCAGAGACTCAGATTTCTGATGTTCTTATGGAAGGAAACTCTTTCCAAACAATAACATTTAATTTCATCCTCTCTACCTGGAAGCCAAACATGTCAATATAGTATTCTAGGCACGTTGTAACTTTTTAGTGAAAACAGCTTCCCCACTTCTGCCACACAGCAGTAGCAGAGGAAAGATCCGCCTTACAGGTGTAGCTGTGCAATGTCCTTTGCCTGTGGGCGGATCTTTGCTCTGGCTCTGCTACTGCTGTTTTGGCTCTGCTACTGGTGTGTGTAACCAGTCAAACTTTACTTCATATATGTCTTATTCAGCAATTACTTTTAATTAAAACATATTCTTAAACAGATGTTGTTGGGGGTTAGAATTTCAGCAGATGTGTAATACTTAACTCTTTAGAAGTGGGAAACTGGCTGCTACTAGATTCAACATGGAAGACTGAAGCTAGCCAGACACAGGTAAATTCCCCTGCAATCGACCCCCGATCAATCACAGTGTGGTGACATCACCACGCTGTGATTGATCGGGGATCAATTAAACAGAAATCAATGTGCACCACATGGGCACATTGATTCCTGTTTAATGGGGCCCCGGGTAGCAGTTCTTCCCATCTTCCAGCGTGTGAATCCGAACACACTAGAAGCTGGGCAGAAATCCATCCAGCCTGCATATCCCCGTACAGCAGCCAGATGAAGAGTGCTGACTCCGCCCCCTTCACACTGAGCCACACTGAGAAGAGCTGACAGCTGAGGACTACTGTGTGAAGAAGGCAGAGCACCGGCTGTTCCTATACTTTGCATGAAGATTCTTCATTATGTAAAGTATTGGAGATCGAACAGGGTTTTCCAACATGTTGGAACCCCGTTCAATCGAGTTCCTTTGAGCGGGCTCTATTGAACCCGCTCAAAGATTACAGGGCATAAACAACCAGAGTGTATGATTAAAAAAGGATCCGGTAAGTTGCATGTGGCTGGCCTGAAGACTTCACATAAAGCAGATACCAAGGGGGGTAATAGAATAGGTCCAGCACAGGACATTGCACAGCTTGGATACAGATATCTATGTCCCAATTATGGGGTAAAATATGTGACCATTATATAGTAAATGATATATTAAACGGGTATCTGGTTTGCTAGCTCTCCTCACCTCTTTTGTTCTATCCAGCTCGTTATGCAATGCCTGCTTGGTCACTTCCACTGCTATGATTTGCTGACGCAATATTTCATTCTCGTCTTCTGCTTTCATACGCTTCTCTTCCACACTTCCAAGTTCATGGTGCAATCTCACAGATACATCTTTGGCTACCTGTCAACACATATAAATCAATACATTTAATATTACCATAAAAACTGTGATAATTATTATTATTTTCATTCAACCTGAGTATCAATTTGCAATAGGCCATCAGTGTCTTGGTTACAAAAATCCAGATTGCCTGGTTAGAATTCAGATCCACCATCAATGCTTTCTATATCACTGACCCAGGACCAGTTTGTAAATCAGCTTTGAAGCCAAAACTCCTCAAGGAAAATGCTTCCACTTAGGTGATCGACGGTGATCGCTTACATTTTGTTGAATGGCCTTGTCCCCACTTCAACTAAAGGCCACGATTGGACGCGGTGCTCCCCCCGATCAGAATGGCTGCTCCTCACGTTTAGATAGCGGACGGATGCGATTTTTCAGCCCTGATCAGATGCCATTTTTGTTCACACGTGGACGGGATAAAAAAACCACATCCATTTATTCTCTATGGGCGCGATCAAGGGACAATTTACTTTTTAATGGGGGATATATTTTCTTAAAAATCAAATGTAAAAACTGCCTAGTCAGTCACGCCCAATCTCGTGAGCAATCATGGGTGATCAGGCGACCGCCCCTCGGCTGATCGCCTAAGTGGGAACATAGCCTATGTCCACTTTAAAGCTGGATTACAATCTAGTGTTACATACTGTGAAAACCTGTCTCCCCAGAACTACTGCCTACCTGCCTTTGTCCCAAAGTAAAGTCATCTGTGTAATAAAGCGCACTTTCCCCCTTTTCACTGTACAATAGTGCAGGGATAAATCAACTATTACCCATAGTTAGGTCAAATCGAGATGAAATAGAAAAGTACAAGTGAGATAAAAAAATGCATTATGTTGCTCAGAATTAGAATTGCCATCTAGGAGCATTCCTGCTTTGTTTACAAAGTAATCAAACCTCTACTCTATTAATCAAAGTACTCTAATAGGTGAGTATATTTGCACGTATAAATACACACACACACATATATATATATATATATACATAAATCTTTTACTTATCTTTCTTTTTTACAAAGCATCAAGTGCACAATGCTTAATAGTTACTGAAATTGATAAGAAGCTGCTCTGTCTTTCTGGCCCTGGAGCTATTTTAGCTAAGGTTGCTGTTGGCAGCTGTGTAAACATGTCTTCTATTATTTTCTGGTATGTTGGTGGGGTTCATAATTCACATATATCTATTACAAAAGTTGTAATTAAAGCTAAAAGCATAGCTTTATCTTCTAGCATACATTGTATGTGATACCTCTATATATATAAATATGTGTCCACAGTCTCTCTAGGTACTGTATACATTAAAATGTTAACTTATAGTCCACTTATAATCATGGGTCTAAAGGTGGGCATGTTAGACTTTTCCATTTGATCAACTTAGACACCGATCGTATTTAGGTGATCGTTTGAAACAGATTTTTTTTTTGAACGACCAAATGTGGTTGGACATGCTGGGAGATACACACAATATGTTATTACCAATTGACAATGATGTTAATATACTCAGTATACCAGAATTTCGGCCACACTGGACAGTAGGGACATTTATTTATTCACTAGTATAATATACTGCAAGCATATATGTGTATTCTATAACAAAACCTGTATACTGGCATGGGGCTGTCTATGGGGACACCAGCTCCTGACTAGAGATGGTCGAATTTTTTTTCAAAAATTCGACCATTTCGCCGGTTTCAACTTAATTGCTAAGCCCCTGAGCATGGTATCATCACCAAACTTGCTGGAGATGTAGAGAAGGGTTGGGGGTACACTAGGAAAAAGAAAGTATGTCTCTAACACAAATAGTTTTTTTGGTTTTAACTTTGAACTTAATTTATGCAAAAACTCCATGTGCTAGAGCAAAACTTTTTTTTCAAATGTTCCCCAAACCCTTCTCTACATCTCCAGCAATTTTGGTAATGATATCATTTTACGGGGCTTTGCAATCAGCTCACAAAATTAGCAAGTCGAAAAATTCGACCATCTCTACTCCTGACCTCTTTTACTGACTATTATATACATCTACCAGTTAAGATGCTGTTATGAAGTTCCAGGCATTAGTTTCTGTATTTGCTACATAATGACTCACTGTTGCTGTTCAACAAGGTTAAAAGCTCTATGAAAAAAAAAGACTTGGCATTTGATGCGTGATCACAGTTCTGGAACTGCTGCCTAATAAGAATCAGTGTGCCAAAGCATCCCATAACAGGCTTTTCTTTTAGCAATTCTCCTCTGAACAATTCCTACGGAGCCCATTTGTAACCAACAAAAAGCACCTTGGTGCCCGGTTAGAAATTCCTGAATGAAATCATTATGTAATATACAGTATGTGATCCAACAAACATCCAGAAGGCAGAAATTCAGAAGGCTTTGTCTATCTGTGGGAAATATTCTCTACACAAGTTCATTTAATGGGGTTCAAGAGTAACGTTGCTGGAAAGGAAGTTGTGAGCAATACCACCTGATTGGCACCATTGTATATTGTTTAAATGAAAGTTGTTGTAAACTGTGAAATAAAAAAACATCTACACAGCTCACCTATTTCCAATCTTCATCAAGGGACAGCCCTAAAACCCCTAAAAATAAAAAATAAATACTCACCTTTCCTGCCTGCTCGCTTTCCCGTGCCACCATGCCTGGAGTATCTGGTCCTCCAGGCAGCAAGATGGAGGAATCTGGTCTGGATTGGTCTGGCTCCCTCCACCAATCCCCTACGCCACTCCTGGCTACTGGGCACAAAGAGGTTTGACAGAGTAGACGTCACTACTGTCCTAGGTCCCCTTGCGCCCCAAACCTGCTGCGGCGGGACCTCACTGGAGGGCCGAGTGTAACTGTATTTTTGCAATTTTAGTCAGGTAAATTTAGTTTTTTTTTTTTGTTCCAAAAAAATCAAGCTACATGCACAGGTTACAGACATGCTGCACATTAATTTTTACCACTATGAAAAACTATGGACATACAACATATGATAGAGACTATAAAGATGCCAGATATTACTGCACAAGAATGTTAGAGACTGTAGACATGCCAAGTAGGACTGTCAGAGACTGTGGACATTATACACAGGTATGTTATAGACTGTGGTCATGCTACATAGGAATGTGAGATACTGTGGACATGCTACCTAGGACTGTTGGTATATTTTGGAAAATAGGACTACCAGAAAATGTTTTACAGAACTAACTTGGGAAAGTGGGCTATGATTTAATGACTTGTTAGGGGCTGAGTACACATTATAGAAGGCTGTTATACCCCTACTGTAGTAGGCTGTCAAATGTTAAAACATAAATTATCCCCTACATATGAAGGAAACGGTTGGAAACCACAGAGGAAAAAATCAGAGATAGGAGATATGCTACATGGCACTGCTACTGATTACTATGGTCAATGTCAAGTGTGTATAGACACTGTGTCTGGATTGTTCCCTCTACAAAGGATAGAGAAATTAGCAAAATACATGTTGGTTAGTCCTCTCGTATGCTCATAAATGTGTGCAAATATTAAATTAGTATTTTTTATAAAACAAGAACAAATTGTGTTTCAAACATTAAATGTTCTCCCTCTCATATTTGCTGTACAGAATGTGTTTATGAAAAAGAAAACGTACATGGGTGTTATAAAGGAATGTTCTTTAGGTATATTTACCAAAGCCAACACAATATAATAACTCATAGGGCTCCCTGTACCTTTAAGTCTTGCTCCAGACTCCTGATGAGCTCCCCATCCACTTGGCCAGTCTGTGCAACTTTTAAGCTTTTTTGCTCTGCTTTCCTGAGGCGATACTGCAATATACGGCAGTTCTTATTGGCTCGGTCAAGCTCCCGTCGGAGCTCCTGCAACTGGTAAACATCTTCCTCCAGATAGCTGTCACGCATCTCCTCCATTTCTGCTCGCAGCTCATCAAGTTCATCCTATTGGAAAACAAATGAGTTACTAAAAATTGAAAGCGTTGAATGTTTAATGCAATCAGTATGTCTTTTTTCTTGAATTGTCAGTTTATGGAACAAGGAAGAAGAAACACTAGGGCTTCCATCATTTTCCATTTCTGCTAAAGAATAAAGTTCCATATTTTTCAGTCTATAAGACACACTTTTCCCCCTAAATATCGGGGGAAAATATGTCCGATGTCTGAAAAGACGTGCCTCTTCTGGAGTGAAGGTCTTGACCCTCCACTCGATAGCCCAGCTGACACACACAGCAAAGGCTCCTCTTGAGTGGGAAAGGGAAAGTACCTGTAGTGAAAGCCACACACATCAAAGAGTTTGCCACTGCTGTGTGTGTGTGTCAGTCACAGGCAGCCAATGGCGCACAAAGCGTATGGGTCTGTCTCTGCTGTGTGTGTCAGCTGTGTGTGTTGTTGAGACATGTCACATGAAAATGCATATTAATGGATGTAAAGCAGATAGGTATAATGTAAGCCATAATGGTACAGATTGAAGCATGCCATGTCTGTGTACTAACTCCACCAACAATGCACAGAAATACAAATAATGCCAAATACAGTGCTGACTCTAGTGACCTATTACAAGTATATATTTACTACATCTTTGAATAATCTGTCTACACAAGTGATCAGTTTTAATGATCTACTGTATTTTGTTTCTGCTCACTGACATCTATCTATAAAATAGTTGAAAAGAGATGTGTGCACCCACAGCAACCAATAACACAACAGATAGTACCATGAATACTGTTTTACTGCACATTCTACATAAATCCTTGGTATATTAAATAAGTCCATCTGTCTCTTCACTGAGGTGGAAATGTTTTAAATAAATCCCCTAAGTACAAAAATAAATACAAAGTACAATGGCAGCAAATAATCCCTGTTACTTTGTTGTTTTTTAAGGCCATGGTTATAACAGGAGACATGACAATTGCATAATAATGGCATTTACGGTTGTTTGGATGGCAACAAAATGTGAATATAATGTTTCAAATGGTTCTCCTAATATAGAAGCCTTCATCTGAAAGATACACTCCTTCCATTACCGGCCTACTGCCCCTGGGATATAAACACACTATTATTAGGTTTGAACTCAATTTAAGGCAGGAAGGAGGTACAGTATGCCAAAGCAAATGCACAGAGGAGGAAAACTTTCCAATACAGCAGTTCTCGGTATTAACATAGACACTGTAACCCACTAACCAAACAGAAAACAAACCATTAATAAACACTGAGAGCTTGATGTAGACCTTACCTAACATGCAAGGTCTATATACTGCATATGGATAAGTTACCCTACAACCAGGGGTGCACATAACTTTTTTAGTGAGCTCCTCAGATGAGTACCAGGAGATGGTGGGGGTACTCATCCCATATGTAGGGTGGTCTTCCTCACTGTCCCTCTCACTGTCCTCTGCTTCAGCCGCTTGCATGGTAGATTCTGCTGCAGGTGGACCTCCCTGTTCCTGATTGATTCTCCGATTAGCTGTCTTCAGCCACAGGTCAACAGCTGGCTTTGGGTCAAATGTACCTCTCACAGTAAGGCTGAGTCTACACTACAGCGCCCTTGCAACCGTGGGGGGCCTTATGGGCACGGCGGTGTGTGTGTGCCCCCCGCGGTTTGGGCGCTGTTTAGGATGCCGTATTGATGTGCAGGCAATACTGCATCTTATTCTTATGTATTGGCAAACTCGGCCATGGGGCGCGGTTTGCGCGCGGCACATGTCCTCGGTGCGGCAGCGGGACGCCCCTGGATCCCCAATGCCCGGGCGAGCGTTGTGAATCCGCACCCGCTGCACTGTGCGGTTTTGCACAGCTTTCCTCAGTGTAGACTCAGCCTAAAACACTGTTTGAACCCCCAGATCTCATACCTCAGTAGTACAACCCTGACATTTCTGACTAAGTATCTAACCCTTGAGACTACCAGCAATCCAAATGTCAACCTTTCAGCTTTGTAACAATAATGCAGGTACGCATAGCTAGTTTCTGGCCCCTTTTGAGTACCAGAGTACCACTTATGTGCACCCCTGCCAATAACATCTCCCCACTTAGTCAAAGCCACTGGAGGCCTTAAGTAGGTATCTGAAGGCAGTTCAACTTTTTATTTTTTATTTTTATGAGGCAGGATTACTTAGTTAATAATAGAGAATTTTTTTTAAAGGAAGGCTGTTAAGAAAGCTATAAGGGTGAATTGTTTGCAGTATCCCTACACCAATAACAAATCAGCAGCTTGAAAATTATTACATTCTATGGTCAACTATTTTGCCCCCCCTTCCATTTGTGTAACAAATGATTAACGGCAGGCATAGCACGGCCATAACATTGTAAATAGACATCTCATCACAAGTGAAAAACAAGTGTCAGGAGATTAAGAACCGGGTACAGGTGGGAGGCAGATGGCAGCTCACAGATGGGCTCTTAGAAAAGGAAATGGACCTTATGAATCTTTCTGTAAAAGGATGCAAATAACTGCTAGCTTATATTTTATACATAGGAGGGCTAATATGATTCTATTTTAAAATGTATCTAAAAGGAAATGACCTGATGACTCTAAAGACCACCAGACCTCTGAAGTTCCCTCCACTACATGACAACATTTGGTTTTGGCTTTGTATATTTTAAGGTGGCTATAGACGGTTAGATTTCAGGCTGATTGTGCCGCAGATCGACCTGCCGAGAAATTGGCCGCAAATCTAATGCACCCAGCTTAAATCGGCCCAGACATCGATCTCGAAGATTACGCACATATCTAATTTTTAGATTGATATTTGTACTTTGGTAAATGCCGGCACACAAAGGGTGCACAGCTGATTCTCAGCACGATCTGAAAACGTCTATGGCTGGCATAGGACACCCCTCTCTTAACAAATTTTCTGGTAGCGCCCAAAATTCCAGCCCCCCACTTAATATATTTTAAACTTTTGTGGTAGCACCTCCCCCCCCCAGTTCAAAGGTATTTTGCATAGGGACCCCAAAATGCTATAAGAGACTCTGGTCATGTTTAAAGCACCCCATCATGGTTGTGTGAGAGCAAGGAAGACAGGTTTCGAGCATGATTTTTGTGCCACAGTGTCTCCCACCTAGCACAGAGCCATGCATTAACACATGGTTTACTCACCAGCAAGGGATGTGTTCATGTTAACACATTGTGGGTAGTTTGAAAGGACCCATACGCAGAGGACTTGTTCCCAAAAGCACATTAAGTGGTATGGGAGCACAACCATCTGTGAGTCCATATTAAAAAGAACCCATTGCTTGTCCGTTCATGAACAAAACAATTACAGAGTTAGCATATCTGCATTAAACTGTATGTTACCAGCAAAAAAACCATGTTACTGCATTGCTCCAAAAATGCATCTTGCAGAGCGTTTGTTGCAACACGCTGTGATGCCTTTACCACAAATGCAACTAGTATGTAAGGTACAACAGGTTTCCTTACATTAACACTAGCCTTGCTCCATTCTCCATTCTAAAGTGCCAAGCACGGCACAAAACCTTCTTCTCTTGGTGTTTTCAATGGTCACATGCTGACCTTATTAATAAATATTACTAATGCACTAATTTAATGCATAAATTTCTGGAAGAAGATATATAATAGGAAATTAAAAAAATGCTACAAACTGATATGAGACAATAAACCTCATTGCCGGCATGACTTCCTGCTTATGCTTGACCAATAGTTCTATTTTTACTCCAGTAAACTGATTTCTCTTCCTAAATGATTTTATGCTGTAATGAAATTTTTCCAGTATGCAATTTGACCTTTGTGAAAAAACGGAATATATTCAATACTTGTCTGTTACTCACCCACTGTACAGTGATAACCGCATGCGCAGGCCCTCATTTTTAAAATGTGTTGGAATAGGAAGGGTGGGGGGGGGGGGAGGGGCTCCATAATGTTCCTAAACAGAAAAGGGGGCCCTGCAAGAAAAGTTTGGCAATCACTGGTTTAAGATAATACCTGTATAGTACACGTATGTATGGTTAGGATGATATAAGTCCTAACACAGATCTGCCTTTACAAAGGAGGAGGCACATTTGGGAACTATGTAATTAGAAAACAATGACCTGTTCTATCTTTTGTGACACCATCTGGAAGGGTTGATGACGACTGAGCATTTACGGAGACTAATGAGTGTCTGCAGCAAGTGCTATTCAGAGTTAAGCACCCTATTGATGTGGTTTAGAAATAATTTGCAATTAGCCTGTAAATACGCTTTTCCAACACTATGGAAGATTCCCATAAACTCTTAAAACCTATGCTCACAAATGAACCTTTGCACATAAATGATATTAGATTCACTGCCACTGATCAGCAAATGCAATGTAGATAAATGTAGACAATAACTAGAATCTGTCAGAAACCAAAATACAAAAAGAGTTCAGATGTCCAATGGACACTGACTTCTGAAGTCGCCCATGGGATTACTTTTTTACAGTAAAAAAATAGTCAATAGTCTTTCCTCTTTCACAGGCATACATATTCATAAGTCATAAAACTGAAGAGTGGAACAAACCATAATGATCACCAAATACAATGTGCGGTAATGGTTATTGATGGATTCTTAAATTTCTAATAGGGTCTTATTATAGAGTTTGTACTACAACTACTAGGACTCTTCCAAAATCCTTTGCTGAACATAAGTAGAAATAAATGAGAATTATTGAAGTAAAAGTTCTGAAAGGGGGGGGGAGTGGATGCTTGCAGAAAAGTTGTTGACATAGGGGATGACCAGATCAGCAGTCACTGCTTTCTAAAACTAGCCATACAGTTTGATTTGAGCACAGCCTGTTTGATGAAGCTGTAAAATTGAGTGTTTAACTGGATTGTTTGAAAATTGATTACTCCAAAATTTAACCAAGTGATGGAAATCAAGTATAGAAATTAAAAGAGAGCTGTGATCCACTAGGTTGGAAAATGTTAAATATTTACAATAGCACAGGCTATTATCTTTATGACTGAAAAGAAATTGAATGTACCTTAAGATATCAACTTTTCATCAAATTTACTGTGCAGTAGTAGCAACAATTGAGTACCATTGCTCACTAGCTGTGCTGAAAATTTTGGCCGGGTAAAGCATGCGTGCATCAGGGAGTTTACAGTAATGAGCGTCATTGCACGATACCATTAATACCAAAGTGGGGCCAGTGTGAAAGGTACAGAGGTTTTCTTTCTTAGTGTGAAAGGGCCCTGATATTGGATTGACAGATAATATGTAAATTACATCGGGTGATTAAATTGAAAATCCATCAAGCAAAAATTTAGGCATATATGGCAAACTAAAGCAGTGATTAGCAACAGCAACATTGAACACATTGCACATTCTGCAGTTGTAAGTCAAAAGGTAGCCATACATGGGCCGATTTTCACCCAATTTCTTTCAATTGATGTGTGCATTCCCGCAAGTCGGGTCGCTCAGTCGCAAATTGGGTGGGCCTACCTGGACAGATCAACCAGGAATCTCCTGCATGTTGGATGGCATGCTGATCCGACATGTCATTACATTCCTGGCAGATCCCATTACTTTGGATGGGCACAAAGGGTGCCCGCGATCAGCTGAGGGGCCGGCTGCAATGTTATGACGTCATCAAGCTGCAGTGGATCCCTCATCTATCGAGGGAGAATCACCTCGTCTATGGCTACCTAAAGGAAGGAGGATTTTTTACGAAGACGATTTGCTAGTCATTAGACAATCATTGGCCTTTAACTGCAGATATAGATTACTTAGATCAGGGGTCTGCAACCCATGGCTCAGGAGCCACATGCGGTTTTATACCCTCTTGTTGTGGATCCCTGGCTCATAGCAAGCCTGTTTCCTCCCACCTTTGCATACAGAGAAAACATGCAAGCAGCCAAGATGGCTGGCTTCAGAAGTAGCTACAGCTCCTTGTTCTCATCACCAGCCAATGCTAGAGCTGACAGTGGCATCGCAGGGAAGAGACCTGCTCCTATCTATACCTCAGAATGCTAGCAAGCTAGGAGTGTGGGTTCCTAGAGGGGTTCCTAGAGGGGTAGAGAGTGATGTAGCATAAAGGGGAACCCAGCCACATATGCCCTTTCTTTACCAAACTCCCAGGGACTCTAGTACTGGTCTATGAGAGATGTTTGGGCTGCAGTAAAAAAAAAAGTTTGCTGCAGGGTGTTATGCATTAACATATAACGCAACGGGGTCCTGTTTGAAAGGAACAACAGGTTTGCTATGGCCGCTGTTGCAATATGCACCAATTGAAGTTTTCACAGGAATTGTTAACATTTTCAAAAAAATAAACAAATAAAACAAGTAATGGCAATGCCAAGTACAGAAACATGTAGCGCTGATTGGCTCCTGTGACATGCGTTTTGTTACATCAAAGTTACCCAGGGACAGTAATGAATGCGGAAGTATGTCTAAGTACAAATGCTGAGACACTTGATACAATGGTTCAATGTCACAGTGGAAAAATGGAAAAGACTGACAGAAATCGCTGGCTCACAGCACTCGGGGAGTATCACTACCATTGTGATAAGAAACTAAGCAGCTATGACAGTGTGGAAATTAATCTTGTTATACCACGCAGTACAACCCTTTGTCAAATAAAATTAGTTCTGCCACTACAACCATTCAATGCCTAAAGCCACATCACAATATTACACACTGGCAGGAAGAGCACATTAAAAATAAGAGGCGCTCCAGCACCTTTTATGAAGTGGAGATGTCATTTTGCCTTTCCTTATTACTCCTCCTCATCATTCCTTCTATATTCATTATGCACCTTGTTGTAGATTTGGTGATGTCATCACTAGGCCTCTGAGCTTATCTCTGCAATGCAAGCTGATAATGGCTGGTACCAGGTGCTCTACATACAGTAATCTCAGAAAAACACAGTACTCCTCTCCACAGCCCTCTTCTTATAGAAATAATACAATTGATATGTGTGGCGTTTTGTACAACATGTAGATTTGTGTACATGTCTTTATCCATTGTGTTTTTATTCCAATAGGATTCTATGTATTACAGCAGAATATCTGTTAATTCACCAGAAAGTCCTCTTCTAAAATTCTTTTTTGGGGAAATTGAAAGACTTGGTTCCTGATTGGTTGTCACTTTCTAACGAATAAAGATCTGAATACACAGTGATCGATTGTTCGCAAATCGAATATGGCCACCCTTTCTTCAAGCAGGATCAACATAGGTCTGGCCCATTTATCAAATTCAAGAAGCCAATGTAGCCCATGAGCCAAAAAGTTTGCCTACCTACCTGGCTTAGACTCTTGATTTAAGGTCTTGGCCTAGACTTTTGACTAAGCCGTTTTAATTTAAATTCCTGAACAATCGATCACATGCACATTTGTGGTGATCAATTGTTTGTGAATCAAACGCGGCCACCCTTAATTGATCCCGCTCAAAGAAAGCTTGATCGAACAGGAAACCAACATGCTGGTAAATCCCTGTTCTCTTGCCATTATGCAAAGTGGTGCGGATCTTTTTCCCATCCATTGATGAACACTCAAGTGCAGCATGGTGAGGTCATCACGCTGAGCTCCAGTGTTTATCAATCGCGCAGGTCTCAACCCATATATCGTCACTCTTATTCGCTATTGAGGATATCAAGGTAAAAAAACATAGAACTACACTGAATATAATACACAAAAAAGAATACAAAATAAAAGAAATGAAACAACATAACAAAATAAACAGTTTAAAATTAAAGTTTTTCAAATGAAAGGGTTTCCAGCCTCAACAGTTTGAATGACAGGTACATTTCCATCATTGTTTCAACCCACCATGCAGACCTGGAAAAGAAACTCAAATGGAAATGTGCAAACAGTGACTCACTCCTCGTACTGTCTCACAATTTCATTAACCTTTATTATATTTGTTGCATGCATGTGTTATGCTGACCGCCGTCGGTCAGGTTAAAAATCGGCCGCTAATCGGCATGTGCCCACATGGGGCGACAGATCCCTGTCGCCCCACTTCTCGGCCGGCCAGAGATCCGACATGTCGGAAAATCTCTGGCCGGCGCGAGCCGATGGGAGCCGATGCCATAAGCTACAATGAAGCGGCGGCTTCATTGCAGCTTATGGCCGGCACACAAAGGGTGCCCAGCCGATTGAAGGGCCCCAGAATGCAATGGGAGGCTAAACGTGATGACGTCATCACGTTAGCCTCCCAGAAAGATATCGGCGGCAGATGTCGGGGTAAGTCGCCATGTGTATGGCTAGCATTAGTCATACAAAGATATATATCGGAAATAGACCCCACTTTTCAGCACTCGTGCCAATCCCAGGGAATAAAGAGTTCCGCAAAGGTTGCCTTGGAATTGCCTATGCGTGAGGAGATTTACCGCGTATTATGGATACTACCGCATAGTTTTGTTACTGGCTTACATATCTAAGTAGAAGACATGTTTTTGTGATGCTTGTGAATAATTTTCTCAATGGAGATTGATGGCCTTAAAATTGTTTACAGCGCAATTGTTTATTGCCTTATAACCTTTCTGAGACATAATGGCCAGCAACAATTGGTTTGTGTCTTTCCTTTGCATTGTGTTAACACACACCTGAAAGCTTCAAATCACCAAAACAGTTGCTTTTTATAGGCTTTTACATTTAATGATGATTTTTTCAGTTAGATCAACTTAAAAAAGTGATCCATCGGTTTTATGTTGATTCACTGATCGATAGTTCTCTATAGATAAGTTTGTAAGAATGAAACACGTAAGAGGCTGAGGGGGTCTACACGGGGGTGACGAAGATTCATGTGTTTCTTGAACTTTGATATATGGGTTACAAATAAGTGGGATTGGACTTTTCCAGAGTGCTTCTTCTTTGGCCACTTTGGCTCGATAGTATGGTCGAACAATATTCCATCAACAGCTGAAATAGCTGATTGAATGGAAGATGTGTGCATTGCTAGCTTTCATCATCTTAACGCAGTGCTGTGTCTCCAGCTCCTCCGATATCGGGCAGCAGCGTGATGACGTCATCATGCTGCTGCAGGGAATATTGAGCGGCTCCAATATCGAGCTGTGTCTTCACTGCTTTAGGGTTTACCTTGTTTTTGATGCCTATACATATAGATAAATCTTTAGTCAAAACATTTACATTATATATTGATTCAGATTGCATGCAGACTGCAAAATACTAAATTTGTCTTTTATTTTTCTTTGAGATTCCATCCATACTTTATTGTAAGGACTACCATAGAAAACACAATGATCATCATGACAGACATGCAAATAGTGTTTAACTTTGCCACTGAGTATGTGCCATCTGTCTCCGGTCCCCTGGGAGTCATATACAGGGAGTGCAGAATTATTAGGCAAGTGGTATTTTTGAGGAATAATTTTA
>CM070036.1:49083744-49103217 GCA_036250615.1 Ptychadena robeensis | reverse complement strand
GAGGATGATGTGGTCAAAATACTCATTTGCCTAATAATTCTGCACTCCCTGTAAGTGCATCGTCAAATGGATAGTCATTAAACATGGGACCAAAATGTAAAAAGAGGAGAGTATGGTAAATGAATGCATTGCTTTCCTGCATAACATCTTTGGAATTCCACCAAATTTGAAATAGGAAGTGTTACCTCTGTTATCTTTTACATTTGATACCTTTGTATTACATAAGTGAACTGATTGTAAATAGAAAAGAAAAATCTTCCTATGTTTAGAACATTGAATAAACCTGTAGCCTTTTGTTAGTAAACATTATAAGATCATTGATGCTTAGCATTAAATGCTTAAAAATTAAATGCAGTAAATGTAAAAAAATATTATACATTCAACAGATGTATACATATACAACGGGATCCTTATATGAATCATATTAAAAGCATTGGGAATACAGGAAACATGACAGGTAATTTACCACTTATATAGATATGCTGCTTTACTGTATTTTTCCTCCTTTTGTGTGTTTTTCAAATATGAAATAAGATTGTGCACACAAGATTTTGTGTGTGGCCACCAATCACTTCTGGAATACACGTAGGATTTTAACATGTTTTAAGTTTTTTCTCTATCCGCAATGACCGTTGGCAACTTTTACAGGTAAAAATCTACCATTAGTACGGCATTGTCCTACTTTTTTGGTTTGATGCGCCCTGTTGTATTAATAATGGACTGACCAACAAGACCCCTATTGTTTACTAAATGAGAAGGATGCAGAGAGGAGCCCCCCTTTTGTCCTGTCTTCTACATACAGTGCATCAGGAAAGTATTTACAGTGCATCACTTTTTCCACATTTTTATTTTAAAATTAATAAAAATATTTTCTCTAAATTCTACACACACCCCATAATGGCAATGTGAACAAAGTCTACCCGAAGGACTCAGACCATGAGAAACAAAAGTCTAATGAGACAAAGGTCTTTGGTGTGAATGCCTGGTGTCACATTTGGAGGAAACCAGCCACCGTTCATCACCAGGACAATACAATCCCTACAGTAAAGTATGGTGGTGGCAGCGTCCTGTTGTGGGGATGTTTTTTTCGCAGGAACTGGGAAACTAGTCAGGATAAAGGTGAAGATGACTGCAGCAATGTACAGAGAAATCCTGGATGAAAAGCATACAGTCATGATATCAAAGGAGTGGCTTCAGGACAACTTTGTGAATGTCCTTGAGTGGCCCAGACTTGAATCCGATTGAACATCTCTGGAGAGATCCTAAAATGGCTGTGCACTGACGCTTCCCATCCAACCTGATGGAGCTTGAGAGGTGCTGCAAAGAGGGGTGGGTGAAACTGGTCAAGTATAGGTGTGCCAAGCTTGTGCCATCATATTCTAAAAAAACTTGAGGCTAAAACTTGGTCCGTGTGTGGGTACCTTAAGGAATGTATCAGGTAAGAATAAATGTCACTGAAAGATAGCCATGAAGCTACTGATACATTGAATGAATGGGTCCAATATTAAATACGCATAATGCAAATACTCAACATGGGAAAGAGTTTGTAAAACTATAAGTCAATGTTAATAATCCCTATATATTAGTGCATGTTTAGCTAGTTTGTAGTATTTCATGCATTTTTGTTGCAAAGTCCCATGATTCCACGTGTAAGAGAAGCTTAATGGTTGACCTGATTTTCATGTGAGTGGATAGAGAACAATAACAGAACGTACTTGGTCATATACAATAAATTGTTTGCAGCTGCTGACAAATGACCTTTGAGCTAACTATTGGAGCTGTACATGTTTAAGTGCACAAAAGCTATTCTTCTATGCATCCTGCAAGGTTTACAAGGGTTCTCCTCAGTAAAGGGTTAGTTTCATTATAACATTACATGATGCATGACCTAGTAACCAGTAAAACCCCTCCCCCACTACTCCCTTAGTTTGTACAAAGTACTTGATGAGAAATGGATAAGGAACCATCACTGTGGGGATTTATCTCACCGTTAGTCAATTTATCTCTGACACTGTGCCCATTATACTGCAAGCCTACTCCAGCTAATGGGGAATTCAAAACAGCCCCCTGGAAAGGAATGACCGCAAAACATTGCACAACTGGAAAGAATAGATGCTTTCAATGGGAATTCTCTCATCAGTTGGAGCTTACACAAGTAACATAATGAATAACACTTAAGCCCCCCATACATGTCTAGATTTTCTGTTCAATCAACTTAAAAAGATCAGTTTTTGGGGTCAGGGAAATTGGTGATTGATTGTATAGGGGCCCTTACATAGTCATGCTACACAATGCAACAAGACTCTTCTAGAGTTTTTTTTTTTAAACATAAGGATGACCTGTCAGCAACACAGCAGCAGCAGCTCCCAACATCAGGCATTGTGCATATCCACCACTGACGCACATCATATTTTCTGTCGCTCAGGGTTTCCTAAATTGGGCTTCGATCAAGAAATAAAGGGCTTGGTTTAGTTCTGCATTCAAGCACCATCATTACTGTTCTTCCCTCATCTTAGGGTTGCTGAAGGAATATAATCTGTAAATTATAAGCTAAACAAAGCTAAACAAGCCATTTAATTTTTTTTTAAGCAGGGACAATACACACTCGAGCAGACCCAAATATAAGCCTGGGAAAACCTATTGACTCAAGTATAAGCCAAGGGTGGGAAATGCAAAGCCAGATAGTGGAGTTTTCTAAATGAGAAAAGCACCATTGCCTCTAGGAATGAATCAAACAAGTGAATCTTACTGCCACAACCTCAATAAAGTTAAGAGAACACAGGTTTATTGTTGTTAAAGGATGGGTTATCAATGCACTTCTTATGATTCAAACATGAAAATAAATTTCCATTTAAAAAGTTTTCATGTGTAAATTTTAAGTAGTGGAGTTCTCTAACTGAAATTCTACCTTCTCCAGTAAAATTTCACCAGGTGATCTCGGGAGGTAACAGATCATTCACAGAGGCTGCCGGTGCCTGCGAACCAGCGAATACCCGGGACAGGTAAGTGGCACTCTGACTCGAATATAAGCCAAGGGAGGCTTTTTCAGCATTTTTTTGGGCTAAAAAACTCAGTTTATACTTGAATATATACAGTATATTGTTTTTGGTTACACACATTTCGTCCGCAAAGCATTTGCAGGAACCTAAAAAAACTGAAGCTGTCACATAGGCAAAGGGCATAAGAAGACCTACAAATATCAAATCCAGGGGGTTATGCTTTGGTTTTTGGGTTTACATATGGGTGAAGCTTGTTCTCTTTTTTCCCCATGTTTAGAACTATAAACTATAAATGGATCTTTATCTTATGACATTACCATAGGAAGAGGCTTTTTATTAAGCTGTGTAAGATAATGGAGGAGTAACAAGATAACAGAGCCTACCGGAAAGCAGAACAATCAATAACATCAATGCAGAAAAATGATGGCCATGCTAGAATAAATATAGAGAGAACTGGCTTGTTCTACGCACAGCAGATATCACTGCTTCTACAAATAATTTGAATGAAAAGGTAAACCATCTGGTTATCTCTGTTAATGCTCAGAGTTTCTGAATATTATCCTGTATAATTCTATAGACTTTCAGGATATACAGATACACAATATTGACTAGCTAACCTTTTTTAACCTCCCTAGCGCACTGCTGAGGTCCAGATTTCTGTACCAAAAGTGCACCATAGACTTCAATGGTGAATTTTTCTTTATGTTGTAGGCCTGTAACTCCCCAAAACAAGTCCGTACAAGGGTCTAATAGACATTCTGAATATAATAATGTTTGAAACACAGAATTATGTAAAATGAAAAACACAAAAATCAGGGCACAAAGCTATGCTGCTATGTACTAAATCTCGCCAAAATAAAGTCTCTGGTGTCCCAGATGTGCCCATTTGCAGTTACTCCCCCTCTAACCTGGTGTGATAGATGTGGTAAAATCACACCAGGGAAGAGAGGGTTACTGCAAATGGGCACATCTGGGGCACCAGAGACTTTATTTGGGCGATGTTTATTACATAGAAGCACATTGAAAGCAGTATTCTTCATAGAAAACTGCTTTTGTGCAATTTACTTTCAAATTTCCCCCTGGAGGGGGGAGAAGAGACGGAGTTGGCTGCCAGCATGTCACATCGGGGACACTGGGACAGTGCAAAACCGTAAGTATGCGCTGCCGGAGCCCCGATGTGTACTGGACGGCACCATCTCGTCTAGTGCTATAGTAGAAGGGCTGAACGAGATGCCGCCCCGACCGCTAGGGCAGTTAATAAATTTAATTTGTCATGATAAAGGACCAGTGTTTACAATAGGGTTATGACATGCCTGTCTCCACAGGTGTATCAAAGCTCGTGCCACATTGTGGGGGTGGCATGACACAAGTCCACTGAAAATAAATGGATAGTGTATAGTGACGAGTACAATACTTGCCCATTGTTTTTCAGACACGCATTGTACACATTATACCCATAGGTTTTAAATAAGAGCATTATACCCACACTACAATAATGCCATGATAAACACACCCTAAGCCAGGGCACAACGCAGCGGAGACCCTCATTATGCATTAAAGACACTTCCATGATGCCCAGGAGATTAAATCCAAAACAATTTCATCTGCCTTAAAATAAGACTGAAAGTGTCAGTTATTATCAAGTAATCAACTGGGTTTTTTATGCATGGAAAGTTAAAATGAACAAAGTACGTATAGTAAAATATTACAAACAAAACTTGTATTAATAACCACTGTGAAGAAATGTGTTTTATAAATTTAACAGAATCATGGAAACCTAATGTTCCAAGCTGTTAGGCTACATACATGGCAGCCACTGAATCACCCTCATGTTATCATTGAGAGAAACCATGATGTTTGATATTATTTGTATTAAATCATTTAAGTGCTGATAGGATTTTAATAGGCCTTCATGGGCAGTGGCGGTTTTAGAGGGGCAATATGGGCAATATTGGGGCAGGTGGGGTGCCAGAGGGGGTGGTCTCCCAGGCAGGGTACCAATTTCTCTAGGACCGTCCCTGGTCATGGGGGTGGTGGGCTACTCTACTGCCACTACTCTCATTGTTTGTCAATTGGCAGCTGAAGACGTGAGGTGGAAGAACTGAATTGTTTCCTCACTGCCATAAACAGACATTTGTCCTCCCTTTTTTAGTGGATGATATCTGGTGATATCTAGAAAATCCGGAAACGTTGGGAGCAGCATCACATAAAGTTCTTCACTAAATGATAACAGGAACCATCTTAATCTCGTAATCTAGATATTATAGTAACTTATGAGGACCGTTTGTAAATGTGATAAAAGTTCTAACATTTTCCCACAATATAAAGAAGCTGACTTAAGCCGGGCATACACGTATCAATTCCAGAAACATAGTTCTAAGATCGATCATCCAACAACCATTTGGCAAATCAGTGCATACCACTTTGGGTGCTCAATACCTGGTCGATACTCAGCTGATAAATGATCATGTGCTTCACCACGAATTCTCTAGCAGGAGCTAGTGATGAGCGCCTAGGCAATATTTAAATTAGCCTAATTTTGCGAATACCTGCAATGATATTCGATTCAATATTCCCAATCTAAAATATCCATGTTTGTGGACATTGATCATGATTTAAAAATAGCAATTGCAATCATATATGCACAATGCATGCAAGTCAATGGAGCTTGGATATTCGCCTGGGAGAATATTCGTCATTTCAAGTCTGGGCAAACCCCAGAAAAGCAAGTGAACATCAACATCAAAGTAAATGCAGATATACTGGTTTTTATTCACATTCTACTTACTGTACTTGAACTTTAATGAGCCTCACCATAAAAATATATCAACCCCACCACACATGTCATGAACAATACTGACAGCCAAGAACTAATCAATAGACACAGTAGACGTTTATAAATATTAATTACAAGCGCAGAAATATTTTGTGTCATTATTTATAAAGAAACGATTTTTAGACATGCAAACGTAACATTATTCACCGCTCATAATTAGATGGAACTGATACGTAACATTTGTCAGCTGTCGTGAACTAAGGTGTTTGATCTAATTTTCTTCTTTTTGACATGTAAAAAGAATATCATCTTGAGATGAGTTTGCACCACCATCTGCTACAGTACTGCGAGATGTGATCAAAGATAAAACCACATGAATATTACAAGTACATATGCGCATGACTTCATGTGGAAAGCCATGTCTAATTCAAAGAAGTAAGACACATATAAAGCTGGGCATAGGCGTTTAAATTTACCAGCGATCGATCTTTTAAACGATCGTGTAAGCGATTCCGGAATCGATTCCATTTACAGAATCGATCGCACACCATATGATCGATCACAGATCACCACCTAACACATGTTCTAATCTATAATGATGTAAAGTGGGTTGGACGCCAATAGATTGATTGATAGGAAAGATCGCATGTCTCCATTAACGTTCTGCGATTCCAGAGCAATCAACTAAATTTTACAGACAGGTCAGATTCCTGCTCGATCGATTTTAAATGCGATTTAGGGGCAAATCGATCGATTGATCACTTTGTGCATGCATCGATTTGTGATCGATGACGGTGATCGATTCTGGTGATCGATCTCACAGGAATCATACGGAAAATTGAGATTTCAATCAGATTGACCAGGAATCTGCCGCATATCGGATCAAACAGTGATCCGACATGCCGGTAAATTCCTGGCCGATCCCATTAGTAATGGCCGACACACAAATGATGCCCAGCTGACTCTCGGCATTAGCGGCCATGCGTGATGACATCATCACGGTCAGGCGGTTGGCTGAGCAGTTAACGGGAAAATGACCCATCTATTAACAGCTTTATTGACCTTCTTCTGAAAATACTAACTGCCTGCCCTTTTCTAGATTCAGGGCAAGTATGAAGCCAGTATAGTCAGGACTACTGATCCAGCTCGCCCCAGATCACATGCAGTTAGTGGTTAAACTACATTAGTCAAAAACTGCTTCCAAGGACATTTAAATAGTAATGCAAACGGCAAATGCACAGCTTTGACCAACTGAGCTCTCTTCCTGGTTTGCTGTTAAGGTTGTGAGTAGGCCTCCCAGATACTCTCCAGGACACAGATACCTGCCTTTGGATCATCCAGCTCTGTTGCACAGTGAAGGCGAAACACGCAAGTATACTGACGTCACGACACTGTGCTCGAGGGCACGTCAATGGGATGGGAATCGAGGCGCATCCAGAATACGTCCCCATCCAAAATACGTCAGTCATATATGGATTAACTGACATGTCCGTTCTCTGTTTGATCGACCTTTCTTCGATTGGGATCAGGGGTGGCCTTGATCGTTGGCCGCAAACGCGCATGGCATGACGGCATCGCTCTAAACGACTTTCTACACGTGTATGGGTACGTTTAAACTCTAAAACCATTCCAAATGACTACATGATGGAGCCAAAAGAGGGAAACACAGTGATCAAAAGGTAGCTTCTTTGAAGAATTTCAAATATAAAACTGATGTAATTAAAATTTTGGTGTTAAAAAATAAAAATCAATGAATGAATATATATATATTTCAGAAACATGCAAAGATACATTTCAGAAAACACTGTTTCTACTTCTATCTCTGTTGCAATCCATTTTAGGACCTGGAGCAAATCTCTACATAGAAATGCCCAATAGGTTTAGCTTGTGCTCTTCATTTAGGTGTTCCTAGCTGATAAGAATGTGTCCTACTTTCCTCCATCTCTGCTGTATCGTCTATTTTCTCTAAGGCCAGCTTCATACACATTTCTACTCTTGTTCAACGGTATGTAAGACAAAAACATATTCCCTTTGGTCTCTTAAATATGCAGATAAAAAAGGTTTTATTATTTCTCCTCTACAAGTGTACAGCAATCCTTGTCAATCCTGCCAGAAATGTTTGACCTTTAAGTTCATACCTTTCTGTGTATGAGCAAACAGTGCTGGAATCCTATTATATGTATTATTCCCAGCTGTCTCTGAGAGATATTTAATCACCCCCCCCCCCCCTAGGGAATAAAGAATAGGAGAAAGAGAACTGTGCTATAGTCTCATCCTATTGGATAACAATGATCTTTTTCCACTGATCCAGTATGGTGAGTGGCAGAATAGCCAGGTGCATCAAGGGAAAAAAAGTAAAAAAAATGCAGCCATAACAACAAAGGACTGCCAACTACAATAGCTTAAATGGTGTTTTGTGGACTTTTTTAATAATAAAGAGAGGCCTGATTATTCCTAAAGTGACATGTTCAAACCGCTTTATCTGTCTTATTGACAATATTGTCATCGAGGTAAGAAATGAAAGGAATTTGACAAAGGCTGCATTTAAAAAAAGAAGGTTGTCCAATGCAAATAAAAGGGCAGGTATAGGCCACATTTTTGGTATCACAGATTTTTCTAAGCTCCCACCCCATTCGCGCAGATGATGTAGAATAATGCTTACTCCCTCCTAAGTTAGACGGCTACTAGGGGGGAGGAGGGGTAAATAACGGCAGAGAGTTCAGTAATGTCATATCCTGTATTTGGAATGCGGAAGTCCAGCACTTCGCCGTTCCAAATACCATAAGTGATGTCACTTCCTGCCAGTTTTCCATTATTCAAAAAGGAAAAGATGACAGGTATGATACAGGTACACGATAATCACTCCAAATAATTATTTGGCTGACATCACAAAAGACTATATAAAAAAAACACCTTCCCTGATCTAGGTAAAAATAAATAAATAAAACAGAAACAGACTTTTCTTATCTATCTAAAGCCCCCCATACACCTTTAGACCACTCCATACAATTTCCTTTAGATCTTTCAACAACTATGTAGTGCCGGGTCCTCCCTGATAGAATACATAGTGTTTGGAAGGTTAAGAAAGGTTCTCATATTACATGGTTTTGGTAGAAGAAAAGTTGATTGTACAGAAATTGTATGGTAAGATTGTAAGGTGTATGGGGGCCTTTACTGATGTATTGTGCTAGCCAATGATCATTATGACTGTAATATGAAGCAAATACTATATGTGTATGATAAAGTGACCAAGTGAAGTCCAGCCAAAACATTCTATTTAGTCTTTGTATGGGCTGTAGTCTTAATTTTATACTCTATACAATTATCTTTATATGAGTCTAATGGGTATGGACTGTAACAGTAGTCTATTGGTGTGCCCTAGCCAGAGGTTTTATACATCAATATCAGTTTTTTTTCTTTTTGATAACTATGAGGTCTCTCTACAAGCCTAAACTTCCAAATATCTAACAGTTGAAAAAAATCACATTAACGTAACTCTGCAGTCTCAAATAGAGTAAAATTGTAACTTCCTCTTCCTTTAGATATGAAAAGATTAGAAAAGTGGAAAAATAGTTCCCTCCCCTCTCACGGGGACAATTCTAAAATTTGTGATTTACCCTTAACTGGTGACAACTGTTTTGACTAGAGGTACCCTTTAAAAAAGGTTATACTGTTCACCTGCTAAGCAAAATGTGAGCAAACCCAACAGACAGCTAGACGTCAAAGACCTGAGTACACAAGGAAGAAAAGTACCTGCAATGCACATTATTTACATTACATTTCTACTCTAAATGATATAAATAAAAAACTGCTTGCATAAGGACTAATAAATGATGCTAGAAGGCCTTTTGTATTTTTCATGAACTGTAAAATCACACAATGGGCGGCCTTCCATCTTCCTGAGTGAAGTTTTTATCTCATTGGGGAACCATCATAATTTTATAGCATTCTTATGTTTATGTTCTATTGGGGCCAAACCATAGAGTCATCTGAGGAAGCACTTACACACAGAAATGATCTCATTACTACTTATTGATGTGAAGAGAGTTCAGCAGACGCAACAAACCTTAAGTGATTTTGCATCCTACCAGAAAGTCCTGTGGTCACGTCTGGACTGGAGACAGCTCAATGGGATATATCAGTCCATAGTCTGCACTGCACACACTGAGATGCCATAGACACTTAGCTATGGAGCCTGACAGTGCTTCAACTACATTAGTGACACTATAGTTGTAGTTATTACTGATACTGATTATGTAGTCAACCTGCAGGACCTGAGCAGATGTTAAATATGCACACAATTCCATAGATGGCCTGTCATAAGCTTTTTATTTATTTTCAAGCTTTTCGTCACAAAGTTTTAGATTTAAATTGTATATGTATTTCTGAAAGTTTATACTAAATTAATCTTTAAAGGATATCTGGCCTTGTGAAGAAAAAATGCAGCTACCAACTTCCCTCTCTGCAATGTAAATATAATGTTCATCTATTTATTAGATACACCCGACATGGTCTGATTCTTTTCATTAAATTCGGAAATTTACCATACACTAAAAATATTGAACAGGCTTTTTTTCAGAGCAAAGAATCTTAAAGTTCATCATCATCGCACATGTGCTTTGGAGTTTCTTAATTCTGGCTCATTCAATAAAAATGATTGAAAACTCAACAAGAGAGAATGAAATTAGGTTGGTGATGACGATTCTTTGAATAACTGAAAAAATCTAATGGACACAGCTAATTGACTCAAACTGGAAATGTGAAATTTTCTTTGATATGCAAAATTCCTGCTCCAGTAACAGCACAACATTTACGTTTACTGTGCCTACAACCTCAACGTTATGACATCACTGACTGCTAGGTTTTCGAGTCACTGAATATGTCACTGTTGCCTTGCATTTAAATCTCCTTGCTGGAAAGAAAAATGTACCTTACAATATGCTAACAAGGATCTCCCTGTTTTTCACTGATGCATGCTGTGGATCCATGCTTTCTCCTAGTCTCCCATACTCTCTTGATTCTTATATATAATAGTCAAAGAATGAGTCAACAGGGACTGCTCTGACATGAGGAAGAAAAGCTCTGCTTTTTATGACCATTTCCATTCTAAGACACAAGATCTTCTTTTATTTTATTTTATTTTTTTCAATGTTCACCACCACCATCTGCAAAAAAAATGGAAGCCCCAATCATGCTGTACAAAAGGGTGTCTCATCTCTGCTTTCTACCCTAATTTTCCTAAAGCCAGGAACACATGGCTCGATATAGGAGCCGCTCGAGGTTCCCAGCAGCAGTGCGATCTGGCCCGTATCTATGTGTGTGTTCCCTGCTTAAGTGTTACTAGACAGCACTTAGGAGGAGGGGGGGGGGGGGGGGGGGGGGAAGAGAAGGAAGTATCAAAGCAGAGAGACATGCAGGTCCTGCTGAAAGCTTGCAGCCGGTGATTCTCTGCTCTGTGTTTTGCCTGAACATTATACCCTATATGCTTTAAAAGCCACATATTGGACACAGAAAGTCAATTATGGAAAAATGATCAGAGACAGGGGGAGCACAAGACATACTGTGGACTAGTTCTTTGCTCTTTTTAGGCATACAGTCAGATCCTCTTCAAAAACTCTTTTGTATCTAATGACTGTATGGTTTTTTATTGTAAGAACCACTTCACCTACCTCAACCTCTGGCCACTGAAGCCACTGTGGGGTGGAGTATAGCTCTGTGATTAAACCTTGGCATCCATGAATAGTATGACCGGAATATGGAAGGTTTCCACACACAATGTAAAGCCTCCCATACAAGTTCAGATTGTGACCTGATTTTTTGGTCAATCGGCTGAGAAATTGGGTCACAATCGGCCGGCAACCCTTTGTGTGCCAGTACATGTCAGTCGGGTCCCCCTAGCTGCTCGGGCCCTGATGTGTGCTGGCCAATCCCCCGGCTCAACAGCTTTGGAGGCAGAGAGTCTCTGCAGCTGCAGACAGTACTTTGGATGGGGCACTTATCCCCGTCAAAAGTATGAAACCGATCTAAAAATTACAGACATGCCCGTAATGGCTTAGATTGATTGGGCGGTTGATTTCAGCCCTTTAACTTCCTGGGTGTTTGGACCGAGTTAACAAGTGACAGACTCACCTGTCCGGATTCCCCCAGTGGTCATGTATGCCGATACTTGCGGGTCTGCCCCCGATCGTGTCACCTGTGACCTTTTTTCAGCATAACTCCGGCGTCTCCAGTGACGTCAGATTTATGCACGGGACCTCCGGCCGGTTATAAAAAAAATGCGCCACGTGCACAATGCCCAAGAGGTTTACCTTAAGATCTCCAGGTGATATTTCGGCAAATCAGCTGCTCCGCAGATTGCGTGGCGGTCGACCGGCCAAACAATCGGGTGGAAATCTAAGCCTGTATGGGGGCTGTAAATGTCCTGCCTTAAGAACTTTAAGCCTGAACATACCACACATACCACAAAAGCACACCTTTGGAGCTATACACCACATTCTCAAATGTTTTACAAAAATGCCAGAACCAGAATTCAGAACCCCGGTTTCTTTTCCTAAAGCAGGGGTGGGCAAACTAAGGTCTGGGGGCAGGGTCCGACTCGTTTAGCTTTCTTTTACGGCCCTTTGTCACCTTGTTGAAAAGATGCTCCCCTCCGGTGTCCAAACTTTGTCTTGGGGACAATGCAGTGACGTGATCATGTCACTGTGGGTGCATCCTCATGGTAACAGGCAGTCTAAAGCAACTATATTGGCCCATTGCAATGAATGAGCATGTCCCTGTTACATGTCACCTATTACACATCCTTGTCATCTTTAGTGTTGCCAGTGATGCATGGAGTATACACATGGCGGGTCGGCCATTACAAGCCACTGGTCTGGTCCCTTTATCAAATTTAAGGAGCCAATGTGGCCCACAAGCCAAAACGTTTGCCCACCCCTGCCCTAAAAAGATTTCCCTGTGGACTGCAGATCTTCTTTTACTTTAGCTTTAATTATCTTTAACTATGAAACCTACACAGACAAAAGTGTTTCTATAAATTCAATTTCAAGGACTATGGGCTTTTAAAAATAGTGACCACATTTTAAAAAAATGTGTGTGTAAAAAGACAAACTTTTTAGAAGACCCCTGGAGCTTGGCATTGTTTAACAATGGGCGTGTTATGTGACTTTGGTGTGTGACGTCAATGCATCCACAATGATGGCTGGGCATTGTGGGTGTGTCAATTCTGCTGCGACACCCCCTGATGCAGGTCATGATGTGTCAGTATAGACTGGCACATAATTTTCTGTAGGAGAATGCAGGGAGGTCTGCAAGTGTAGACCCAGCCTTACTATAAGCACACCCACTAATTCAAAGTTCTTTCATTGTCTAAAGAAGATAAGTTCATTAATAGCAAACATCAGACATACAGACGGGTTATCTCAAGAACAAGTTTATCCCTTTTCTGATCTGATTAACCTTCTACTGAACTACTCCGATTACTCTGATTCTAGAGGCACTACTCACTGATTGAAGAATGAATGGAGACCACACACACACTGTCTGCCCTTGTTATAATGTCACTACCTATGAACATTTCAATCTAAGCACTCCCCCGTCTGACTACTATACAACCAGCAGCCCCATAATAACCAAAAGATCAAGTACCATGAACTTTGATACAAGCTTTGGCTTTAAGTTGCTTAAAGACTTTAGCAGCTGCTAATGTCTTGTTACATAACCCCAATAAATTGTTAAAAATGCCTCCCTGTGCATCAGAAGAGGAACATTTTTGTGAATCTGCTGAAAGTAGCTTGCCTGGAAATCCTGAAATATCCCTTCTACAATGTCCTCTCCTTAAGTTGATCAATGAGCTGACTATCAGATATCTGCATGCTTTCTGGAGACCAGATAGGCAGCTCACCAACCAACCATAGGAGACTGCATGGCAGGCTGATAACAATTGCCAGATACAATAGTGGATAACAGAATAGACTAGATCAATTCTGTTGACAATAGGACTGTTTTGATTGATAATTTATCAATATATTGATGGATATGCCTATTCTTTGTGTGACCAATCCACTTGATGACTGTGCTGTTAAATAGGAGCATACAGGTATGAGCAATGTTAGCAACGGTACCAATAGTTTTCCTGGCTGTGTAACCATTGACCATTGACTGGTTGTGCAACTATTGACCATTATTAATAGTTGTACACAACTGTCAGCAGGAACCATTTAACATTACCATGGTCCTGCATCTATTGACAATTACCTGCTAGTTTTACCATAACCCAACTGTGCACCCATTGACCATTACCTGGGCATGCACTCATTGGGCCTATACCCATTGACCATTACCTGGTTTTGCAACCATTGAACATTACTTGGCTGTACTCATTGACCATTACCTGGTTCTACATCCATAGACTATTACTTGGTTGTGTGACCAAATCCTGAGTGTGCACTTATTGATCATACCTTGGGTTTGCACCCATTGGCTATTCGCTGGGAAAATACCCATTGACCATAAAATGGGTTTGCACCCATTGACCCTTACCTGGTTGTGTGACCATATCCTGGGTGTGTGCCCATTGATAATAACCTGGGTGTGCACCCGTTGACCATTGCCTGGGTGTACATCCATTGATCATAACCTGGGTGTACATCCATTGACCATTGCCTAGGAGTACATCCATTGATCATAACCTGGGTGTGCACCCATTAACCACTGCCTGGGTGTGCATCCATTGACAATTGCCTGGGTGTACCCCCACTGATCATGACCTAGGTGTGCACCCATTGACCATTGCCTGGGTGTACCCCCACTGATCATGACCTAGGTGTGCACCCATTGACCATTGCCTGGGTGTACCTCCATTGATTATAACCTGGGTGTGCACCCATTGACCATTGCCTGGGTGTACCCCCATTGATTATAACCTGGGTGTGCACCCATTGACCATTGCCTGGGTGTACCCCCACTGATCATAACCTAGGTGTGCACCCATTCACCATTGCCTGGCCTCTATAGTGCTGCTACCAGAGTTGCCCTATCAGAAACTTTTCAACAGATAAACATGAAATATTTTGTTTTAGAAAACTATATAGAGTGAAGATAACTAGCTAGTATTTATGAATACATGAACTCGGCCCTACCACAGGACAGAGAAGCCTGATGTCTGGGCATTTGATTCAGCTGGTGTGCACCGACCTACCTTGAGATAGTCATTCTCTGATCGCAGCTCGTCCAGCTCCCTGAGCAAGTCCTCGTCCTGTCCTTGGCTGGGTACTGCGGGACTTTTATCCGGGCAGCTCTCTGCTCCGCGGGCATCATCGTTCCCAGCCCGTGCCTTCTCCGATCCCACAACCACCAGTATGTGTGGCACCGCTGGCAGCACCTGCTCGCTGGAGGCCGACTCGTTGTCACTGCTGTGAGCGGGCAGCAGGCGATGTTCATCGGAGAGGGGCTCGGAGGGACAGTCGGAGAGGTCTGAGCTGCTGTCGGTGTGACTGACCCGTCCCAGGCTGGTACCCGGAGCCGGCGGCTTCTCCAGTCTCTGCACCGTCCTGCGGCTCCGGGCTGCTGCAGTCAGAGGAGAGGAGGGGGCATGTAGTACATCTCTCCTGCTGCCCCCCTTACCGGGCGGCACTCCGGGACCCTGCGATGGCCTAGGCGCCCTCTTGCTGCTCAGTGACGCTGGCTTGGCGCTGCCTTTCCCTGCCGGTGTGTTCGGCTTGTCTTTGGCCGGGACGCTTCGCCTGGACTGGCGGCTCTGTGTAGCCAGGAGCCCGGGGGACTGGTGCCCGATGCTGGGGGATTTGGGGGGCAGCACGGAGGGTTTAGCAGGGGGCGCCCTGGAGTGGGAGTCCCTAAGCAAGGGTCTGGCAGGAGACGGTGCTCGGTTCAGCCTCTTCTTCTCAGCATGGCTCTGCAGCCTGGGCTCAACGTTTAAAGTCTCCATGAGATGCTGAGAGCCCCTGCAGCCCACCGGCTATCCAGGCTGTGCCACAACAACAGCACTACAGCATCCGATCCCAGTCCCGGCGCAGCTTCTCATCACTTCTACAGCTGACAGCCGCTCACCACCATTCTAATGTATGGACACAATGGGGGGTCCCTGCAGACCCCCAACCTGCTGCTCCGATCTGTACACGGCAAACCAATCAGACCCTCAGCAATCCTTCACGTACCGATGTCCATCAAACCGACATACTCTGTATCCTTCTGCTGTCACTCCTGCCCGATCCTCCTCGCCCCTCTGTTCCTGCAAATCTGCAAACGCTGCTGTCTGTCAAGGAGCCTGACGTTCCCCAGCTCCCTGCGCATGCGCGACTCTTCCAGCGAGTACACCTCTCTGTTTATATGTCTGTATGCCCAGCACATCCGCCTGGCATCTGCATACCTGGCACCATTCATCTGCCACAGTCCCTTCACATGATGAGCCATGCACGGAGGAAGCTGCTCTTGTATCTTATTCCATGAAAAGCGATGCCATGATAAAGACACTGAATGGTACCTGGCTGCTGCTATCTGTATGGATGCAGTTGCTGTGGTTTCTTCTTAGACATAGTCAATGTTCATGTGTAGTAGTACATCATCTGGGTTAGCGGTGACGATGGCTGCTCATAGCTCCCAACTATTAACAACAGAATTTACAATGCTACATTGCACCATTGCTTATGATATGTACTCATATGTGCTACTACAATACATGTTACAGAAACACACATAGCAAAATAGCTTGTTTACATTCTGTGTTTTGCCATTCGCTTTCTGGTACACCAGTTTTTCCATGAAAAAGATTTTGCTTACATCTGCCTTTCCGTTTTTTTAAATGGCAAACACAAGAGACAGCTATTCTGCATCAAAACAGTACAAATGTGAAAGAGTCCATTGCTTGGGTGTGGGCAGGTGCCACCTTCACAACAGTTAACACCATCACAGTAGCTACAGGATTGTTTCAGTGTGTTATATCCCTTTTCAAAGAAATGGTTTGTGCTTTATTAGTAGCAAAACATTTGTAAATCAATGACTAGTAAAATAACATCTGATCTTTAACATGTTTTAATACTTTGTCTCTGGTGTAAGGGTCCCCATACACCTTTAGATTTCTCTGTCAGATTCCCTTTAGATCTCCTTTCGTCTTAAGCTGGGCATACACACGGCGACCATCGCCGACATCTGCCGCCGATTTCTTCCGGGATTCATTCCCATTGCATTCTGGGGCGCTTCAGTCGGCTGGGCACCCTTTGTGTGCCGGCCATACGCTACAATGAAGCGGCCGCTTCATTGTAGCTTATGGCATCGGCTCCCATCGGCTCGCGCCGGCCAGAGATTTTCCGACATGTCGGATCTCTGGCTGGCCGAGAAGTGGGGTGACAGGGATCTGTCGCCCCATGTGGGCACATGCCGATAAGCGGCCGATTTTTAACCTGACCGACGGCGTGAGCGCGCACGCCCGTCGGCCAGGTTAAAAATCGGCTGCTTATCGGCATGTGTATTGCCAGCTTTAATGTAATATGAGGGACTTTCTAAACCATCAAGTCTACCTGTGTTCAATCGCAGAGGAACCTATACTACATTGCTGGTAGATCTAAAGGATATCTGACAGAGATCTAAAGGTGTATGGCCAGCTTTACATAGAGAATCTGCTGCAGGTATATTGTACAGGAACCTAGGAGTACATGCATAGGCCCCAAGGCCATTACAAGTCCAGCGGTGCTATTCGTGGAGCTGTTGACCAGGGTGGGGGGGGGGGGAGTGTGGTTGCTATTGGAGAAGAAGAAAAGGAACAAAGCACACACAGCGACCCCCCACCCCCATGGGTAGCTCATGCTGTTCAGATCTGCACGGGGAGGTAGGGCACTGAATATGTGTGCGAGAGAGGCCGTTTACTATTGACCAATACGCCAATTTGTTATAGCAAAAGGCCCATAATAAATTCCATTGCTTTATCCATACAAAGCCCCAACACTGGATCAAAGTGCGTTTTAAAAAATGTCTTTCTAATATTTGTAGACAGGGCAGTTTCATATGCTGAATATGTGTGCTCATAGGGCCCCCAAGCTCCGCTACCATAAGCCCCCCTAAGTGTCAATTCCAGATCGCGGCCATTCAGGATTCACTTTCCTCTCTCCTTCTGGTTGGTTGTGATGTGTCTCTTCACACGGGGGGGGGGGGGGGGGGGGGGGGGGGGGGGGGGGGGGGGGGGGGGGGGGGGGGGGGGGGGGCGTATGTGATGTGGTCTCGCATAGGGCCCCCAAAGGGCTAGAAATGGCATCCCTAACAACTCCTAACATGGGTAAGAGAGGCAGGATTGAAAAAGTATAAATGATCCATATATACATTATATCTATTCCATTAGATTGTGATCTGTGAAGTAAGAGGTCTGTGGCTTTTCACAGGCCACTAACACAAGGAAATGTAGTTTTTATGGTTCCAGTGAGGACATTGAGATAGAAGTCTTCATTAATGATGAAATGCAGCTATATAATATGATAATATAATGCAATACATCCTGTTACAGCACCCTTTATCACTTTAAAGCGAATAAATAATAAAATGACAGTTGGCAGGTTTCTGTTGTTTGACAAATTAAAAGGTTAAATGTACTTTTTTGAAACTACAGTTATCTTATAGGGTGGTTCCAGGTAAACTGACAGGTTATTAATATCCCACGATTATTGTTAATCCTGAAAGAGAAGAAAACTTCTAAGCAGACTTGCCACTGTAATTTTGTGATTTATTGCACTAGAGCAGAATGGAAAAAACTTTCAGGGGGGGGGGGGGGGTGTATCAGATAGTCACTGCTGATTAAACATTTGTGGCATGTCGACCCTGGACACACATGGACTTCAAATACATTTTACAATGCATACAGTGTGTGTAGTCCATGTGTGCCCCCATCCCTGTGTGTACATTGTGTGTGTAGTTCATATGTGCCTCCATCCCTGTGTGTACATTGTATGTGTAGTTCACGTGTGCCTCCGTCCCTGTGTGTACATTGTGTGTGTACTTTGCCTTCCCCCAGACCCATCCTTGTAGCCCTCTGCTCAGCTCTGCTTTCCCTGCAGCACCCCTACCAGTTGCACTCACACACCTCTGTCTTCCAACTGTGGAATACTCCAGATAGCAGGCCACTCAGTGACATCTCTGTAATAATCTGCTGAGCTGCCAATAATCTTAGTTCTCTACTACCAGAGTGAGAGGACAGACAGGCAGTGTGTGCAGCTGGTAGGGGTGCTGCTGGGCAGGCAAATCTAGAAGATTATTCAGAGGCCAAGAATATTTGCTTGGAGGGCCAAATTTTAGACTTTTACACCTATGGTGTAAAGCCCAACCTACGGCACCCTCAGTCCTCCACTTGCGGCCCCCAAAACCTAATTATTAATGCATAGGAACTCACCTGTCCCCCGATCCCCTGCTGGGGAAATGGGCTCAGATACTTGTAGATCGCTGTAAGACACTTGTGTCACGCTATGCTTCACGTTTAAAAGCTGTTATAACTGGAAAAGGATGTTGTACTAAGTACTAAAATGAATGTCACTTGGGGGTTGACGAAAACTAATAATGATGTGAGCACAGAAAATACATTTGTGGTTATTTCATTATTAATGTTATGTTATATTTGTCTGCTTCTTTGATTTAATTGTAAACAAATTTTAGACAAGAGGGATCAAGGACCGTTCATAGCATCTAGAGTTAGCCAACATCCCA
>CM070036.1:49059442-49077881 GCA_036250615.1 Ptychadena robeensis | reverse complement strand
TCTAATAAATTTGAATGAAGCTATTTCTTGTTCAAAAATCAAACGAAATTTCATTTGGTCGAACGAAAATAGAGTGTACACATTCGATATAGGCACAATTGATATTAGATCAAAATATCGCACATCCTGATCTAATCTAACGTGGATTGTGCAAAAATCTATACGTGTATTCCTACCTTTAGTCTCTCATAGAAGACAGATACTATAAATTGAAAGACTGAACTGTCTGCTGAAACTCCAAAGTTCTGTGGAATTAGAGTGACCTCTAGTGGAAGAATAAGGCACTGAAGAATAACATGTGCAGTCTTTTCCTTTTTTGTGTTGATATTTGATGGTAATTAAGATTCATGGGCATTTCTGGGCATACAAAATTGTCCAGTCAAGCTTACGATCTAAAAGGTGGGGGAACAGAGTAAACATTAGGAAATGAGAGTTAACGGTTTGTCACATGATGTTTAGGAAAGGGACTAAAATGGGGAAGCAGGATTGAATGGGTGAGTTTTCACAGGTGAAAATGTGGGGACATTATTAGCAGGCCAGTGATGGAACAGAGGTGCCACTTAGGGGTACATTTATGCACAAGTTTGGAAAGCGGGAAGATTTAAAGGCAAGGCACAAAAGTTTAAGATAGATTTTCTGGACAACTGGAAGCCAGTGTAGAGATTTGCAGAATGAAGAAGCAGCATCCATGATAGACTGAAGAGGTGATAGTCTAGTTAGTGGAAGACCAGGTAGGATGATGTTGCAGTAGTCAAGGTGAACAGGACTTTGGTGGTTGTTGTTTTTTTACAGTTAGTGAGAAGTGGGGTGGGGGTTTAGAAGGTGACAGAGGAAGATAATGAGTTCAGTTTTATCCAGGTTGACTGTAAGGTATCTGTCAGCCGTCCATGAAAGGATGGCAAAAAGTCAACACACATCATCCAGGATATATAGACTCTAGGCAGGGTGGATGGGTAGAGTTGTTGAGAAGGTCTAAAGCCATATTGAAGTAGGTCCTAAGAGGGAATGCAGAGAAGTTTAATATGCAGTGATTTAATTAGAGTTGTGTAGAGCTGGAAGATGGGTCATGGGAGATAGTGTGTGGGAGGTGTGAAAGTTTGCCAAGAATTGGGATACAGGACCTGGGTTGTTGGTGGTAGGAAATGACAGATCACTAAAATAATGAGGGAAAGCAAACGAAACAGGAATATATGTAATTCAAAGTGATCATTCCCTGGCTAGGTTATAGACAAGCTGTACTAGACTATATAGACTAGCTGGGCTATGCAGCATTTTACATAAAAAAATCACAGGTTCTTACTGAATGTATACATACAATCCCAGAACTGCAGCTATTTCCTTACAGAGATGTGACATCAGCAAGATAAACACATTGTTCATTTTGGCCTCCTGAACAGCCAATTCAAATTGCCAATATGTGCTGCTTTTTGGGTCAAAGTTTTTGGGCATCTGGTGCTGCTCAGTGAAATTGTCCCTGCATTCATGGCTACATTTAAGTAGTTAGACATAGGCCTGTACCAAAAACCCAAGAGGACATGAGCACAATGCTGAAAGGATTAAAAGCTTAAAATATAAATATGTGTAAGTATATTGGCATAATGTTGGATAGGTTGTGTTGACTGTTGGAATGGTACTGCCTTTTTTTCCATTTTGGGAGAATGTTGTAAATGTCTCTGTGAAGAATTAAAGGTATCTATATTTTATTTTCAACATGGACTACTATTACCACATGCTGTAAATTTGTTTTTATGCATATGTGTGTCTTTTGGAATATGTAATTGTTCCTTTTTCTTGTTTGTGTGAAAATAAAAACTCAAAATGATTTTACCCTTATGAATTTTTTGTACCTCAAAAGTCCGGGAGAGGAGAGCAAGGACCAAGATGAGATAGTGGCTTCTTTTCTCCCTTTCCCAGCCCACATACTGGAATAAAGAGAGGGCAGACAATATCAACTCTATGGCTCTGTGCTCTGCACCCCCCTCCCCTTACTCTATGGCTCCTTGCTCTCACAGCTGCTTCTCCAGCCATGATCCTGGCTGCTCCCTTTTCTTTCCAGCATGTTTTAGCTTGTGAGAAGGAGGAAAGCTTGCAATTGGAGCCACAGGTTGCTGACCTCTGTTCAAGACTATACTCTTTATAGTAATTCTGTAGTATTGTTTTCAGAGATAGATAGATTTCAAGATATTTTTTAAAAGAATTTTGAATAGCAATATGATCCTAAGAAAGAATTTTGAATAGCAATATGAAACAATATGATTCTAAGAAAGTCCCACCTGATACCGTCTTCTGCTATACACAATTTTGACCAGCTTCTGCGTAGAAAGAAAAATCATTCAAGCATTCCATTTGTTCCAAGTATATTTAAAAAAAAAAATTAAGAAATAGACGAAAAAACACGAGTATTCATAAATAAAAAAAAAAAGTTTATTTCACTTCATTAGTTAGAAATACTATCTTGTCGCATTATCTGCCACAGTTTCCCCATACTGTTTTATACAGTGCATTGAAATAGAGAGATATCGAATACAAACTTCACAAAACCACCATGATTAGAAGAAAGTGTGCCATTTAGGTGAAGGTTATGTCTTTTCATCAAAACAAACAAAAAAAAACCCTCTTATAAAATTTGGCATGGTCAAATGCACAAGATTAGTAAGTGAATAGAAAAATACATTGTTTTCAGTTCATGTGTGAGCCGGAAAGCAGTCTTTGTTCAGTCGTTACTTCCAAGTACGCCCATTATCTCGTCTGTGGACTGAGGTCTCAACAAAGTTCATAAACCACATACCTTCTATGTTGATCAATTCACTTTAATACCACACAAAGGATGCCAGGAAGATTAAAAAAAAAGAAAATGGGAAAACTTTGAACAGCTCAAAGTGTAACTCGCTAAGAGCAAATTATGGACCAGAAATAGATTCTTCAAACTATTTAGACGTTAATAAATACTTAAAATAAAATACTACTGGAACAAACATTAATACTTGTGGCAGGTCCAGTAATTCTATAATGCTACAGATTAAAAATGAAAATTGCACTTTATATAAACTAAATATAATACTGTATATGGAAGCATTTTGGAGACCTTAAATACTTAAATATTTTGGAGTGATAATACATTAAGCAAAGCACTGTATATATGTCTAGATTATTAAAGAAAAAAATGGTAGCTGGCAGTCTGATTAAACACCAGAAAGAGCAGAAAATGCCTTCAACACTAAATACTACACAACTAGTGGAGCCTGAAATAAAGTGCTTTGCAGGAACCACAGCAGTACAGCGCTTACAATGGGCCAATCCCTTTACTCCAGACGCCATTGACATTAGTGTGCAAACTCCCAACTGTGAGAAAAAGAAACGCTTTCCAATCGCAGAACTATTATCCGTCTGCTTATGTATTTACATATTTTACTGAGTCAGAAGTGCAAAATGGGACCTTCCAAATGATTGTATGACAGTGGTGCCATCTTGACAGGGCACACAAGAGAATCAGCAGCACCGGACTGGAGGTCGAGGTGGTGGCAGTTCTGGTGGAACTTCTGGTTCAGGCTGAAGTGACAGGATACTGTTGGAAAGCTCATTCCGCATTATTTCCAGAGGCATCTGAATGTGAGACATAAATATGTAATTATTACTTTAATGTCTATTTATATAATAATATCAGAGGCAAGCAGGTGGTATATCTATCTATCTATCTATCTATCTATCTATCTATCTATCTATCTATCTATCTATCTATCTATCTATCTATCTATCTATCTATCTATCTATCTATCTATCTATCTATCGATCTATCTATCGATCTATATTTATTTTTATAAGCTTCTATATAGTGCCGACATATAACACAGCACTATACAGACTAACACGTCATGTGCCACAGTCTAAGTCATGGGTCTCCAAACTACGGCCCGCGGGCCACATGCGGCCCGCAGAGGAGTCTGATCCAGCCCGCCAGCAGTGAGCGCAGTTCGGCCGCCAAGTTACCTGCCTGCATATTCACTCAGTGTCACGGCTTCCTCAGGGATGACATCAACCGCCTCCGCCCACGGCACGCTGTGTGCTGTGAGGGGTGGGCGTGGGGGCGGTGTTGGGAGGGACACTGATGCGCCCGTGCGCCTGGCGCTCGGCGGGCGCGCGCCTCCGGCCCCCACTCTGAGGGACCGTGATCCGGCCCCCACTTTAAAAAGTTTGAGGACCCCTGGTCTAAGTCATGTGTTACTTACATAAGAGAACCTTTTAGGTGGAAGACAATTAAAGAATGTCTTTGGAGTGTGGGAGGAAACCTGAGCACACGGAGGAGACCCAAGCAGACTCCATGCAGATTTCAAACCTAGGACTCTAGCGCTGCATGTCCAGACTGCTGACCACCTGAGCCACCGTGCTGCCCACATGATAGACACACACACAAACCGTGAAGTTGTTATGAAGAAAGTGAATGTGGTCAAATCTAACATAACTGACTTTTTTAGTTAATGATTTCTGATTACACATCAGCCCTCTCATCCCCACCCACTCACCCAATGATATTAACCTCTCTGGAGTTATGCCTGAAGCCAGTACAGGCGCAGTTTGATCAAATTGCGCCCGTGGCGGGATCGGACACAATTGCCTGTTCTCTGTGAGCCTGCAGGCACACAGAGTTCTTCCGGCCTGAGTCTTCTGCATCATCAGCGACGCCAAAAGGGGGTTAAAGCGTCACAGACCCCATGTTGATGGAGGGGGCGTCACTTTTCCCCGCACACATCGCTGGCTTCTAATTGACACCAGCGTTGTGTAGAGAGCTGGGGGGAGGGCGGGGAATCATGATGCAGTACATTGTACTCCGCCACGTTTACCCAGACAGCGGCAATCAAGTAACGCCCAGGAAATTAAAACAGCCTTTCCCATCCAGGGTCTGCGGTTTATCCAGAGGTCACTATGAGCAATTTCCGAATTTTCACTAATGTGGCATTTTTAATTCCCATTGATTGCCAATCTAATGAAACATATCTCCACGGACATCTATACAGACGTCAGGATTCCAATAACCAATTAATGGGGCATGTCTCAAGTGGTTGAGTTTTCATCATTAAATGTCATGAGCTGCAGACATAGTTATTATTAGAATAAGGTTCATGAGTTCCTCCAAGTACAAAAAAATGGACAAGACAATGGAAAAGCCCAAACCTCTGAAATAACAGTAACCTGCCTGCACTGCTGAATTCTCATTCTAAATCTCCCTTCTGAATTTGATGTGCAATAAAAACATGTTGCTCCGAGTAGAAGCAAACACATTCATTTCTATAGTTTAACAAGAAAACGAAAGCCTTTTAAATAATAAGAGTAAAAATAAATGTTTTGTTTAGTCTAGTTCATTAAAAGTTGCTATGTCCATTTTCCAATGTGTATACATTTTTTAATAAGTTGACTGACCCAAATATTCCCCACATACACTGTGCAAGTAAGGTTTTCCAGTGTCTTGGTGAAAGTTATCAGAAAAATGAGGTTGTTATAAATGACCCCTTCTTGCCACCCTCTGCTCTATGACAACGGTGCAGCTTTAGAGCATTTATTAGTACGTCCTCATTCACTTTCGGTTTGGTTGCTTTGAAGTATTGGGGCATACTAGTGGACTTGCACTACTGTTCCTCACCCATTCGCTGGGATACATTATACTACACCTTAAGTGTACAACAATGATGCAACTTTATAGAGCAGTGCAGAACTTGAAGTTTTAAAAGTACCTTTTTTAATATGTCATCAACCAATTTCAAAAATATTTCATCTACATTAAAGTTGTGCTTCGCACTTGCTTCACAAAACCTCATGCCAGTAATCTGCTGTGCAAACTACAAGACAAAAAAATGTACGTGAAAGTTATAATATATAATTGCATAAAACAACTTAGAGATAATGATAATATATAATAATAATACAAAACAATAATCCTTTACAATAAAACAGTGCGTCATTCAGCCCAACAATAACCCTTGTGCAAAGGAAAATATCACATGTACAATCAGTGTAATATCTTTAGTTTAGCTTTAAAAAATGGAGGAAGTAAAAGTCATGAGCCAGAAAGAAGGTGGATATGTGACAGATAGTAATTCCTTAATAACAGCCTGGATTCTGGAAGAATTGTGTACAAATAACATACTTAGCAATGTCCTCATTGCCAAGTCTGCGAGAAGCAGTGTTTATTTTTAGATAGTCAATCAGATTTTGACATATGGTAAGTATACAAATTGTATGCAGACTGGATCTGAGCCAACGGATGCTTCATATAATGCAATAGAAGTCTGCATATAATTGGCATGCTAATAGCAACATCTAACTGACAAAAAAGCTGATGTGTTTCTAGAACCTGCATGAGCATCAGGCAGCTCCATATATAAATCTTCAGATGCTTAGTAAGGCGAAAAAGTCTTCCAGAAATGAATAATACTAAGACTTCTAGCCTGTATCTATTTGACATAAACATTATTTTATAAAAAATTATTTAAATGTTCAAATATATGTGATGTATGTTGCCTGGCACCATATGCTAGTAATATAGAAGAAAATTTGCCCACCCAAACATTCATAGATATAGATCTGTAATTTGATGTATATATCATTGGTGAAGATGTTCTGTATTGTAGCTACACACGTTGGCAGGTCTTGATCCCAAAATAATGTGACTCCTGAAAATCCTGTTACTGGACTCAAGATTGAGCACACTGAGCATGATTATAACAAAGGCTGCGCACTGCTGTGGCACATTTCTTTCAAAATACTGAATTATTAACATTTATGTAGTGTTCATTAGTGATGGCCGAACATTGGCTGTGTCCATCCAACGTTCACCTGTTTGCGGAGAACTTTAAATTCCCTGCCTGTCAGCAGGGGATTTAAATCGGAACTATAACGAAAACGAGGCTGTGACTTCACTTCTGGTAAATGGAAGGCTCATTTCCTAAACCGTAAGTGATGTTGGACTTCACTTTCAGCCTGTGCCAAGTATAGTACTAGAGTGTCTATTGAAACTAATTCTTCCTGCCTGGTCTGGCCGGAGGAAGAATTATAGACTTCTCGCTGGCGAAGGGGGTGGATCAAACACCCGTACTGTTCGCCAGCAAGAAGAATAGGGAACATTTAATGTTCGTCATCACTAGTCTTCATCTGAGGGAACTTCCCCAAACCACCCAAAAAAAAAATACCCACTTTTCCCTCTTCCTCACACCTGTGGCACTATACTTACAGGTACCTGTCCTCCTGGTTTTAAGACGGTGGAGCAAGACTCTTCTGGTCTTGCTCCCTCAACCAATCTTGATCTACAGTCGGTGACGCTGGAGACTTGGGAAGGTTGAATTCACGGATGATGTCTACCTTCCCAAACCCCCCTGCATCCTCAGCTTGTAGAGAATCGCTGGATTTAGAGAACGCCAATAATAGAAAGTAGAAAATGAGGTGATTAGTTATTATTATTATTATTAATAAAAGCTGACCTAACACCAGTCTGCAGTATATATTATATTCGCATTGATTGAATATTATTTTCATGTTCATATTTACCTTTTCTCCTTGCTGTCGGGTAAGTTCTCTGTCAATTTCACAATCCAGCTTATTTCCAACTAAAAGAAGTTCTGCATCTTCAGATGCATACTGGATAAAGCAAAAGGCAAATATGTTAATGTATATAACATTATATGAATGCAACACATTTATAAAGAAATGTTCCTCATCACATTGTATAACATGACTGACATTACCATGGCTTTACTAATTAGTCTTTTGCTCTTTATAAACCATATTGACAGATTAGGCTAAAGTATTTTTTATTTTACAGTCAAAGTACATTCTGCCCAGAAACACCTTTGTTTTTTAACACCAAAGTACCCTCCATCATGCCCATTTTTATCCAACCAGACACAGAAGGAACCCTGATTTATAGGGCCAGATCCAGATAATGCTAACTAAAAAGTTGCAAAGTACCTGCTTAGAGGTTACAAAAAAAACTTATTTCTAGTATATCTAAAATCATGGCTGCAGCAGGTAAAGTCAACGGTGCATTTACCCCAAATGTCTTTGCCTTCTGTAATAATCATAATAATTAAGAATTAACATACATCACTATATTACACGTCGAAAGTATATTTGCAAAAAAATTGTTTGAGAAAATTATTATTAGAATAGAGCCATCGTATACCATATATACCCTATATACCGTATTTTTGGCACCATAAGATATACTGGACCAGGGGCTACATTGGCTTCTTAGCTACAAGGGGCTGGACTAAGAGCCTGTAATGGCCATAGGTGTGCCAATTCCATGCATCGCCGGCATCACTTATGATGGCAGTAATGTGTAATTGCCGACGTGTGACAGGGATGTTGTTAAAAAAAATTGCTATTTCATTGCAATTAGCAGAGATAATTCCTAGAGACTGTCTGTTACCATGAGGATGCACCCAGTGTCAGGACCACACCACTGCACCGTTCCCCAAGGCAATGTTTGGACACCTCTAGGCATGATGTGAACTCATTGCAGAGAACAAGCAGAGGAGAGCAATTTTCAACAAGAGAGGGTTAGAAAAGAAATCTAAATGGGCCAGATCCGGCCCCCGGCCTTAGTTTACCCACCCCTGCACTAGACCATAAGACGCACCGCATAGACGCAAAGGCATTTCCCCATTGATTTTAATCAGAAAACAGTGCGTCTTATGGTCCAAATAATACGGTACTTAAGTATATCATCACTTTAATTGTTGCAGTTGTAGTGAAGGGTAGAAAAGAAAGTGTTGCTACAGAACATGTATATGTACATTAAATTTAAAATAAAAAGTTGTGGATTAAAAGTTGTTTAATTTATAAAGAACAACATGTGCTAGAGCAATACTTTCTTTTTCTAATGTTCCTACAACGCTTCCCTACAACTCCAACAACTGTGGTGATGATAACATGTTCACAGGGGATCTGGGGGATTGCTTTGGGGGATCTGTTATCCCAGGATTCTATTTCTTGATGCACCTTATACTGGGAGGCTTAGCAGCCTTATTACCATCAGGTAGGACCTTTGAAAAAACAATGCACTGACAGATTTTTAGTACTAACATTCTTAAGCACACAAGCTTAGAAATGTAAACCCAAAGCTAAAGCTTTTATATTAGACCTGGCTTCTCCAGGAATTATGGGCAGATAGCAATAATGATGTTAACACCTTTGCAGCCCTCATGATTAAGACTAGCAGGTGATTATGGTGCACATGAGCTATGAAAGTTATAACCTCTATTCTAATCCAGATTTCTACCTGTAGACATATGTCCCATGCCTTCCCCAATTGGGAGGAATAGTGGGAAACATTGCCCTACTGTTACAGATGGAGAATTGCATTGCGATTCCTGGAGTGGTTTTTAACCATTGTATGTATATTGTCCAAAGCTTTCTTGAGAATTATTCATATCATTATTGGATTCATAGGAAATGTGAGTAATGATCATTAAATATAACATGTGGCTAATATGTATGTATTAATTGTGGAAAGATTAGTAAAACGTTATGGACTTTTAAACAATTGACAGCCGTAACAAAGTACCTAGCTCAACCCTGAGGAAGTCCCAGAGAAAAAGTCGAAATGCATTGGAAACATAACACCAGGGACTACAGTACTTCTGATAATAAGGACTGATCATGTGACATATTTTTATAAATTTTTTTAATATTTATTTTTGATGATTATTTTGACCCCTTTGTGACAATATAAGACCATTTACTCAATATAAGTCATCAATTTCACATGGCCTCAAACCCTGTTAAGTTTCTGATGGGTTGAAGTGGGTCATTATATACAATGAGGGGGTTGGCCGCTATAGACCAATGTGAGGAGTACCCTTTAAAAACTATATTACTAACATGTTCACAGGCTTTGCAATTAACTCACAAATTCCACCCATGAAAATTTTTGGTTTCATTTTCATCTCTAGACTCCAGTATAAGCCGAAAGTAATTTTTTCGGCACAATTTAGGTGCTGAAAAATCCAGCCTATACACAAGTGTGTAGACCAGCAATGCTGCCATATAAAATATCCAGCACACAATGATGCATGGAAGAAGGCTGAGTTTTGACATGTTTGCCACTTTGTGACAGATAAATTCAATGATTTGTAACAGCCAACCTTATCAATCATCTTCATCCATTTGGGTAAATCATCAAAGGTCTCTTTCTTGGTAATATCATAAACTAATATGATTCCCTTGGCGCTCCTGTAATAAGCCGAGGTAATGCTGTTAAACCTCTCTTGACCAGCTGTGTCCCTACAAAACAAATAACATAGAAAAAATGAAAACAATCACATAGACAGAAGACGAATTAACATTCACAGTTACACCTACTCATGCTGTGCAAACAAAGGCTGATTTGTAAGAGCCCAAACAGCATGTTTCTCACAAAACATCAGGGGATGCACTGTAAGGAATGCTCATATTAAGGTCACACGTTGTAACATTGTATTGTATCTGTCTGTAATTGTAGACTTAAAGGGTAAGTGTACTTTAAAACAAAATGCATGATTTTCACAACCCCTAACGCGGACCTACCACCTCGCAGGGCACTATACATTATTGGCAGCAGGGGGCAATTTCTCTGGAATCGCCCCTCTCACTGTGTAATGTTGCACCGCAGCAGGTGCTTTGTAAATACTCAAAGCAAGGGCACTTGGGACGGATGTGTCAAAAGTGTCCAGTCCCGTGGGATTTTGATGGCAGCAGCCACGTCTGCGGGATGTAATGCAATCCATCTAGCGGCCCTTTTGTAAAATTACAGCTCAATCGTCAAAAAGGAAGTATTCCTAAAGAATGGGCGAAACCAGCTTCTCTTAGCCAGTTCTAAATATGCTTCGCCAGGAATGAGGAAGGTAAGTATGTTCTCCCAGATGTAAACTGCTGATAGATGAATATTATGTCAATTTTTATTTTACTTGGAACCACTTTAAATCACAGCCTCACCGAAGATTACACCTTTTTGATCTCAATCTATGGAAGTTGATTGTACAAACATTGTACACTTAGTTTCTAAAGTGTATGGTGCCCTTAAAGGTGGGCATACGCAAAACCACAAACGATCGTTCGGTGAATAGTTGCGCACCCACTGGACCCATTCCAAAGTAATGGCAATTGAACAGGGATTTACCAACATGTCAGATACCTGTTCAACTTACATTTTGTTTGGAGATTGATCACTCAGCAATCTAACGCTTCCCACCTTGAGCATTCGATCCCTGAATGATCGATTGCAGCAAATGGCACTCGATCGTTCAGGAATTGGACGCAAAATTGAGCCGTGTATTGCTACCTTTAGACAGCACTGACTGATGTTAGCAAACAGCGGAATTATTGTCAGTGATACATAGGCATTGTCGAGGGAATGGGGGAGTTAGGTTAGGGAAAGGGGTCATATAAATGATAAATGTACTTTTGTTTTGTTGTGTTGCTCTCATCGTTTGATTTGGTGTCTATAAGTGTTTATTTGTGCAAATACGTTATATAATTATATATTTTGTTTCAGTTTATATGGTAGCCTACTAGTTCTCATTTTTGGAGAAACAGTGTTACTTTTAGAAAATATTACATTTCATTAAACTATTTCATAACTGTGGTAAACATTTCAAAATCAAGTACACAGTATGGAGTTACACAAGAGCAAGTTGCCATTTTTTCAACAACAGCTATACTATAGATATGGTTTAGTATTCACATCAACAAGAAGATAAATGACTCTCCATGGTGAGCTCTTTATGATGTATACATGCTAGCTTAGTGGTACTGTGCACAAACCCCCAATGCAGCAGAGGAGAACAGAAGTGTGTATAATGTTACCTTGTGATGAGCCAGCGGAACTCTTCTCTAGCAAGTGTTGTTACACAACCAGCCACATGACTAGTGCATTCCAGACAAGGACACAGAGATGAAGGACCAAGTTATGGCACAGACATTTTAGCAAGAGCTGACCGGTGAAGCCACTGAAATAGTGTTGGTTTAGTCAGTGGGAAGCAAAATAAGCACATGGTGAAATAAACTGTGAGTGGATGGAAGACGTTAGAGAATGGTAAGCAATACAGTGACATTAATAACAAGATGCAGTACATTGAATTAGTCATAGTGCTGCTATAAGCTATGGAACAGATGTAGAAGGCAGGAAGACATATGATACATATAATATGACAAAGAAAGACAGTGTGTCCGATGGTTATTCATGCAAACAAACATGGAACTGTGACTACAAAGTGCAGACAAATACAGGCAACAAAAATAGTAAATGATGTGACACATACAGCAGGGCAACACGGCAAACATGATCATATTAAATAACTAAGCTCCTATATATATATATATATATATATATATATATACATACATACACACTTTACAAATTACAACTTTTAAGGCTTATATTAAGTCATCATATTAACTAATTTTACATAAGTGTGGGTAAAGGATGAGATGAGAGGGTTAAACATAACTAACAACTAGGGTGCAATACTCAATAGTTCGGTGTTAAGGTGGCCATACACAGGTCGATTTCCCACACGATTCCTGGCCGATCGATCACTGGGCGCGTGCACGCCGATCGATCGACGAGGAATCGAGTACAGCCCACCTTGACTGATCGACATGGCCACCAAATCGGATCGGCCAGAGAACCAACCTGTTGGTGTTTTCTGATCGATTGGGCACACATCAAGGGGTGTTGACATTTGTGAATCGATCGACTGGTAACAGAATCGTCCAGGAATCTGTGGCCTAAGGTGGTAGGCACAGACTTGTATGGTCGATCGATCACTCAGGAATCGACACGTGTATGGCTAGCTTTACACTTGGAATAGCTGCTATTGAAGACACAGCATAGAAGGGAAACACTCATGTCCTTATATGTATCACCCCCTTACTAGATGAGTTGGAGGTTGTTGGGGGGGCTCCTATACTTGTATGCATAAGGGAGCTCCAACTCTTGGGAAACTCCAGCCTAATCCTGGTAGTTATAAAATTCTAGTATTTAAATTTGCTATTTAAATGTACCACGGCAGATGAAATATATGACAGTTTAGAGACACATGAAAGAAATCAAATACATGCAATAAATCAATTGAACCCTATTTGTAACTCTATAAAAGTTTGGAAAAACTTTAGTCGCCCATTGTGATAAGCAATGAAAAGTAGCAACATTGGACACTAAATGTAAACAACTAAATACTAAAGTTTATGGCAAAATTGTTCAAAACAAAAAAAGAAGTAGACAGCATTTAATAAGAAATATAAAAAGTCATCTAATAATCGCACTTTGCCTGGTCTATGACCTCATCAGGACTTGCTCTGAGGTCTGTACACACACAATGCAGATGGCAGAGTCCATAAAGCTAGGCACACACAGGAAGATTCCCGTGCAATTGACCCCCGATCAATTGAACGGAAATCAATGTGCACCACATGGGCACATCGATACCCGTTCAATGGGGACCTCCGGGACCCGTTCTCCCCAGCTTGCAGCGTGTGAATCACAACACGCTACAAGCTAGGGAGAAGCAGCTTTCTCACTCACACAGCTTCCTAGTGAGGAGTGCTGGCTCCGGCCCTTCACACTGACAGCGGATGGCTGAGCAGCTGTTCCAATACTTTCCATGAAGACTCTTGTCTCCATGCAAAGTAATGGAGATTGAACTGGGTTTTCCAACATGTTGGAAAGAACACACTGGTAGGTTTGTAAACAGATTAGAGTACAATCAATCACCGTGAGCGGGCACGTTGATTGATTGTACTCAAATCTTTTTACAAATCTACCCGTGTGTGCCTAGCTGTGTGGTTGCTTCACAGGAGCCCTGGGAAGCGACTGTGTAAATCTAGCCTTATACAACCGCCGTGTATCTTATTTAGCTTTTAATTCGCTATCCTGCTTTATATTTATCATTATGTCACATCTGATAAAACTGCCTATTTATGAATCTCCTCTGACATCAATCTCATAGATACTATTGGGTACTTGTTACTTTATTATACATTATATCTTACCCCACAGTGAATAAGATCTAATGTTTACTTGACAAGCAGAACACAGGAACATTCATAACAGCAGCTTGTAACAGATACGAACACATGACTTCAATTTACTACAGGAATTTAAACGCTGCAACTAAGACTGCTAATATTACACTCCTCACCAACAGGCCCGGACCAGCACAAGAGTCTGTACACAAAGCGAAATAAGTATCCCATACAGAACCAAACACATATATATATAGGACCAGAATGTCATGACTAATTACAAGGACAGAATGTATGTAGTAATAAGTCACAGCAACTGGACAGATTTACATTCAGGCTATTCCTATTCTAGAAAAAGTCCAGCCGTAGCAGCGTCCATATTCTCCCTGGTTTGTTAGCCAATGCAAAGGAGGTGCCCTTTAGTGGCTAATGCAAAGGTGGTGTCACTTAGTGGCCAATGCTAAGGGGTGTCATTTGGGGGCCAGTGCTCAGGTGATGTCATTTGGTGGCTAATGCTAGGGTGGTGTAATTTGGTGGCCAGTGCTAAGGTGGTGTCATTTGTTTATATACACACCCACACATATATATACAGACCGTAATATTAATTAGGATAATTTAATTTAAGATAAAGTTATAGTTAAGTTATATATTATAGTTACTGAACTCATTTCTAATACTAAATGAGGCACTGCAAGTACCAGCAGAGGTGGGATGGGTAAGAGGGGGGGGCAGGGTGATAAGGAACCTAAAAGGCTGCCATACACACGCCAATGGTGTGCAGGCAGACCAGTCCCGATATGCACCGGGATGCTAACGTGATGACGTCATCACGTTTGCATCCCGGTGCATTATGGGGCCCCTTCAGTCGGCTGGCACCCTTTGTGTGCTGGCCATAAGCTTCAATGAAGATGCCGTCTTCATTGAAGCTTATGGCATCGGCTTGCATCGGCCAGAGAATATCGGACATGTCTATTCTCTGGCCGGCCGAGCTGTGGGGCAACAGGGATCTGTCGCCCCATGTGGGCACATGCCGATAAGCGGCCGATTTTCAACCTGACTGACGGCGCGAGCGCGCACACGCCCGTCGGTCAGGTTAAAAATCGTCCGCTTATCGGCATGTGTATGGCTAGCATTATTAAAGTAAAACCATGAGATGAAAGCTGACAAGACATACTTACCAGATTTGTAACCTGATTTTCTTTCCTCTTAACTCTACTGTTTTAATTTTAAAATCAACACCTGTAAATAAAAAGAAAGAAAATGAGATACAATAGTAAAAGAAGACTTGTATGATATAAATTCTCCTACCACTCTCTAGGCAGAGGGTGGAGCCTGTATAGTGCGTGCTCCTATACACCATGACTTTGCTCTGACCTTCTCCTATTACTAGTAGGCTGGAATAGTTATTATTTTACTTGAGGGTTGAATATTGTTTTGTGTTCACACTGCTGCACTGATATTTGATGTACACTGTCAAGTAACTTCATTCATGTCATTTAATTTTTTCTTACTCACTCAACCACCAAATATTCAATATTCCCTCCTGAAGGTGGAATAAAAATTATGGTAGATGCCATTTCGTACACTATATGATATTTTGGCACAACTGTTTATTCAGATCTATATTTTCAGTAAAAATACCCTCAAATGAATTTTAATACACACAATACAATCTCACATACAAAATAAAAGTTGCGTTTGTGTTGATCATGTGAGGATTAAACAGTCATTTCCTGTGTTCTGTGAATGATTCCGGTATACGTATTCTACTTCTAAGTGTCATCTCTCTCTTTTCTGCACACATCTGACTCACAGTGAAATGTATCAGGAAACGGAACTAGATCAAATCGGAAATGTTGTCTACAGACTCATCAATGGGTCACTACATACAAAAGGTAGATTGAATTTTGGGTGGAGTGTGCTGGACTGAATCAACCATCAGTTTGGGAACTTCATACTATATCATCTGCAATCTCTAGCTGCATGCTTAGCTATGTTACTCAAGAATCCACTGGGCAGAGTAAGGCTAAATTTACAGGGTCATTTCTGGGAAACGACCAGGCACTCCGGCAGCAGACTGGGATACAACTGTCTGCAAGCACTTGCAATATTATGCTGGCACTCATAGGTCATCTTGATAAGGACCCTATGCAAATCCTATTAGGCGATAGATCGTTTACCGGGCCCTTTGGCGACATTTACACTGTCATTTCCAGGGCTGCTGCCGACTTACAGCAGGCTGGGAAACAACAGTATAAATGCAGCCAAAGGAACTGGTAAATGAGCTATAATTGCAGCCGATGGGCGGACGCCTAATGTTGTGTCTGCCAGTCGGTTGCAATTATAGCTCATTTAGCAGACACTACTGTCTGCAAACTTGAGCAGGCGCTCGGGGTAGAGTGTTTAGAAACCAACCCTATGACTGGTATATCAGGCAAAAGCCGACCAAAAGCTGCCTCATGTCGCTTTCGCAGTTAGTTTACGGGTGTTTACCAAACACACGTGTAAACGAGTCCCTAGGAGTGAACAACAAAAAAAATGATGATGACTTGACTACTTGTGTGTTATAAGCTATGATGTGCCTGAATACAAAGACATTTTGTATGACGTGTCCATTGAAAATTAATTGATGCGTCAAATGCCACGAACCATAGGCACCCACTGTTTTTTTTGGAATGCATTGCACACGTCACACCCATAGGTTTTAAGGGGCATGTTATCAAAGAGGGCAAATTACATCAGCGTCCCCCATAAGGCCTCATTCACATATTGCCTGACAAACCCTACAGATCCATAACAGCAGAATCCAAACACATACCATTCCTGTATCACCTCCTCGTCTCCAGTCGCACAAAAATAGATGATCCATTAGTCCCTACAGACTAGTGATGGTCCATCTCCACTACACACTAAGATTTAACCCTACAAGTCAATAAAGAATAATATATGACAAGGAGGGGAGAATAAAGTTTTATAGGATTCCTAAAGCCCTTTTGATGGTATGAACATATACTGTACAAAATACAGCTGTTTACAAATCAACCACCGTCACATATAGTATCAAATAGGCTGTAACAAAAGAAGCATCATTCGAGAAGTGTCCATAACACTATGCAGAGGCCATTGTAGAACACAGCTGAATGGTGCTGAACACTAGAGGATTATCACTAATGGAGAAAAGGGAGCAATTGTTGTCCATCTACAATGCCAAGGAAGACGGATGCACATGGTCTCATTGCTCCTTTTATATCGGCGAAGAGGTAGAGGACCCCCCAAACTCTGTGACTAAAAACTCTGTTTAACATGATACTGCTTCTTAAATGAAAAGATAATAATAATGTGAGGTAACAATGTTTGGAATGATATATATAAGTCTGGGACGCCATGTTGCTTTAGATCGCAGGATAATTTCCTGTTTGCATCTTAACAATCTAATTGTCTCACCGCAAGCCAACCACACAGGATCTGCGGAGTGAAATCACTTTGTGGAGTGATAACATGACACACCCAAAAAAAATGTGATCCGGGCGGACAGAAATAATGGGACAAGGAAACAGTGACACACCCCGAGCAATCCTGGATCATTGGAACCATAAAGCCCCCCATACATCTTTGGATTCCTCCATACAATTTCCATCAGACCTACCAACAACTATGTAGTATAGTGACCTCCCTGATAGAATACATAGTGATTGGAAGGTGTAGAAAGGTCCTCATATTACATGGTTTTGGTAGAAGAAAAGTTGATTGTACAGAAATTGCATGGTAATTGTATGTGGTGCATGGGGGGCTTTAGACTGCAGATGATCCAGAAACAGAAGAGTCTAAGGTCACAATTATCAGTTGTTCTGATATTATTATATTTTATATACCGCATTTTTCGGACTATAAAACACACTTTTTTACCATTGAAATCAATGGGAAAGTGTCCCTGCGTCTTATGGTCCAAATATGTTAAAATATATATATATTATTTTTTTTTGTCCCAACCATCCTCGAAGCAATAGCTATGCATCCCAGGAGGCAGAAATGTGTTCCATTCTCTCCAGCCAAGGAGATCTTATCTGCATTAGCACTAGCAGTTCCCATTCTCTGAACACATTGACCAACTGATGGAGAGACACATTTTAAAATTAGATAGTATGAGATGTATATTTACATTGACATTCTGCATTGCAATAAATACATATCTCCTCCCATATGAAAATAGCTGCTCGTGATTAAGTTGTTCAGTGCCCGATTGTAAAATGTGTCTCTTCATAAGTTGGTCAATGTGTTCAGAGAATGGATACTGCTTGGGTATAAACACATTTCTTAAGTTTCAGCCCTGCAGCCAAGACCTCCCTCCTGGCACTGGCTTTTTGGAGTGAATACTGCATGAATACACAGTCCTGCTTACTTTGATGTATATTCACTTGTATCTGAATAACTGTATCTGTTACCC
>CM070036.1:49034442-49044588 GCA_036250615.1 Ptychadena robeensis | reverse complement strand
GATTTGTTGAAATCAGGATTGGGCCAGGAAAGCCTTATAAAAAGTGACTTTCTGGGCCACAACTGGAAGGTTGTCAGGTATGATTTAGGGATGCATCCCATACACATGCATGACCCACCGCACCTGTTCACACAGCATTCATTGGGTCCGCTGGCCGAGCGGACAGTGGAGGGTGGCATATTGCCCTGCATTAACCTCTTGGCCGGCGCACCTGATGAATGCCGTGTGAACAGGCAGGACAGGAAGTCATGCATATGTATGCATGCATACACGTCCATCACACTGGGAGAGAGGATCACTCCCACTTTCAAAAGTAGACATCGGGGGTACCGGAAGCTTTATTTAGGTGTGTATTTCACTTTTATATGCATTGAATACAGCTTTCTTAGCAGAAAAGTGTATACAATGATTTGAAAATCCTGCTGCCTTCCAGTGTCATGTCATTACCCTCTTGACACATGGGGTGGAGTGATCAGAGAGCAAAAAAAGCTGATCGCTTCACTGAGAGCAGAAAACTGTATAAAGTGCAGTTGCATTTTAAACTCCTGCCTCATCCCCGTGTGAAGTCATTACATTCATTACACAGGGGGGTGGGGGTTTGGGGGGGAGGGAACGGCTTCCTTGCCAGAAGCCTCCCAGATGCGAACAAAGCGGACGCCTGACCAGGTAAGGCAGTGCTGTGGGGCACTTCTTAGTGACGGATTAACCCAGTCACTATAGAATAGCAGTTCTCAACCGGTGAATCACCTGTGGCCAAACGCCTATTTCCCAGGGGTCACTGTTTCAAATAAAAGCATCAGAGCTGCTGCTAACAAACAACAGCTTTGATGCCCACAAGTGGGGTGTCACTTCCGGTAAGTGGGATGCAGTGACACTCCGCACTGGCACTTCCGCGCTCCAAATACAGGAAGTGACGTCACGTCTGGGGTCGAGGATCTTAAAAGTTCGAGAACCACTGTGAACCACTGTTATAAAATCTATGTAGTTACATGGAACAACAGGTAAGTAAATATTTTTAAGGAATTTGGAGAACTTTTTGACATTGTGCCAGCTGTCAGGTAAGTAAAAGTAAAATTGTATACATATAATATTTATTTTCACTATACATTTGCTTTAAGTGGCTGTTATTGCTGGCCAGAATTATCTTGGTGTGAAGCCTGAGCCTACAAATCGACAGAATAAGCTTCATAGGCTGTGGGCATATTATAGGATCATGCTAGTGAGTACAGATGGCCCGAACCTCCTACTGCTCTCCCATTGGCTCTAAAACATCACTTTAATGCCAGACAAATGCCTCAAAAAGTGTTAAAGGTTATTATTGTTGAGTATACTCTATGTCAAGCCAATTCAAGAAGCCTTCACATTTCTTGTAGTGCAGATTTTTTTAACAAAGATAAGAAAAGATCAGTTTTCCTAATGCATTTAAAGCAACAAAAATGCTACTTTTCTACACAACTCAATATGTAATGTATTTCTTTTTGTAATCTAAGATATAGATCAGATATGGATCTCTGTACCATTTAGGGTTAATCAAATTGAGGTGGGTGTGTGAGGGTAGGATAACTGTTGGGTCCATGATTGTTCTTATGCTCCTCTGTGTGCTTAGCAAATGTTGAAATTTGGTAATCCTGAGGGAGCCCCAACAGAAACCTACATATTCAGCCCCTTGAACACAGGGGCTCAACTTCCGAGCCTCCCTCAAAGCCTTTGACATAGGCAGGTAATAACGAGTAAGGCTTATGGAGAAGACCTGCTAAACACCACTTGCTTATTAAGTGACTCCAAGGCATAATTTGAGTGATAAGCGCTAAAGTTATACAGTCTGATGTTAAGTAAGTTCATTCCCAGATCACTAACCACCTCCTGGAGTTTAGATTATAGCTATTCATGTTTCATTATTTTCCATATGAAAGCCGCAAAGTCAAAATTCTATTAAGTTATGTTTCCTATTACCAGATCTATGTCGATTGTCCCTGAAGAAGCCTGTCCCAGGCGAAACGCGTTGGAATGCTGATTGCATCAATCGACTGTTGTCATTTTTCTAATCGATGTATAATCTGTCTGCTTTCTTTGGCTCAAGTATGGGCAAATATGTACCGACTTCACCATGAATGGTGAAATCGGCCTTGTGTATGTTTGCACCTCAATAAAGAAAAACGATTTTTCAAAGGTTTGAATATCTATTCAATATACTTACCAATAACGTGCCTCTAAAGCCCACATTTAATGACTGTTGTCTAAACCAGCCTATTACCTGTTCAATGTATTGGCTTAGATCTTTTTTTTGCCAAAAGTCTGCACAGAGCTTGTGGTTCAAATTACAGGCATTAATAAGAACTTTTCTTAGAATTGCTGAAGTAAATCTTTCGTCTTTGATGGTGTATCTTCTAAAGCTCTCCAGCTCAACTTCATGAGTGCCACACACAAACATAGTATTGTAGGGTAATGGCAATTAATTGGTTATTCATTTTTCTTTGTACTGTATTTAAGGCCAGCCCAATACAGGGGAGGTGCTGAGCTTATAAAAAGTTATACATTTGATTAAGAGGAGGGACAATAGGTCTTTGTCTGCTGAGAGAACTAGGAGAAACTCCTGTTGGATTTACAGGAAGTCCCTGTGGGACACAGGCCTAATGTTAGGATCAGCACTACCATGTGAGTGATCTACTTGTTTCCCGCTGTGCTAGGGGTAGAGACACTGTATGCAGTGTCATGGGACATGAGACTTTTTCTCCCACAACTTTCAACACCTCTGCCACTGGGTTGAAGCCTTTTTAAAGCTATGAACTGTACCCTGTCTCTGGGATCAGAGACAGTGAGAAGTTGTTTCTTTCGCTGCTCAAATGAAGCTAAGAACTTCCTGTTTAACTTGACTAGTAAATTGTGTGGATTCCTTATTAGCAGAGGCCAGTGTATTAGCATTATTGCTAAAAGTCACTTAGGGACCCGGTGTTTTTGCTAAGCAGGTGGAGAAATCATTGGAGGAGATGTCTTAAGCTAGCCATACATGTTCCGATTCCATGGCCGATCGATCACCCATCCGATCGATTCCGCGATGCCAGAGGGAATCGGATGTCCGATCGATCGCCCAATTAAGCCTGTCCCTACCACCTCGGGCCACTGATTCCTGGACGATTCCGTGCCCGATCGATCACTTCACGCATGGCAACTCCCCCTGATGTGTGCTGAATCGGATCAGAAAGACCAACATGTTGGTTCTCTGGCAGTTCCGATTCTGGGCCCCAGAAGATGGGCTTCACGCGATTCCGGGACGATCGATTAGCGTGCACGTGCCCGGAATCGATCGTCCTGGAATCCCTTGGGAATCGGACCCGTGTATGGGGACCTTTAGAGTTTGGGAACTGATGCATATGGGGATACTGTTGTATGCCAGTACAAGGCCCAGCATTTTGCACTTACCTGTGCTGTCTTATAATGAGAGTGGCATGAGTGGTGAATAGCCTATGAGACAGGCTCCTGTGTTGGCCTTTCTCTTACCAGTTTACTTAAGTCACATGACATGGAGAGGAATATGGGTCTCAGCAATGTGGAATGAGTAGACTGATTTCCAAAAATACTAGGAGAATGGGTCACAGACCATTTCTCTAGCAAAGTGGAGGGAGATGTGGTCTTTAATGTGTATGGAAATTACAAGTTCGTGCCAATACCTTGCCTGTATGTGTCTACCTAGAACCAAAGTTGTGTTGAGATTGGCAGTGTCATTTTGCCATTCATACTCTTCCTGTTAGCATTCTAGGAAATTACTTTGAAGGCCTTTATTTATATCTACAGAACAGAAGCAACACCTGCTATACTATTTACTAAAATTTTTGCATGGTAAATAATTGACATTAGGATGATTGTTTGCAAGTGAATTGTTTCGGTATAGCAAAATAGGTCAGCATGTTAGTATAATATATCACGTTTTCAATAGATTTCTGTTTTAAATGTATGTTTTAATAAGTTAGGCGTTCTGCATTCATGTGAAGCTTGTTTGACCACCCCTGTTTTTTACTGTCTTCAATTTAGCTAGGATGGCAGCTACAGCTAATGACTAATAAAGCAAACTGCAGACAGTAAAAATCTGTGAAGTACCTAATATTAATTTCCAGCCTAATAAAAACATCCACATATAGATTGCAGTACATACTTTATTGTCTGGAGTTTTGGATTGACCTGCATTTCACTCCTCTGCCCATGTAAACATCAGATCTAAGCTGGTAAGGGAATCATTAATCCCTGTGCCTGAAGCGATGTCTGGGAACTTGTCTTACATCTGTCTTCTGATTAGAATGCAATATGTGAAAATTTGTAAATACATTCAGAGAGTGCCATTTAAAATCAGCTACAGCCAGATTCCAAAATTAAGATTGTCTCTGGAGACAATATTAGGCTCATTTATAAGGAAATGGGCAGAGCAACAAAAACTATAGGAACTAACATCTTACTATTTTAACATATTCAGACCACTCGGAGATTTCATATTTTTTCAGTTGATGGTCAATAGTTAATTACTGAGTTTACTCTAGATAAGTCAAATTAAATTCATACTGGTTGTGCTGGGTTACTGTGCCTTTCTAACTGTGTATGATTGAAAATCTAGAAATAAATGCCAACAAATAGGCAAATTTTTACATTTAGGTATTGGATATGTAGGTCATCCAATTTATCTAATATTTAAGACCTTTTTTCAGAATATCAATGTAGCTTTAGAATAAAAATGAATGACAGGTCTTTTAGACCTGCCGTGATTTCTACACGGGTGCCCACTGTCCTTTCTGACAACAGGGCCCAGTAACATAGAATAAAAATGCGGGCAGCAGGGCGTTTACAGTAATGTGGGGCATTATGCGTTACCACAAACACAAGCGCTGGTCTTGAGTTAAAGACCTTATCTTGCGTTGACCCTAGCTATGCTGTGGTACTGCAATGCAGCTAGTGAGAACTAGCCCTCAAGGTATGTGTGCTACTTCTTAGACCTTTACACCTCTTCGAGGCATATGTTGTTTGGTTTTAGTTCTATGGATATGCAAAACATATCTAAAGCAGCTTGAAAGGAAACCAACTTTAAAGCAGGGAACACACGTGTATATATATATCGATGGCCGATTTTAGCGCCGCGCACGCTCACGACCATCTATCTGGCCCATATTTAATGTGGCCATTCCTGTTTGCGAGCGGGACCAATCAATCCCACTCGAAAACAGGGATATCGGACACAACCGTAAACCAAGGTTGTTGTCCATTGCTTTGCATGGAGATCTCGGGGTCTCCATGCAAAGCATCGGCTCCTCCTCCAATATCGAACCGTGTGTTCCCTTGTCCCTTCCCTTCTCAGATTTTTAATAGTCGAGCGCCGTGCACATTCATGGCGTTCAGCTGTGATAAAATCTGTCACTATCGACAGGTATATAGATAGGATAGATCTCGCTCAGCCAAACAGGTTACCAACATATTGGTAAACCTTGTTCAATATCCTGTACATAAGATGGGGACCACACGGACTCCCTGCTTAGCCACCAATATCAGGGAATGTTGAATGGCTCGAATGTCAAGCAGTGTATTCCTGGCATAAGCTGTATGGGGCCTTAGTTAGATGCACCATCCTATAACCTCTGAATGACCTCAACAACATCTAAAAATTTTAAAATGTTTCATTGACTCTAGCTCAAAATTGATGTGCCCACTGAGGCTTGATGCCATACCATAGCAGAGGGACTTAAGTGCTACATGTGTTAAAAAGATCTGTAAAGCCCTTGTAGGATTCATTAAATTTAGCTTCCTTACTCTTCTTCCAACAGGTAAAGGTACATATATAAGTGTTCAGTAGATCATTGCATATAAAATAAAGTTATCAAATAATAACAGTAATAAGTCAAAGTAAAATTTTAAACAGCACATAATGAAAATAAAGAACAGAAACTCTACAGTATTTTCCCAGCTTTTCCACACACAACATCAAAATAAGTTCCATCCATATTAAAGTGCAGTATAAATGTATCCGCAATGACAAATCTCCAATAAAACAATAGGATTGAAATGCATAATTTTGTATATTTTCTTAAAAGTGACTGTGGCACACCTTCCTTTTCAAAAGTCTATATAGCAGCCTACTCTGCACTTTTTCTGCCCCATCAGTCATAACAACATAGAACTTATGACAGACCTAATGTGAACGCTGGTAAGGTACGGTGGATGAGTTCTTGAGTATGACCCTCAGGAAATGAGGCGTGCAATGCTATGAAGAGCGCTCCACAAGACCCTTAGTGCTTGCTAATGCTTTTAAACTGCTCGGAGCAGTTTGTTTTAGGATTTGCCATTTGCTCTGCAAATTGTTCAAATGGTTGAACACTATGACGCTAGAAGAAATCCTTTATTTTGGGATTAAAGCATTCAAGTCAAGGAAAGATCATTGTTTTTGAACTTGCAAGAGAAAGCCAATCTGTAGAGAAATGCTGTCTATTCTAATTAGTTAATATTTCATCTCATTATCATACACAGTTTGACATCTTTTCCAACCAGAGTTCCATTGTCATTATCCCAAACCCACAAGTTCAGTTATTTATTAACATTTATGATTGCAAAATCCTTTATGTCTGAGGAATGCCCTTGAATCTTTTATATGTAGCAGCAAGAGCTGATTGGTAGAATGGCAGATGCAAGCCATGCAATAGCCTGTTTTTGTGTAATGCATTATAGTTAAAGATGTATCTATTCTTTTTATGCCAGTGAAGGAATAATACATACTTAGGTATAGGAATTCTTCATATAATGCTATGCATGGCCTCTAAATAATGCAATGCTGTTTTGTGTGGGGTTGTGTAATATGTTTTAGAGTTCTATTTAATAGCATAATTGCATAGTAGGTTTGATCCAAACACTTATAAATAGAGAGAATAGACAATAGCCTTTGAATTTACCATACCTTTGTCAAAGTCTGTGCCTCTATGTAATGTAAGTATTTTTTAAATGTTCACATTATATTTCATGCATAGAAAGGTAATTAGTGATGTGTTTTATGGAGGGTATTTATCAAATATTTACTGGGCAATTCACCAAGATTCCCTTTAAGATTCCAAAAGATTCACAGAATGCATTTGTCTCAAAAGGGAAACTGTTGTGACTGGGTGGGATGTATTAGAAAGAAATTTTTCCCCTCAAGTCAAAGAAAAAATATGTCTACATCTAAAACAAAAATAGAACAGAAGTTACCCTGAACTCCCCACCCAGGTAGGCTCCTGAAATTAAATATATTAGAATAAATTCTTGAAATATTACTATATTTGGACCTCTATTTCTATGAATTACACTACCAGATAAAAATATATCTGTACTTTCTTTGGTGAACACCAGTAATGTACACTGCCTGACTGGCTGTTGTATGCAACTTACATTTGTCCTTACCATACAGGGCCAATTAGGGGTTTCTAGAGCACCAAACCGATCTAACTATCTTTGGCAAGCCAAGCAGCATGAGATACTGGTCATCATCAAATGGAATGCCATGTACAAATGCCATACTATACAAGAGGACTTGTCCAGATCTTCTTTCTTGTGTATTGCTAGTTGATAATTACAATATTTCAGACCATAAGACAAACCTGACCATAAGAAACACCCAGTTTTTAGAGGAAAAGAAAAAGAAAGGAAAGAAAACAAGAAAAAATATTTGAAGTGTTTGAGTATTAATCTCAATTCGGAAAAAAAACCCCAATGCATTATCAATTTCAGCCACAAGATGTCACTAGTGAACCTTTTCCGTCAGCAAACAGATGATGTCACTGGCTTCTTGGGGGACCCCCTTCCCCGATGTGTTAGAAGGAAGCCAGTGTCATCATCTGTGTGCAGGGGGGAGCTGACTGGATGAACCCATGCTGGTGAATGAGACCCCCAAAAAAAGCATTTTACCTTCGGACCATAAGACACACTCTCATCCCCCACATTTCTGTGGAAAAAAGTACTTCTTATGGAACAAAACATACAGTACTACGTAATCAACTCTAGTATACCATTAAGTATTAGTTTTTTGTAGGAATAATAATGATAGCACTGATGTTATATAATATTGTAGATAAAAAGCCATATCACTGACATTTCTATGAATGTGGGTACAAGGCCATTGCTTGTGCAGTATAAGCTTTAAGAAAAGGTCATATTTTCCATTAGCATGCATGAAGGATTTACATCCATATGAATAAAACTGAACTAACTCAGGTTATTAGATCTCTCATATACACACCTAACATGTAAAACTTGTTTTAAACAAAAAGATCATGACAATATGAAATACAAGAACAGGGCAATCTTCAACAGGGGTAAAGGCATTGTTTTTGTTAGATTATAGCTTCATTTTATTCACTAATAGTAAAATCATTTACTAACCCTCTTGACAAAAAAAAAAATAAAAAATTCTAAGCAAAAGAAACTGATATTAGCTAATTAAGGTTTGCACAAATATTGGAAACATAAAAGGTAGAATGTTTTACTGCATTATAAATATGTTACATATTAAATATAAACATTTGGATTTAATTTAAGCTTCACTTAGCTGTGCAGTTACTGCATGCACAGGTATGTATTTGTTAAAGCTCCATTCATGAAAAATGTCCTTTTTAAAATATTTATATTCAATTCATTTCCCAACTTCTTCCGCAAAAGACTTCATCATTGTCTAAGGTGTCCCAAGACAATTTCTTCTCAAGGCCACATCTAAAAATAAGCAATTTCTGAGAACCTAATTATGGATTCAGGAGGATATTCCATTTAGGGATACCTTCGTGTCTTCAGATTCTTGATATCTGTAGGCATTCTTTAATCTTTATTACATTTACTCATGGACACAGACCACTGCTTGCCAGAGGCAATGAATTTTCCAATACATATTACAGAGTACAAGAAATTCTGTAACAATCAAGGCTGGATGTCTGTGCTTGACTTTTTTTTAATGATTTTTTTGTTTAAATAATATAATTTCTGTTTATAGATTCCAGCGTTTAATTAAAAAACAAGCTATAATAATAAAAACTGTGGTATTGTTTGGAAGCCGTAGATGTTTATACAAACATTGCCTGTAGGTGCCAGCATTAAGCTTCCTCATAGTCTATAGACGTATAAGCAGAGGATGCTGGGTTTTGTATAAAGTTTTCAGTCCTAAGAAAATTCTCATTTATTTAGGTGTTGGACAGACTTAGTTTGTTGTTTAAAACATTTAATAATTGTTTTGTTTCACGTAAACATTCATTCGTAGTGTTGAGCTTAAATATTCGAATAGCAAATATTCGGCAAATCGATTTTTAAGTCAATCAACTGGAAATCGATGCCTATCCACATGGTTCGATCGACCAAAATCAATTTAAATTGACCGAAAAATTGATAGATAAGTGAACGTACATGTAAGAAAATTTTGATTATGCTTTTGATTGAAAAACCAACATCTATCAAATATTGGCTTCTCCTTCCAGGATCCTGGAAATCACCTGCCTGACCCTTTCTCACCATGCCTGCCATCTGTCTGTGGGACAGGACGTAGGCTGCTCAGTAGATGCCTGCCACAGATGAGCTATAAAAGCGGTGGACCCATCAGACAAGTATATACCAGGGCACAGAAGTCTAAAGAGCCCTCTGGTATTCACCACAGCACCCTGCAAAGAGTGATTGATTTTGCGTCGCGGAACTCCCAGGTTGCGGTCCCTAGCTACACTTACTGGCAGCGGCTGACAGCAGAATATCCAAGGCGAGGTACAGAGATGGCAGGCAGAGACGTTGTCAGACAGGCGATAGTCAGGGCAGACGGAAAGCAGGGTAGTCAAAAAACGGTCCAAGGGTCAACAACAAGATAGTAGTAGATGGAAGTTATCAGAGCCTGTTGAACAGGGACAAAATTACTTCTTTGTTCAGGCAAGTTCCTGTTGCTTGTGACTTCCTTAAGTACATGGTCAGGTGGACAGGGACAGGGCTCCATGTGATTGATAAGGAGTGCTAATAAGGTATAGGACAGGAGAGGGAGGAGGAATTACATCAAGTGCCATCATCATTTCCACCAGCAGAGGGAGCTGACAAAAGGTCCTGGTCCTCTGAGGTTTGGGAAGTGAAGAAGCAGAACTGGTAGAGAACATCTGCAGTTACAGATCGCTGGGTAACTGTTAT
>CM070036.1:49002723-49016488 GCA_036250615.1 Ptychadena robeensis | reverse complement strand
ATCTAGAATTTCAATTAGGCATTTATCCATCTTGCTGCCTATTAGGTGTTGTGCATATATAATAAATATGCGGCTAGGGCACACACCATTAACACTGTGACTCTGTCCCACCTTAGCGTTTTTTTCAATTCTGCTATATATAAATTAATGGCAATTTTGATCATATTTTTTCTAAAAATCGGAATCATCTAAACATAATTATAAAGTATTTACTTAAATTAGTAGAAAAATAAACTAATGCAAGGCAGCATTGTGGCTAAATATTTGTGGAAATCAGACCCACATGGACAGTAGAGATATATAAACATCCCACCTTTCACCTTACCTGAGCTCACAGGTAATGCCATAGTATACAAAAGTTTTCTGATTTGAATATCTCCAACTTTAAAGGATTAAAATACTTTAACGTTATGATGGAGTTAAACTCCTTTATTAGCACTTTCCACTCTGATATTTTCCTTGTGGGATGTAAGTACACCTTCAATCTACAAAGCTTCACACAAGAAAAGTATGACTAAAATAACTTAAGTTAGAGACAGTAATATGTCATTTGAGGCTTCTCTCGCAGTTATTTTGCTTTGTGACCGTCTCCATTTAAAGTTTAGATGTACATTTTTCAAGCGGGCAAAGACTTTGGTATACATTAATGTGCTTGGTGACAGTAATGATGGAAGATTACAGGAATAAAGAGAAATAAGCTTTTAGTATGTAAAACAATAATCATTTCACTAGCTGACAACACTAGACTATAAAAAATGAGGAATTTAAAGATGTTTTGTAGTGTGACAACAGATCTGTCATTTTAAGGACATGAGCTAGTCAAATACGAAATGCTTCTTGGAGAAATCACAATACAGTTATATTTAAATTCATCCATGTTTCCCAAGTCTTCTTCACCAATAGTTTAGGCTGGGGTAAGAAGTTCTCTGTTGCCTTCTTCTTCACTTTGTCCTTATCCATGTCAAAGCGAAATTATTTGGAAATTGGAAAATTTTTGTGTAATTGTGCTCAGAAGTAAGAAAATACAGAGAAAATGTAGAGGGGAGTTTGAGCAGGCTGCAATAGGGAACAGTAGTGGTTGTTGGGGTAGGTTATTACATTTTTATCCAAGATAAGCACTAACCATCACCCTAGGAGAACTTAGCATCTGTTTTGTTTTAAATAAAGAGAAATATTCCAGTATATGTTTTCATCAGGCTGCTGTAAGGCAGTGGTTCCCAAACTTTCCCTGCATGGCCCACATTTTCTAAATAGGGACATTATTGAGCCCCACAACAACCCACCCCCACATTCAAACGCCACAGGTTTAGGCTGAGAGACATTTCACAATAGCCGAATTTGCATTGCAGTATGGTGTACTAGTACTAGTGTGAAATGGCCCTCAAAATACAACATATAACTTGAAATACAAGTTCATTTGGTTTTTACACCAATCATGCTGAGCCATTCATCATTCATATAGAGACACACACTACACTCAATGGTTGGCTTCTGGCTTGTTCACCCATTAGCCCTCTATCTGTGCTGCCCCCGGATACTTAGGATACACAGATATTTCTATGGCACTGATATGGGTTAAGGATACACAGACATTTGTGTGGGACTGATTTAAATTCAGGAAACTTAGATATTTGTGCAACACTGATATGGGTTCAGGATACCCAGACATTTGTGTGTCAGTGATATACACCCAGGATACACAGATATTGGCGTGGCACTGATATGCATTTAGGATATACAGATATTGGCGTGGCACTGATATGGGTTCAGGATACATAGATATTTGTGTGGCAGTGATATACACTCAGGATACACAGATATTTGTGTGGCAGTGATATACACTCAGGATACATAGATATTTGTGCGGCAATTAAATGGGTTCAGGATACGCAGATATTTGTACTTCCGGTGCATGGACCGCACAGTTCCTTATTACATATGACGACACTTGCATTTTTTTACCTGATTTTTCACTGAAGATTGAGGTCTCTACCCGGTCTCTAGTGAAAAAATTCTTCCTCCGGCAAGATCTTTCCGAGCCTGATCTGGCCGGCGGAAGAGCAATAACCTTATTCTCGCAAAGGGGGTGGGTCGTATTGTTTGCAGGCGAGATGATGTTCGCCGTGAACTGTTCGCCCTGTAGACAGTTTGTCCATCTCTATTGAATACCCTTACTCAATACCTAACATTCTATGTATATTCTGTATATACATGAGCTAAAGGTGTTTGATGTAAATGGGATGCACACTTCATTAGAGAACAGTGTGAGACTTTATTCTTACCTGCCTCTTACCCTGTTTTAAGTCATAAGTAGAAGCTGGGAAAATAATTCTGCAGTAGCGGGAGGTTAGTCTACTTGCTGGTGTATCTAGTAAGATGTAGGGCACACTAAACTGTAGGAGGAGAACAGAGTTGGAATGTAGTATGTTATTCCTACAAGGGTTTGAAGTGTGATGAAATGGATGGGTTTTATAAAAATTACCTAAACAAAGATATCATAGATGATTATATATTTGTATTATTAGTTTGAGTAACAAAAGTTCATGTTTACTGTCTTAAGTTCTGAATAAGTAAATATCTAAAAGTACAAGATACAAGTGAATACACACCTAAAATGTTTGTTTTTGAATGTCATAGAGAGTGGTTGACCCCAGAATCAGATCAATGGCCTCTTTTAATTAAAAATCAGATTCTAAAAAAATATAGAAATACAAAAAAAAAATCAACACCAGAATGCTAGCTAAGGGTGAATGGGAAGATGAATTATAATCATGAGTGAGAAAACCAATTGTTATAAAATAAATCACAAACAGAATGAAGCATACACCATGAGTTTTAAGATCAATTAAAAAGAGTAAATACAAAAAGAACAGGGGGGTCTCCACCATCCTTCCGGTTGGCCACGCTACATATCAGTTGTCCTCAATGGATATAGACCAATATGCACAGGTACAGTGGACATAAAAAGTCTACAAATGCCTGGTAAACTGTCAGGTTCATGTGCTGTACAAAAAATGAGACAAAGATAAGATCATTTCAGAACTTTTTCCACCTTTCATGTGACTAATATACTGTACCACTCAAATGAAAAGCAAACTGAAATATTTTAGGTGGAGGGAAGAAAAAATATGAAAATAAAATAATGTGATTGTATAAGAGTGCACACCCTTAAACTTATACTTTGTTGAAGAACCTTTTAATTTTATTTTTTATTACAGCACTCAGTGTTTTGGGTCAGCATGGCACATTTTGACTTGGCAAGAATTTCCCACTCTTCTTTGCAGAAACATTTCAAATCTGTCAGATTGCGAGGGCATCTCCTGTGCATAGCCCTCTTCAGATCACCCCACAGATTTTTAATCAGATTCAGGTCTGGGCTCTGGCGGGGCCATTCCTAAACTTTATCTTCTTCTGGTGAAGCCATTACTTTGTTTGTTTGGATGTATGCTTTGGGTCGTTTTCATGCTGAAATACGACCTCTTCATGTTCAGCTTTCTAGCAAAAGCCTGAAGGTTTTGTGCCAATATTGACTTGGAATTATGGCCAAAAAGTTCAACCTTGGTTTCATTAGACCGTAACACCTTTTCCCACATGCTTTTGGGAGACTTCAGATGTGTTTTTGCAAAATGTAGCCTGGCTTGGATGTTTTTCTTCATAAGAAAAGGCTTTGGTTTTGCCACTGTACCCCATAGCCCAGACATATTAAGAATACTGGAGATTGTTGTCACATCTACAACACAGCCAGTACTTGCCAGATCCTGCAGCTCCTTTAATGTTGATGAAGGTCTCTTGGTAGCCTCCCTGACCAGTTTTTTTCTCGTCTTTTCATGAATTCGTTTAGGGATGTCCAGTTCTTGGTAATGTCACTATTGTGCTATTTTCAACTTGATGATGATGTCTTCATTGTGTTCCATGGTATATCTAATTCCTTTGAAATTCTTTTGTATCCTTCTTCTGACTAATATCTTTTAACAATGAGATCCTTCTGATGCTTTGGAAGCTCTCTGTGGACCATGGCTTTTGCTGTGGAATGCGACTAAAAAAATGCGACTGCATAAAACGATTACAAAAATGCTGCTGTACACATCTTTAGATGCCATATTGTGGATGAAAATAGGTGAAAACAATAAACATTTAAATTCAATATTTCATATAAAAAATACAAATGTATTTTATAACTGTGTTTTTCAGCCCTAAAACACTTCATTTGCTTGAAAACCTGTCGAATAAAATATGCATTGTATCTAATAAATGAGATATCTGTCATGATGGATGCATACACAGCAGGTGTTATGGCAACATAGCACAGTTACATTTACCTAGCAAATACCGCTACTTCTTATTTTATTGTTCATGCAAATCAATGTTCATATTATGAACATGTCTGTTTATAGACATTTTACAGCTATGGTCAAATATGTTACAAATTTCAATTAGTTTTACGTATGGTAGATGGTCTCATTTTCAGATGATGGGTTGAACAAAACTAGTACTGAATTCTAAATTCTTTGTTTAAATTGTATTTCCACAAAAAATATAAAAACATATTTATATAAAAATATGGTATATTTGATAGGTATTAAACATTACAGTGTACTATCTGATTTGAATTGCAATATGTGACCCACCAATTAGCACGTCAGATGATGAAGCTTCCACCTCTTCCCTTATTTACATTAAATTAGTGTTTGTTTAATTGACTCTATTTGGCAAGTTTTTACCTCCTTTGTGGTAATTGGAAACTAGTTATAAGAATAACAAACACATAATAAAGTCTCAAAGAGAATTCTTCTTTTTTCCTCCTCTGCTGTGTATTCATCCAAAACAATGGGAACATTATAAGGACACCCCTTCATCCCTCAGAACATTAATGCATGACACTTCCGGTACATGGATTGGGGTTCTTCCGCGTTCCACGTAACGGAAGTGACGTCACTGACATCACTTCCGGTGTCCGGTGGCCTTTTGGCTGATCTAGCAGGGATAGGGCGTTACTCTCCCTGCTAATGTCCCACCCCGCTTGTGCTGATAATGTGTGGGATGGGACATTAGCAGGGAGAGTAACGCCCTCTCCATGCTAGATCAGCACGATTTTGAGAATCCAGGAAAAATCCAGGATTTCTTGAAACGGGAGGGTTGACAGGTCTGCTCTAGATATAAAGTTCTTTGTAGTTTATGGCGATGAGGAAATAAAATTGTTGAGAGCATTGCAGTGTTAAGGAAGATAAATATTGAGAACACAACGATACAAGGATTAAAGCTAGCCATACACGTGTCGGATTCCATGGCCGATTGATCACTGATCCGATCGATTCCGGCGATCTCAGCGGGAATCGGAGCTCCGATCAATCGGCCAATTAAGAGCATCCGATCGCTGCATACCTATTGTCCCACGGATTCCTGGACGATTCCGTGTCCGATCGCTTACTTCCCAAATGGCAACTCCCCCTGATGTGTGCAGAATCGGATCAGAAAGACCAACATGTTGGTTCTCTGTCGGATCCGATTCTGAGCCCCCGATCAATCGGACGCGAACGATCTGACAAGGTGGGCTGCACGCGATTCCGGCACGATCGTTTCGCGTGCATGCGCCCGGAATCGATCGTCCCGGAATCTGGTCGGAATCCGAACCGTGTATGGGGGCCTTAATTCAAACTGCAGAAGTGTGTGAAACATGAAGTGCTTCATTATCATTTCCATAGGACTAAAAAGGTATGTGTGTCCTCACCGGGAAGGCTTATTCTTGTACTGGTGACCATTGTAATCATGAAAGAAAATAAAAGAAAACCCTTAACATAAGGGTAAAAAATCTAACATAATACACATATCTGAGAATGTAATTCCCCAAACTTCCTCTAACTTCCTGTTGTGTCTCTGGGATACACAGACAGGAAAACAGTAACCTGACAGATGCTTTGACAATTCCCTTCTCTATCCAAAACTAAAATGTTTATGCTGTTCATGCACTTTGAGTGATATGCCATCTGACTAATCCCCTCCCTCTCCTATGTTATTTAATAAATACTTCCTGAATGCCATGGCATAAAGCTGCATTAGTAGTAGGTATACAGTGCACTTCTCACATCTGTTCTGCTGCTGTTAACTGCAGCGACTCAAACCTTTTATTAAATGATGAAACCTGAATAATGCATGGCCGTACAATTGTGATTTTGATCATTTACACTTTGATATTGCCTGGAAAATATATTACCCTTTTGAAAGTATTATCAAGAAAATCATAAATTTAAGGAACGCACATTTTTAAAACATTCCCCTGCATTAACAATAGTATATTGAACGCATGAATCTCTCAGTGAGACTAGGGCTCGGCATTTATCAGACTGCTAACCATTTCCCTGCATGCTTATATTTCCTATCAGGTGCACCTTCCAAAACATCATTTTTCAAACTTTCATTACATTGTAATTTATGTTCACATAGTGTATACTGTGCATTTCATAGTTCTCATGTTCCATTTTTCAAGAGTCTTAGCTGTATTTAGAGGAAAGCGTTTTCAAGATTCATTATCATTCAGTTCATGCTTCCTTCTCTGTTTGAAGCAGAACATATTTATTGGTAATTCAATTGATTGTCATCTCATCCTGTAACAAATGTGATCGACTGCTTTTGATTTGAAATAGCTTATGCATTTTGCAGACATTCATTAGCACAGAAACTTCTGACTCATGGAAAGTTTACCCTGGGTTATATGGGTACAAAGTCTGGGCAGAGTTAAGGCCAGTTGCCAGTGACCTCCATGGCACAGGGGTTGGTAATTTTGAGGGTGTTCTATATGGCAAGACAAGCACACCAAACAAAAACACTCAGATATTGGAGTGATAGTGATGAGCGGCATAGGCAACATTCGTATTCGCGGCATGCCACGAATTTTATGGAAAACATTCGAAAAATATTCGCATTCGGCAATATTCTTTTTTTTTTTATTGCGAATATCGGCAGTTTATTGCGAATTTCGTGCGCAATATATGTTTAACATGGCGCGAATTTTTATGCGCATTTTAAAAGTGACGATTTTTGCAATATTCGCATCACCCCAATATTCATTTAAAAATCTGTTGATGGTGTTGCTAAGCTCTTGTTGCAGCCTTCCCATTCGTCCACTCACATTGAGAGGGAAGTGTAATGGATAAAAAATACTGAATATCCGGAATTGCGAATATTCTGCAATATATTCACCATCTTTGCGAATTTCCGAATTGACGATATTCGCGATTAATATTCGGAATCCGAATTTTCGGGATCATCACTAGTGATAAATAGCTTTCATACATGGCAAATAATGTTAATTGACTAAAAGCAAGTTCACCTATGGAAATTTTTTCTCTTATTTCATATGTTTAAGAAAAAAAATCTGAATCTACCATGATTAATAGAGAGATGCTAACACAATAATACACTGTCCAAAACAACAAATATTTTGGCTCTATATACACTTTAATATGTATTACTTACTTTGCCAGCTTTATTTTTATATTACATGCATAATGGCTTCAGTACTACTATTCCTCACTGGCTGCTACTGTTCTTAGCTTTGTAATTTCTGGAGCCTGGCTTTACACATGTAATGGAATTCTAGGTAACCGCTGTCCCCTGATACCCATAGTTCAAATCAATGATCTTTATTCTGACAGGACAATACAATATGAGCCATACAATAACAGCCTATCATTATACAGTACATTATGTTCAATATAGGAAGACGGCAAGGAAAAGCTATGATAATGGCTGCAGTTTAGAATCGGTGTAGAGCTATTCGTTGTGGAAGTCAAAGATGGAGAGGGGTGGTAAGCAAATTGTAGGGCTCTATGGAATCTCAGTAATGTGCTCTTTATAGATGGTTGCAGTGTAACTATATTTAACACAAACCCAAAGCAATATCATTGTAGGGCTTCCTAGCTCTGCACCTTCCATCTGAAAGTTATTATAATGGTTATGCTATAGTATGCTAGTAGCTACCTTTAGATTAAATGTATGGCTTAAGGCATATTAGAAATGTTGGTAAAAGCTTCAGGTAGGAACAATGCCTGTTCTACTTTTTATATTAAATAATACATTTTTTACATACTAAAAGATAACCAAAACAAACGCTTTGATTGTTTTTTTTTATTTATCCTGTTCTTTTTTTGCAAAGTCATTTATTTTTTCAAATAATACAAATAAAGTCATCATAATTCAACAAAATGTGGCCCATTAAATGCAGTTAAAACAGATAAATACGTGTCATGTTTTTTGTCAAACACATTGGTGTACAAATGTCATAAAAATATGAAGTCATAGTGCCAAACTGCATCCACAGAACAAAACAAAAAGGGAAATAAAATATAAATCAACACTGTTGTAGTTAAGACAGTAACAAAGTAAAAAAAATCCTTCATAAGAACTGAATTGTGCTCGTTCGTTTACCAAAATCTGCTGCTTCATTAGGCAACTTGGTCGTTGACCCAACAGCAAGGTGAATCTTGTCCAGAAACAGCGAGACATTGGGGGGGAAAGGCAGTGCAGGCAGCTTCCAGATAACATTTTGTCAGCTCCTCAAAGAGCTATTTATAAGAAAGCAAAATAAGCAGAACACTGAAGTCTTCATTGTATATATACAAATATCAAGGAACAATTTCCATTGTTCTTGTTGAGATGAAAGTGAAAAGTTTTGTAATTCCTTTTTTCATTGGCTTCCATCACCATACTGAAATAGTCACACTGAATTTAAATATTCCAAAGCCACCTCGTAGCAGAATTTGTATTGATCCTGAAACAAAAAGAGAAAACATTTGTGAGTGATAAAACATGTGAAGTCTTGGCATGACATTATTTTTCATGTTTGTTCCATCAGGTTAGATTTCCGAGTGCTATTATTTCTCCAGACACAAATACTTGCCTAGACTTCTAAAGATGGATATTAATGAGGGATTATTTCATTTTTAGAAGCATCTGCTAGATGATAAGAACTCTCCGGCTATATGTGGACATGTAATTTTGGATTAGTTGTTGTAGATTTGCACTAGATGTCAGAAAGCTTTTCTGATGCCTACTTAAAGGCTAAAGCTGGTCATACAGGAGACAATTATTCATTTTTTTTTGTCCAAATCATATATTGTGATTGGCCATGTTGGAAAACAAGAATCTGACAGGAGTTTTGATCTATTTGCATCTGATAGTATTATAGAGCATGATGACTTTATCTCTAAAGTTAGAATAAATCAAATTTATGGGATTTGTCTCAAATCAATTACATTGTGTGGCAATACGAATAAATGATATTAAAATTTACAGTCAATAGTTGATACAAATACAATCGAGCAACAGTGCAATGGTAAGGGGGTACAGAGTATCTTCTAATCTCTGTACATCCTGCTAGTATAAGAAAACAATAGATAAGTGAATAGTGCCGAACCAACATAGATCACCAGCTATGTGATACTGCTAACAATAAAAGTCAAAGAGAAACAAGGCGAGAGCCTAATCGGGGTAAGTGGTAGTGCTCCAACCAAGGGGTCCAGGTACGTTCAAAGGCCGCTATTGTATAAATTTTCTCTTTTGATAAAAAAACATGAGATTTTTGTCTTGACCTTTGCCAAAGTGGGAACTCCAGACCACCAGGCCTTAGCCAAGACCATGTGAGAAGCCCCAAATGAAGGTAGGTACAACCCAACAGTTTAAAGTTCAAAAGGGCCGCAAAGGAATCTTTACAGATACTCTTACCCAAGTCTACAGTACTTGGGTAAGAGTATCTGTAAAGGGCCGCAAAGGCATCTTTACAAATACTCTTACCCAAGACTGTGTAGACCAGTTGATAAATGCCCGGCCAAAATCCCTTAACTTTCTGGCAACCTTCTAAAGCACATCCGTGGAAACATTTGCTCGAGAACTGGGGATTCAGTTTGGCTAATCTGGTTGGGACTAGGTACCAACACAATAGCTATTTTCTTCACTAACAGAGCTGCAGCATATATATTTTTTAAGAATATACTCTCAGGCTGTTGATTGGACAATGATAGGGCTGCAGTTTAGTAATTTGTCAGCACTTTGGTCTTTTAAGCACTCATAGTCTTTGAGTAGCACATGTACACTACAACAAAGCCTGATAGACTTAAAGTGCTTGTTCCTTTTTTATCAACACAAATTCAGGCATTTGCATTAGTTTTCAATTGACATTTGACATATTATTTTCCCCCAAAATAGATGCGTTATGCACGCGTATGCCTGTCTGGACTTCAGCTATAAAGTATTTGCATGACAGTGACACATAAAAAAGTTTGACTTTTCAGTTCCATGATTCCACTTACAGAATAGTTTTTCACTGACTCACACATACCACATAAAAAGTGGTTTCTTTCTGAAAAGCACCAGCCACTTTATTTCAGAATATATAATTCAGTACACACACTTTGATTCTAGCTTTATTTTCCTCACATGAAAAATGTACTTCTTGATTCTCATCTTGCTGGGCAAATGATATTACATTTTTGATCTGCCCATGTTCCAGTTTGCTTTAGCTGAAGCCCTTTATTGCAGAAAACGTACAGAAATCTAAATGTGGAATGTAATTTTGAAGCTTTATTAGAACATCAGTAAAAAAACAGTTTATATATCTCTCAGAATGATATATCTCCTCAGACACCAGCTCCTAAGACAACTGTATGTCACTTGGGTTAAAGCCAATACTGTAGATAATGTTATATGCCAATGGCAGGTATTGTAATCATATATTACAACATTATTTTTCTGGACTTAAAATGTTCTTTGGGGTAATGAGAGTAGTGCCCATCACTGAGGCCTGGCAGAGATAAAGTATAATCCCCTTACATGAGCTGGTGTTTTAGGTAGGGTGTAGCCTATCTAGATCTTTTAAGGTGTAGGTCATAGAAATTTTCAACCATGAACAGGGGTGCACATAAGTGGTACTCTGGACCACATGAATACCTATGAAAGGCTGCAGTTAGGGGTGTGAAATTGGTATGTAAATGAACCCAAACAAAAAAAAGATTGGTTGAAAAAAGGGTGTTGGAGATCTGAGGGGGTGAAAGTCAAAGTAGGCATAAGTAAGAGTAAACAAATAACAAATAAGTAAGAGTAAAAGCTGGCAAGAGGAAAGCACTGTGTGACAGTTGGAATATGACTATGAAAGAATTACATTTGGACTGCAGGTAGACTCAGGGGCTACTGCTACTGAGGTATGAGATCTGGGGGTTCAAACGTGTTGTACTGTGAGAGTTACATTTGATATAGCCTAAATTTTATCAAAGCACCACGTTTACTCTGTGTAACCTTAATAAAGTAGAATATCTGGAGTAATTCAGTACTATGAGCATACTTTTCCATTGTGTGGTAGATACAGGGATTGTGACCCTGGACCCGTAATTATTATCACATAAAAGATGAAAAGTGAACATAATAATGAAGAACCTAGTGATCATATTTCCTTTCTAAGAGGAGCTGGATTGTATTCAATAACATGAGGATGCACATGTGTCCTTCATCTTCAATTATTACCAGACTTTGGATTGGTACGTGTTAGTTTAATATGCCCATTTGTGCTGCAGATGAGCTCATATATAATTTCATGAAAAAAGATTGCTTTGGCCTCCGTGAGATAAGGATAATGAACTCCATGTGCACTGGAACTTGTTGTGGCTCAAAAGACTTAAATTAAAGTCACTCTATGCACTAGGCAGCAATCAACCTGAGAAATTCGAAGAAATATTCTTTATATCTTACTATAAAGCCCCCCATACAAGCATAGATCCCAGCGCGATCCTTGAACAGCCATGATGATGCTGGTCATTCAGAAAATAGGAGTGCACCATTTGTATGTGCTATTTGCCGCCTGATACCTTGGATGGGAACCCTGGTCAACCAGAGAAGAACAAACATGTCCGTTCCCTGGCCGATCATGGCGCCAGGTGGCCACATTCGATCTGCTGGTCAATTTGCGGCCGTTTGCCCGTTTATCTATGCGGGTATGGGGGACTTAACTGTGCTTTTAAATGGACTAGGCATCTTTAGCCCAGTGTCATCTGGTACTGCCCCAGTGGGCGTGCTTGTATGCAAATGTTCTCTACATTTTTCTGTGTGATCACAATAGTAAGTGACCCTTAAATAACATTACAGTTACATCCTGTATAACTCATGAATATATAGGTTCCTGCATGTTATTTGCATTTAAAAGCTCTAACTTAGTGCACAGCCCATAGCAAATCAATGCATCACTGCTAAATAAAGAAAATCAATACAACTAACGATGACAAATTAAAGCAATTTAATATAATCTGGCAGGCTCTGTTATCAGCTTCAGATAAAGTAGACCTTTCCAATCCTTTGTACTTTTGCATATCCTGGTCTTAATTATCTTCCTTCTTAACACATTCCAATTGCTTGATTAGTATTTGGTATAAAACCTTTTTTTCTAAAGGCCCCCATACACCTCACAATCTTTTCATACAATTTATGTACAATCAAATTTTGTTTTACCAAGACCATGTAATACGAGGACATTTCTAATCCTTCCAATCACTATGTATTCTATCAGGGAGGACCCGGCACTACATAGTTGTTGGTAGGTCTAATGGAGATTGTATGGATCGATCTTAATGTGTATGGGGGGCTTAAGTTTCTAAGTTGTTTTCTAAGCGAGCACCTGGGGATATTGGCTGTCATAGTAGTTATTCTAACTTTAAAATGCTAAGAGGACCTATACTCACCAAATGTACTCCTTGTGCCTTACAGCCAAAACCCACATTATAGTTACCATCTCTCAAAAATGAAAATACCTTGCCTGTAGTAAGTAAATCCTGATTCTCCCGTCTCGTTCCTTTACTCCGATGATGTCTCACCATGGTGGGGAAAAATTCTGACAGCTCCAAAATATGGACAATCAGGTAGACCATATATGTTTTCACCAATGAAAATTATTATCAAGCTCAATCTATTGGTCTTTTGCTTTAGGCTAGGCATACATGGTTCGATTTTAGCATTCAATTGACATAAAAGGATTAAAGTTTACAATGATCCAATCGGCGAGATCGGCGAAAATTGATCGATAACAATCAAAACATCGATCAAAAAGTTATCAGACATATTGGAATCTTTTCGTCAATTGTACAATGATTGAACTAAAATCGTAGCATGTTGGTTGAGTGAATTGTATTCAATGAACAAATTTATGTATTACTCTTTCCTGTGTTTTTTTATTAAAACTAAAAACTTCGATTTTAGTCGTATTTCGATCGCACCCTCCATGTGGTACTACTTTTAATTATGATCCATGTTGGAAGAAAAGATCAAGATCTAAAATTGAATCGATTGTGCTAAAATTGAACAGTGTATGCCTAGATTTAAGGGAGCATTTACACAAGCGATTTCCAGCCTGCTGACAGCCAGCAACAGCTCAGAAAGTGGCTGCCCACCCACCAGCAACAGCTCCTCCGCCCATCCCTGTTTTAGAAACTCCCCCATGATATACTTAAACGACTGGCGGATGCCTCAAGTCCCATATTCATCGTTTTTTGGTTGTCCAGGTGCTGGAAACTAGGAGTTTTTTTTTAGGATTGTGGAGCACTTCTTCACCATTGTGCCCATTCAGAGGTAAAGTAAAAGTTTAATTACGTTTTTTTTGCATACATCTGCAATAATGGTCTCTGCTGATCACTAGTGATGGCGCAAACTGTTCGCCGGAGAACTATTTGCAGCGAACATCGCGTTCGCCCATGTTCGCGAACATATGGCGAGTTCGGTTCGCCCCCTATCT
>CM070036.1:48971105-49002623 GCA_036250615.1 Ptychadena robeensis | reverse complement strand
GCCTGCCCATTGAAGTCTATGGGGTTCGCCGGGTTCGCGGACATTTGCGGAGGTTCGCGATTTGCGAACATCAAATTCCGGGTTTGCGCCATCACTACTGATTACATTTATACTTTCATTATTTAACCCCCCTGCCGTTCCTGATGGTCCCAGCTCGTCCAGCTCTGACCTGTCAGAACAGCAGTGGGCGAGCTGGGTTCATCAGGCAGAGATCGGAGACACAGGAGAGCAAACTCACTGCTCCATGTGTCTCCGATCTAATGAAGAGGCAGCTGCAGAGAACGAATCACTCCCTCCCCCCTCCCCATGCTCTCCTATGTAATCTGGCACATCTGCGCTCCCATCTAGTGGTTGCACTGCTAATTTACCTGATACAGTGAATTATTGAAATCTTCATGATCTGATATTGTGAGTTATTATCAAAGCATCTGAACATGTTATTATATTCAGAATGTCTACCAGACTCCTGTAGGGACAAACTTTGGGAAGTTACAGGTCTACAATGTAAAAAACTTTTTTTCCATTAAAGTCTATGGTGCCCTTCTGGTACAGAAATCTGTACCTCAGCAGTGTTCTTGGAAGGTTAAATTAATGTCTCTAATAGCCTTCTGCTGTAATCCTTTATATCTAAAGGTGGGCTTACAAGTCAAGATTTTTTCGTCCGACAGATGGACGACGAACAATTTTTTGGTTCATTGTACAAAAATCAGAAACGGCCATTTGCTCCGATGGATTTTTTTTGTTCGATATCTGACAAAAAATCGTCCACAAGGTGATCGGACATGTTGGTAAACTTTCATCTGTTGTTTATTTTTCGTGTAAAAAACGAACGTCCTTATTTCACTCGATATTTTTTGACTCGATTTTTAACCAGTAGCATGACGTATTTCCTGCGCAATGAATGGTGGGATTTTTACAATGTATGATTTTGATTCGTCCATAATGTTGTATATATTTTCTTTCCGAGTAGAACTTTGCGAACGAAACAATTGCATTGTGGACGAACGTAACAACATGGTGTCAATAGAAAAATACATATATTGCAATATTAAATGTTTGTTGTTAATAGCGAAATGTATGTATGATTGTGAATACACAGCGAATATATTTAAAGTATGAATTAAAGTATGCTGCAGTGAGTATACAGGGGTGTATACTCATAGTACCCTCATAGAAATTCGAACCTAGCAACGCCCACAGAATACATCACTTCCTAAAAAATAAAAATCTGTTTCCGACGATTATTTTCATTCGATATTTGCGTCGGTTGTACAAAAATCGAACAAAAATCTAATTACCTTCGATAAATGGACGAACGAAATCCGATAAAAAAATCCCCAAAAAAATCGAATCTGAAGTTGAACGAAACAAAAATCTTGACGTGTAAACCCACCTTTAGAGTTAGAAAACAAATACTGTTATCATAAATAACTGCAAGCAGAAGGGTGACAGAGAAAGTGATACCTCCTGCCAATAACAGATTGGGGGCATCATATTCCTGAGATTCCTGAGGTGATCTTTGTGGCCGTATATATACACATCTTAGAATACACAAAGATAATTATTTTTTAGAGGGACATTTGACAATGGCTTGTATCATCTGGGGAACAAAAACACCTACTACCTGTGTGATACAAAAGACTACATCTCATTACCTCAGGTGTCTTTTATTTGCAGTAACTACTGCAGCCACAATTAAATACAATATTCTTCAAGTTAAAATAAAAGCTGGCTAACTGGGAAAACTCATAAAAAATGTATAATTTCAAACTCCAGCAATTCATTACACAATGTTGCCTTGCGTGAGCATACACATGCACTCTGTGGGAAGAATATTAAGCACTGTTCACAATTCAATCTTGGAAACTAATGAGAAAAGTACTGATCTGAGTACTTGGTAGATAAAGCAAGCATACAAGCTCTGAGAATGTGAAGAGTTCCTGAGCAGAGATAAACAGATGCCAGGTTCATGGTTCATAATCAGAACATAATCTATTGTCTCCTCATACAACTCGTCTCTGGCAACATAGAAATAGAATTACTACAGAGCTGGAGCTGTGCCAGTAATTTGCCATGGTATTATACTTGGTGACACTATGTTATGGCTGTGTATTTGTTATCATGCATTAATTAAATAGAAGGCTTCTGAATTCTGAATAAGAATGCGGTGCATAGTGATTCAAGCAAAAATAGATATGCTTCCGCAGACATAGATAATAAAAGGAATTTTATTTATATTTCAATTTTTCTGCTCTCTTCTATTCAGTAAGCCGCTGCAGTGTGCACCTGCTATTAATGAGTGTTTTTTAGACAAAAGAATGTACCGGTGGATTGAGAAATCAATGATCTTTTGAATTTGATTAAAACAAGGCTTTTGAAACAACCCATGCCAACGAATGGGATCGAGATTTGACTCCAAAGGTCATTTTAACACTTGAGAAGACAAACAACAGACATGTTTTGAGCACACAGCCTAAATGTAGCTGAACTAATGATAACACTAAGTAATTCTTGAGCTGTTAAACTCATTGTAGAACTGTGTTGCGAAGAGCTGGGAAGACAGAATGAAAGATTAAGACCTAACAATGAGTTACATGGAAAGTCTAGACTTTTTTCCATTTTACAAATAATTCATTTTTGCTACACCTGAGTTAGCTAATAGCACCGTGGGTTAAAGGAGAAGTTCATTATGCATTTTTCATCCTTTATAAAGTAGATATCAAGGCTAATGATTTTGGTTACGGTGACATTAGCCATTAGTAGCCTCAGAACACTGCAAAATGTTATCCTTACTTGAGCTCTTGTGATGTACATGAGGCCCCTGAAATGACAACTAGCGTAATTAATTGTGGCCGCTAGTTTTGCGTGAGGTAAGTTTTGGTAGTTCCTGACAAAGAAGGTCATTCATATCTCATATAGCATTTTCTATGTTTGCCATAGAGAGAATTACACAATAGAATGAAGCATGACCCATGTCTGCCTAGTGCTGCCAAGTGACAACCCAATTTATAGATCTTCCTGTCTGTTACTGCAGGTAAGGGACATGCTGGCCAAACATGAACATTTCTTGGCTTCCACACCCCAGTGCTCTGGCAGATGAAGATACATTTTGTCAGTTAGAGGACAAGAAAAACAGTTTTCTACTCTTTTCAAAGAGGTTCAAACACATGTAGTTTGACCAAATATTTGATTGTGCCCACACTAATTAATTAAAATGTTTCAATTGCTTGTAGTTTATTTTCATTTTATTCTCATTTGATGCCCTGTTAGAAAGATTTTTTTACCAGATGAAGAAAACATTTGCATAAAAGAGCACCAAAAGCATTAGCATTAGTTTTGCATTGCATTTAAAAAATGTGCGTTTTTACATAGACAACCAATGTTACAATTCACACTGCATGCATTGCGTTTTTAACAATGCAGAGTTTCTGCATACGTTTTTTAAAGCTCTCTGCTGTATGCATTTTTGATAAATTTTCCATGCATTTTTCATTGATTTGTTAAAAAAGGCAAATGCAGATGTAATGTGAAAAACGCATGCGTTTTTGTATATATGCAGAAATGTGTGCCTTTAAAAAATGTATATAGTGTAAAAGGGCCCTCAGAAGGGATTTTATCTTCTTCTGCTCTGCATTCTTAAGTTATAGTTAAAAGTAAATCACTGTAGAGAAATCTATTTAATGTAGCATACACAGAAAAACAAATATAATAACTAAAACCATACAGTGGTTTCAATTTAAACTAAAAAAAAAGATGAGACCTAGTAATTATTTCTAGAGAGCATTAGTAAAATGACTGATTTATTATAACAGGCCGCAAACAACTATCTGTCATCTGACCTGGCTTTTATGTGGTGCCAATGCAGGAGAAAAACTGCGAGGAAGGAACAAAGTGATCCAACAATTGGAAGTGCCTAAATAAGTCAATAACCAAAATATGCATATTTAGTAACCACCTTTAGCTCCAAAACCAGGTTTCTGAATGTTCTGTATGTGTAGAAACCAGAAACGTATGAGTTTCTAGAAGATAAAGTCGTTTTCTTAGAGGCCATCTGTCTTCCTAGCTTTAGCTAGCTCTTAGCTTTTTTTGTTTCTTGCATTTGTTCATACCACCTAACATACAGTGACTATGTAATTTTGGTGGTTTCAAAATACAAGCATAAGTTCAAGCCGCACTTGTTTTTCAGGGGGCTGGGGTACCAGGTACATCCATCTGTTTCCAAAGAAACATTAAATAATGATCTTCTTTGGATTTTTCACTGTCTTCATAAGCTGAGGTACCTAATTAAATGTACAAAAACTGGAAAAACTTACTGACTCGGGTATAAGCCGAGGGTGGGAAATGCAAAGTCAGATAGTGGAGTTTTCTTAATGAGAAAAATATAGAGAAAGCACCATTGCCCCAAGGAATGAATCAAACAGGTGAATCTTAGGGCCACAACCTCAATAAAGTTAAGAGAACACAGGTTTACTGTTATTACAGGATGGGTTTTTAAGGCACTTATATCAAATAAATTTCCATTTAAAATTTTTATTGCTACCAATACATGGAATGGAAACTTTCATGATTGAATTTTGTATTTGAATTCATATTGAAATTCCTTCTTGAGTAAAAATGAACAAACAGTCCACCAGATGGCGGTGTGGTGCCGTTTGTTTACATTACACCAGCCAATGCAGGGAACACAGCTTCACAGAGGCTGCCCCTGCAATCCAGCGACCAGTGAACACCTGGGATGAGTGGACTCTGACTCTAGTATAAGCAGAGGGGGGGGGGGGGGGGTTCAGACCATTTTTTGGGCTGAAAACTTGGCTTATACTCGAGTATATACGGTATTAGGAAAATCTACATACCTATTTTGAAGACAAAGGGTCAGCAATATAGAGAGGCAACTAGAAATATATAAAATAGAGACACCCACCCCAACTTCTCCTGTACCTCAGTTTTGCCAAAACTGTTTCTATGACAGCCACCAGAAAATAATCGTGTTGTGTTGACTGAGGGTTGGAATGTGGCTTGAGTTTGATGATTGACCAATAGACAAAAGCACTATACGTGATCAAAAGTAAAATTTTCTGCCATACTTTGAGGCGCCAGGTATTCTGCAATTGGTGGTTATGAAAGAAAATGAAGGAGTGAAGTGAAGGAGCAGCAGAAAGGTCATAATAAACTAGCAGAATGGACTGGTTTACATTGTCATTTTGCCCTGAATATGTAAAGTAACAGTGTCTCTTTTAACACAGAATGAAAATATAATAAAGATGGCAACAAAGAATATATCAACAGAGTTTACTCTGCTGGTGTGAAATATGTAGTCTTTGTTTCCATTATGCCTAGGTACAGAAACAAAGCATTTGTATCGCACACCTTGGAGTAAATTCCAAAAGCCTCTAGGATCTTTTTCTATGGATGCATTATCCTCATAGAAAGAAAATGCTCCTTGTTTTGTCAAGCAATACCACAACATCCAAGAATGTGTGCTGCAGCTGAGATAATGAAACATTTGTATTCAGTAGTAAAATGTGAAAAACTTACCAAGAGGTCTACCATGTTAGGTTTATTGTTCCTAAGTGTCTTCACAGCGTGGAATACATCGACTGCCCTCTGGTGCTGAAGCATTTCACAAACAATACTTATTGCACAAAATGTTCCACTGCGACCACCTCCATTTCTGTGAAGACAAGAGTTAAATGTGATTTAGCTCCGGTTCCCTGAGTGTTTCTGTGAAGCTGCAATCCCTCAAGTATCATATGAGCTTCACTTAAAACTAAAATGAGCTAAATTATTGGCTTGAGTTCTATACACTTTGTACATCGCAAACTTTTTATGTACATCTTCTACCCTTCAAGAGGCGATAAAGAAACAGTCTGTAGGGGATGTGATCATTAGAGACTGTGAGGATTTTACGACTACTTAGGAAGTAGCAATGAGGCAATCAGGACATATTACTGTTAATGTTCTGTATTCAACTTATGAGTATTTTGTTTATTTGTAGTGTTACCTAATACTTATTGCTCAGTTAAATTAAAAAGAAAAAAAAATCAGTATGCTTAAATGTGTAAATGTAAAGACAAAATAGTTTTTTACTTTTAGAGAACACTGACCCCTAATTTCCTCCTGTCTGTCCCCATTACCCCCATTTTTCTGGTAACCATTATCCCTAAAGCCCCCTATACACATTTAGATTTTTACCAATCGGCTGCGTGTGATGATGCCATCATGCACGGTCAATCGCCTGAAAAATCTGGTAAAAAATCAGTCGGACTACCTTTGTGTGGCCCCCCCTGTGCTAAGCACCTACCTTTGGTGGGGACCTGGAAGAGCCGAGAACACAGAGGAGACAGCAGATCAACATACCTGTCTGCAGCACAGGCTGTTCTTGTTCTGCAGACCCAGAGACTGACCTACTGCACTACCTTCCGGCCATGGGATCGGCAGAACAAGAACAACCGCTGCTTCAGACAGGTATGTGGATTGGCTCCGCCGATTACTTTGGGAATTACATCAACCTAAGATACTACGGACATGTCCGTAATGGCTTAGATCGATTTGGTGGCCCAAATTATACTTTTAAGCTTTAGATTTCCTCCCGATTTTTTGCCTGATTGACCACCGTGATCGGTGGAAATCGAATCGTGTATGGGGGCAGATAGTAAATAGTGTTGAGCTTGAATATATTCATCGAATATTAGCTATTCGACATTTTGCAATATTTCGCGAATGTTGTGCCGGATATTCGCAATGTTAAATATTCTGCTTCAACTTGGTTTACAGGCATACATAGACCATGTTTGTGCACATTGCAAATGACGATGCGCATTACACACAATTGCAAGGTCAGCTAAGTTCCAACAAGTGATCTGAATTGAATCTTCGAACCAGCATTGCGAATATCTATGCACGATGTAAGGCCATAGAATACAGTAAAATCGAATTTTACGAATTTCGAATATGCCTCTTTATATTTCATATGCCACTCAACACTAGTAAATAAAGGGAAATCCAATTTATTAGAGATGACACCAGAGCAAGAAAATAAGTGTATCATCCAATGGAGCAAATATTATGGTTTCAATGTACTAATGAAAAAAATGTAAAGCAGGGAGCCAGTCTTTAGGTTTGAATCTTATGACAACATTAAAAATACATTTTAACGTAGTCATTTTACCAACATTGCCTCGAGCATGCCTTATAGCTGTACATGTTGTTACAGAAGAGTACAGTTTTTATGAGCATTTAATATTCATTTAATGATTCAAGGTAAAATGCTTTATTTTTGTTATAATGTATCTGGAGTTCACCTTTTCCTTTTTTTATCTTGATACTGTTTTTTTTTATCTGTACCTGTACCCAGACCGTGGCTCCCAAATAATTGACTGTAAACTAGATCTCAAAACATCAATCCCCCCCCCCCCTCCCAGGTCTAGAAAATGGTATTCTGTGATTTGGATTTTTACTGTTTCCTATTCTCTGCTCTATTCAATACTACGTATGGGGTATGCAATGTTGTCAGTGGCAAGAAAGGGGTTACAGTGTGTTATCATTCAGAGATGAAATAAAAGGTCTAAATGCTCTTAAATCCTCAAAAGCTGGTTCTTTCCTTCCATTTTGCCTTAGGCTTTTTGATTAGAAGCATCTCAGCTCCTAGGCTAGAGCTGACCTAATTTCCCATAGTTCAGTTATGATCTAGACTAAGTTGTACAGTGTATGTTCTGAAGCTGATAAATAAAAGAATCTATTGTAAGAATTTTCATAACGAAAAACCCAGCAGATTTGAAGCAGGAGCTATAAGATTACCAATAGCTATAGAAAAATGCATGAAGGAGATATCAATGCAAACTGAATGTCCTAGATTTACATTTGTGGCATTCACTGTGTGCAAAATCTGATTGTAATATTTTGTTTTTTTTTAGCACAACCCTGTGCTGTACAAGAAAAAGAAAAAAAATACTTATTTTTTTAAACACAAAAAATAAAATAGAATTACAAAGCCTAGCCTCTGCAATTACATTTTCTTCTTTAGACTGTATTCACAGTGGCATTTTCTTAGAGCTTTGTTAAAAGAAGTGACAATAATAACGTGTGGACATGTGAAGAATAGGGTGCACAAAGGGTCTCTATCGGACCCCCTCCCCCTCGTTGCAGCAAGGATGAGATTGGGTACAGTCACTGCAGTCTCTATTCCCAGGTAGCTCAGTTTGCACTAGCTGCACAGGATATTATTATTCGTATTTTCGCATGTCTGACTTAACAATGCCCAAGGACATTTTTTACTATGCCTACTATTAGGTTAATAGATTCAGGTGTCAACAAAAAAAACCTCTTATGAACTAGTTATATGCAGTACAGTATTAGACTCTACAAAAAAATGTATACTTTCACTGCTCCAACAGTTAACATTTGGATGGGCATTTTATTGTGAAGCACGCTTAAGGAACCCTACTATCATCGATAATCAAAACTTTAAACATTTCATACAAAATAGTCCTCCTCCCATCCCTCTGTAGATATAATCTCATTTGCTAAAAATATAAGCAGATATTCATATATGTATATAGACCAGCATTAAAGAACACTGGGTCCTATGGTCTTTTGTTTAACACACTACAGTGCCATGAGATGTGTTCAGGACTTGGGTAAGAACTGTGATTGGTACCTGCTATATCAAGAGGGTAACAGCTTTTTATAGACAAGAACTAACTGTCACCCGTGTTATCTTTTCTTTTCTTCTGAAATCTCTATAATTACTCTACAGGAAATTTGTGTGTGTGTTAACAGATTTTATACAAAGCACCTGTCATTTTAGAATTAGTTGCCCTTTAACCATAACATAAAAAAAGTTTCCTTAGATAAATGCAAACTTAACTTGCTTGTAAATCCGCCAATAACAGGGTATGCTCATATTACTTAATAACAAGCATTATGATAATTGGATATAATACTGTAGTAGAACTTCAGCTGTAACCTTATGCCCAGATATTTAGATGAAAATGCTAGGACACAAAAACAGTCAAATACCAATCTTGCATCTCTGGTCTAAGACTTTTATTTTATTCTTCTTTTAAAAAGCCTCTTTTAAAGGTTACTTCAGTCATCCTCCACAAACCAGAACATACTTCAATCTTACTAGAAGGTTAGTCACTTACATGAAAGAGATTTCAAGCATATTCACCGCTTGTTTCAAAGCTTTCAATGTAAGTAAAAGGTCACGTCTGACCTTAAGGGATACAAACTTGATGGAGCCTTCTCAAATGTAAAATCACTTCTATAATCCATGAGATTTACATGGAACAATAGGAGATACTGAAGGGGCCTCCTGCTGGTAGTCAAATGCAGTGAAAGGGAAATACTGGAGGCAGGATTACTTGTGAATTCAACTTGTGTAAAACCACCTGAAGAGTTCTGAGACAGGGCTCATTCATGCTGCTTAATGCAGTTTCCTAATGTAGCTAACTACATTTAGTATAATTCACAATACAAGAAATGCACAAAACATCACAAAACTAATACATGTAAACACATGCATCAAATGTATGAAATCTCCCTCACTGTGGTTACCCCTGCTTTGGCCAATATAAACTTGTATTATTGTATTATGGTCCACTACAGGTCTATGCAGATATGTCAAAAGTAAGCTGCAGTATGTCTGTGAGGTATATGATCATGGATACCAGTGGCAGGGGCCATTAAAATCATTGCACTCCTTTGTCCAATGCATTTCGCCCTCTTCTTTCCTTATTCTTTCCAGAAAGAATAGAGTGAAACCTGTGACACAAAGGAATCAAGTACAATGACCTAAAGTGGTTCTTCATTGAGAAAACTCTGTGACTTTGTAATGAGAACTTGTAAACATATAGATTGAATTGTTTTATATGGAGTAGGTCCTATGCATATATGAATAAAGGCCTTTTTAATTTATACTTATTTCGTTGACATTATTTGGAGCCTTTAAAATTCCTATTAGTTTTTTCAGTGGCAGTTAGTTAATTCTCTAAACCGTTAGGGTCACAAATTTGTTTTTAAATGTAATTGCAAATTTAGGAGGCGGTGAAGAACCACTAAAATAACTCACCAACATCTGTAAGCATAAGCCTAGTACGTATTTAGGTGGGTTACTTACAAGCAGTGCACAACTGTTCGACCTTCTCCTCCATTATATTCTTCTTGCCATTTGTCCACTTGTCTAATGAGCTTTAGAAATGACCTTTTAGACACAGGAGTATCTCTATACATTGGCCAGCCTAAGAACTGGAACTGCTGCACCATGCGATATCCATCTTGAGGCTAAAACAGAAAAATCTTCTTACAGAATATACTCAATAACTTACACTACTAACTTTCTCTCTTTCAGAAAATGAACAGTTCTTTAATGTACTTTACTGATTCCAACATTTATAGTTTTATTCATTCAAATGCTTTAGTTTTTTCTGTAAAAAACTTAAGCCCCCCATACATCTTTAGATCACTCTATACAATTTCCATTAGTTCTACAAACAACTATGTAGTAAAGTGACCCTGATAGAATACACAGTGATTGGAAGGATTAGAAAGGTCCTTATATCACATGGTTTTGGTAGAACAAAAGTAGATTGTACAGAAATTGTATGATAAGACTGTAAGGTGTATGGGGGCCTTTAGTCAACAAAATGTTACCACTCTCTGGCCATTTGTCCATTTTGCATAAACGTAGGCAAATTTTTTACATTTTTTCCACACTTTGGTGTGTAAACGCGGTGCTTTTTTAACTCAACGTTAATGCACCCAATGATTCCTTTTGGAAAACACGCTCAATAAGCTTGCATTTTTTACATGTTGAATGCTTTTGCATGGATAGTTAAATGTGTCTATTTATGCATTGCAATGTGCCATGTCAATGTCAGCGTGGGGATCCACGGGTATTTTAGCACAGTGGACCCAAGGCTTCTATCTACTTTTAAATGACTAATTATAGATAAGGAATAACAGAACATTTTCCAAACAAGTTGACTTTGTATCTCTACAGTTATCTCCTGATTTATTTCTTTTAAGCCAGGACTTACCCTTGAAGCATTATATATCCTAAATATTCGGCTGATTATGTCTTCTTCTAAGTCAGCAGATACAAATTCCACTTGAATGGGGCCATGTCTATGTACTCCGTTTTCTGGCCAATACTGCGGACACAACTATAGAAAAAAATATGTAGAGATCAATGTATTAGTATGTGAACACAATGAAGCTATACAATGTCATTACAACATATAATTTTTTTTGCGCATATATAGTTTATTAACATTTTATTTCAAATAAACAATACACAGTATAGCCATCAGTCAGAATACAGTGAAATGACCCAAGGAATGCAAACTACAGAGTAAAATACATGTATAAACATCCTATCCCATAACCTTGCATCCCTTCTCACTCCTTGCCAACCAAACCAAGTCAGCTGTCCTCTATACTGAGGTACTTCTCATATAATTTTTTATAAAAAATACAACTAACCAACAAACAAATGTGATCATCTAGCACATATTTAACCTCCCTAGCGCACTGCTGAGGTCCAGATTAGTGTAATAAAAGTGGCAACCCAAGAGACTTCATGGTAAATGTTCTTTATGTCGTTAGGCCTGTAACTGTCCCACAATGCTGGTCCGTACAAGGGTCCTATATAGACATGTCCTGAATATATAATGTTTGAAAACAAACCATTATTGGAAACAAAAAATTTATTTTATTTTTTATTGAAAAATAATGACAAAAACACCACAAAAAATTAGGACACAAACTATTGCTGCTATGTAACTAAATATCGCCAAACTTAAAAAGTCTCATGGTGCCCCAGAGTTCTCCGATTGCAACTTAACCCTCTCTAACACTGTGTGTGATCTAAAATCACACCAGTGAATAGAAAGGGTTATCTGCAAGATGGGACACATCTGGGGCATCAAATCATGGGACTTTATTCTGGCGATGTTTTATTACATAGGGGAGTTTGAAAAGCAGTTTTCTACATAGAAAACTGCATTTCATATGCTATCCTTACTGTACAAATCTAATCGTCCCCCGCCACCCCGAGCCCCCCGATGTCCATCCACGTACACTCGGAGCGGGGGGGGGGGGCAGGAAGACCACGTAGCACGCTGAAGTAGGTCATGTCGCATGGGGTACACCAGGGACAGACGTGAGTATGCGCTCTCACCAGGAGCCCCTGACTTGTTAACTGTGACGGCAGCACCCCGCATAGAAGCAGTTGGAGCGCTGGACGAGGTGCTGCCGTCCCTAACGCTAGGGCAGTTAAAGTTAGCTGATCATTTTCTTTTCCAAAGCCTTCTCCTAGTAAAGGATAAAACAACAATCATTTATTAGGACTGAATATTATGATAGGCCCCATGGCAGCTAACATAGATGGATTTATGTTCTCCAAGCCACTACAGTGACAGCTGAACCAGTTTCTTGTTTGCAATACAAGATTTAAAGAATGTCAGAAAAAGAAAAGTAACTTTATATAAAGTATCTAGTATATTTGCACTAGCAATAATTCAAGTCTAAAACTTAAAAAACATATATGCACCCCCTTGATTTGTTCTCTTTAAGAGATAGAATAAGAAGCTAAAATCAGGATGTTCCCCTTTAAGGAATGATCATCAGACGTCAGCTAAGGTTCCAAAGTACCCAAAGACAATCTACTCATCATGCTGCAGAATGTAGCAGCGTGCCAAAACTCAACTAATGTCTATCTTAAGGCTCACTTCTTTAGGCAAGGGATCTGAGACATCCTGAAAGCTTGCTTTTTTAATGACTTCAGTTAGCCAATGAAGGGGATCACTGGAACTCCAAACTTTCTGTATTTATCGATGGCTAACATGCTACAACACTCTACTATTGCATAAATAGATAGCAAAGGGTTTTGGCTATACATAAATTTGTCAAATGCTTTTAGGTACAAAATCAATAAATCATATCAAAAACTATTCAAAATGAACAGACAATACATAATAAACATTTTATTTAAGACATTAAAACTAAGGCTATTGTGAAATGTAATGAAAAAAGTCTATTCTATATTTAGTTGTTATTACTGCATAGTTTTATGCATAAAGCAGCATCTCCGTGGTACTGGTCATAAACTGCTTTACAACATACATATTCACGCAGGCCAGGTTCATAGTTCCAAAGCAAGTTTTGTCTTGTGCTGGGGTTAAATTGTGCAGAACAAATTAGCCAGTTACATGGATACAATCAGTGTACTGGAAGATACACGTGGACCCATCTATTCATTTTGTGGGCACTAAAAAGGTCAGCCTTTTAACTCTGGGAAGAAAATGCACTTAGATGTAATGTAAATGGCATTTTTTTAGTGCTACATAGGTATCCTGTAGAAAAAAAACTGCAGAATACAGTGTTTATTCATCCATTCGCTTGTAAGCTTGATCCAGTCTATAAAATGGCAATGTGTTAAATGCTTGCTCTAGCACATTCACATCTCCAGGGCCTCAACATAGCAGAGTAAACATTTCAGACTGTTAACTTGTTTGTCTCTTTCTATGTTCATCATGAAAAAAAGAAAAAAAAAGACATTTGGTTGGATCTTCTGCTAGATGTTTTGCCAGCAGTGATAAAATGTTTAGAAGCACATTACACTGCCAAATTGTGTACATGTATTTCAAAGTTCACTACATACCAGTGTGGAGTATTTTTTGAGACTCAAAAATAATGCAGTCAATGGAGTGAGCCAACAAATGTGGACACACCAACCTTTTTTATAGATGAACTTTACAGAGTTGCTCCTCACATTGTGAAGTAAGAAGATGCACAAGCACCTTGTAGCCATTTTCTTTCCAATCTTGCTGTCCCTATGATTCATTTAAAATCAATTTTCCTTGGCTCAGCAATATTATTGTAGTATTTTATAGCTTCCGGTTTTGAGAAGTATCCTGCTGGCCCATACCACAAGCTCAACTACCATGAATTTCCTCAAGGTCAGGTGGCTGGGAGGAGTTGCAGGATAAGTCTTTGCTGGGAGGTGTTGGAAGGTTAGTTGAGAAGTTGTCCCAACCATCCATTCTGTTTGTCTTCAAATTTCAATTTAGTTCATACATTTTTTTGCAGTGTATATATTTAGTACTTTCAGCAGTAGAGGTAAAAGGGGTCTTAAGAGTTCAGTTAAAATCGCATTTATAATTACAAGGGGGGGAGCCCATCTGGTGGTATGGTGCTCCCCCAGGGGGGTATCAGTGTTATAATATGGGTTTGGTCCCATTGGATACAGGAATGTCTAATTCTGGTGCTATCCCCGAGCCAGTTAGGGTGCAGCTGACGATGAGATTCACTATACATTGGTTATGGTTAGTAAAGCCTTTTGGCCAATGGACACTAAAGACACATTTTCTTTGCTTAATGGTTTTATATATAAGTTGTTAATAAAGGGGCTGCTGTGGCCATTTAAAATCCATGAAGCCCCCAAAAAATATATGTTAATCAGTCCATGTGTTGGGTATAAAACACATGGACTGTGCAACATGGATTTTTTTATTCCATAATAACTTAAAATATAAAATATTTCAATAATACAACACACAAAATAAGTCTCATATTACAATCAACAAAATATGGATTTGAAATCTGGTGAGGGAGGGACAAACATCCTCATTAGTAACTTAGCATTTGGATGATTTACATTTGTTAAAATATTGAATGCTTTCTGACAATACTTTCTGACTCTTCCATTAATAAACATCCCTATTAAAGTGGACCTACCACCAGAAATCTATGTTTTTATGAATGGCACTAGAAGTGCCAATAATAGGGAGGAATGCAGTACAAAAACTCAAAAACTTTCCTGTAATGACCATTTTAACAAGATTACAACATAGCTCCCCTCACTTCCTGGTTCGCTGAAGGCAACACATGGAACTGGGGTGCAATATCGCGGGTGACCACTGGGGTGCATTCAGTGATCTTCTATGGGAATTTTCAAAGCAGATCACTGCTTCCTGTGACGTGCTGCCTATTTCTGCCTACAATGAACCATGAAGTGAGAAGAGCTGCCGAATTATCTTCTTAAATTGCTCATTACAGGTAAGGTTGTTTTTTTTCACTGCATTCCTCCCTATTATTGGCACTTCATGAAAACATAGATTCCTGGAGGTAGGTCTGCTTTAAGCATCATGTAGTTAATGAACATATTGTAGTACTACAATGTTCTACAGACAGTTCCACATGTTTACAACTAGACCTACCTGTGCTGGGTCTACATCATTTAGCATTACTATTGAAGTACAGTGGTAGTCGAGGACCAGTCTCCAGAAGTCTTTCACTGTGTTCGGCAATGGATGCTGCGTAACGATGAAAGCTGAAGGCTGAACATAGCTCTGAAGAAAAGAGAACAAATCATAATGATCGTAAAGAATCAAATGCATTCCGCAGCAGAATGTCACAAACCAAGACATTGTTAGGATTAACAAAACGCCCAAGGCCCCTTTGGATTCTTCCCTTTTTCTTTTATGCAATACATGCCACCTATATGCCTGCCTGTTTTAACAACCTTTGGCTGGCCTTGAATTCTTCCACAAAGGAAATACCTTTGTCGATTTAGAACATTTTATCTTTCCATGATAACAACATAGAATTTTTTTTAGAGGATATGACTAGAAATTGATTTGTAGGGTCGTTGTGGTACTTCTGACACATATATATGTAGCAAGGATTTCAAATTTCTGAGAGATCACATTATAAAAGTAAGATGAAGGTTGGCTTTTAACATTCATACTTATTAAATGGTAGACGTTGGGAAAAGTTCACAGGCTGAGCTTTAGAAAAATAGAAAGTCTAATTTACTGTAACTTCTTAAACCAGTTTGCTTAACATGTTAGCAGATTACTAATGGTGTGTTCAGATACTTCTATTCCTTAAAACAGTGGTTCCCAAACTCGGGGGCAGGCTTGGAGGTATTCCAGGTGGGGGTGCTTAAGGGCTGAGGAAGGGACAAGCAGGAAGCCATCCATGGTAGAGATAGCTGCAGACAGTAAGTCTCTGTGTTTCTCTGTGTGTGTTTGTGTCTATGTGAATTGGAGAATACCCTGGACCCATCTCTACATCTCCAGTTTGGTGATGATATCATGCTCGAAAATTCAAACTATTTCAATTTTCTCAAAAAAATTCAACCATCTCTAATGGGAGTGAACTCCTCTAAAGGTGCGCACACATGGTTCGATTTTTTGTTCAGTGCACTTACAATACAATTGTTAAAAGGTCGATTGTATCATATTTCTAAAGTTTTTACCACCACATATGATAGATTCATACAGATTGATGCCCTGCGTGGATTAATCTACCTTCAATTTATTTCCCAGTGATGTTGAAAACCAGGATAATTAGAGAACGTGAATAACCCTAAAGCGGGCCATAGACGTCTCGATCTATGGCTGGCTTTAAGCAGACTCACCACGCTGTGAGGAGTCGGCAAGAGAATGGACAGGAATCCCGTGTGTTCCACTAACACACAATTCCTGTCAGATCCTCAAGGTGGGCTCCCCTATAGTTAGCCGACTTACCTTTATGTGCTCGGCGGGAGCGAGCATGGTGGTCGGCTGGCCGCAACTATGGCCGGGAATCGGCCCGTCTATAGGGGGCTTAAGTGGGACAGCAATTAAAACTGAACAGTAGTGCTTACCCCTACCACTCTATCCAAATCTAAGAATTAGTTTCCTTATCTACATATAGTATATAGTTATACGTTAGGTCAGCCTCCACAGACCTTCAGATATATAGGAAGGGATGGGACGTTAAATAAACTTTAGTTATGGTAGTAATAAAAAAAAGTGTTAAACACCATGATATGACAGAAAATCCAGAAGAAACAGTTTTGAGAAAATAACATTGAAAGAAAATAAATAAGAGTACTACGTCCATTAGAGCATAGGCTCAATATCAGGGGAAATATCCCAGAGATGGCGCAGAGTCCTACATTTTATCAATGCTTCAAAAATGCTATAGAATATTAGTTGACATTCTCTTCATAGGCAATATCTGTCATTTGTTATTGGCTAAGTGTACCCCGTTGAGCTCTTTATTGTGCTGGGGGCTGTGTTTTTATGGTTTGGGAGTTTTCATTTTGTTGGATTACAGATTATATACTCATTAGTATGAACAAAGAAACTGATCTTACATCCATCAATGCTGCATTGATGTAGTTACTGCTCTCTCCATCTATTGTTATAAGGAAGGGAAGGCATCTGTCTGGAGGTAAGACATCCATACATCTGTTCTTCTCATGGTTCCTGGGTAACAATGCTATACTGCAGTCTTCCACCCGTAGTGTTGGCGTCACCATGTTTAATGTCTGGAGTAATAGAAGCAGTAATGAAACATATTATGCATACGTTCTAAAAAACAACTTATGTTCAATAATTGGTCAACATCTTTTTAAAAGTTATTGCACCTTGCTTGCAAAAAGCTGTATATGCAAATCTCACATAATCACCAACAGCAAATGCAAGGTCTGATAATCATTTCTACAAAGTTTAGTGACTAGTTCACTCTCTAATAGGAAAATACTTTTTTTTATGAAGAAAAATACCTCATACACAAAAAAAGCTAAACAAAAAAAAACACTGTCAGGAAAATTAGAAGGGACACACTTTTTGTAACAAAATAAAGCTAAGAATGCTAAATATTTTATAATCAGTATGGGAGATCATGAAATATATCAAGTTGTAGTAAAGGGTAGTAAAATATATTAGTGAAGTATGAACCAACTTACTCTAAATTCCTCTTTTATCTGACTTGAGTTTGTCTGTGGGTCCACTTTATTCATTTCATAATACACAGATCTGACTTGTGATGCTGTAAGTGATGTGTCTCCACATAGACAGGCTTCTAATATAGCATCATGGATGAACACATACTGTTCCTGACAAGAGAAACACAAACATCGTTTGTTATACAGTTGAACCTATGACGTCTCGATCCATGGCCGGCTTGTAGCATACTCATAATAGCCTGGTGTTGTCACCACGCGGTGATGAGTCGGCTACAGAACTGACGGGAATCCTGTGTGCTCCACTAACACAGGGATTCCTGCCAGATTGAGACTCCCCCTCCACATTAACTGCCTACAACAGGACCGGCCACAAAAAGAACCGTCAGGACTGATCGCCATGCATTGCCACATCTATGGCCGGCTTTAGAGGTGGTGCTCTAGTTTTTATGTCTTCAATCTGCATTGTTAAAAACAGATATCCTATCCAGCCAAGTGAACAGTCTCCTACATTGTGGGGACAAATGCTTGACTACAAAATCGACAATGATATATGAAAATCTAGAAGACATTTGTGTTTACTGTGCAAGCAATACTCTGCACACCTCTTAAAAAACAGCTATACTAATTTGATCCCCCAATAATCCAACTAATACGTACAATAGCAATTAATATGAATTGCCAAAAAATAAATACAGTTACAATCTGTAGTAACTTAAAATGGAGGTCAGCAGGTTCTGAGATGCCTACATTTTTAAAAAAGATGTTCAAAAAATCTATCCACCCCATTCTTATGTTTGGCCAAGCAACCTTTTAACCTTGTATCCATGATTTGAGTATTGAGTGGTTGCTGCCTGATCAGGCTATTTGCTCATATGTGATAAAAAGTTGTATATATATAAAAAAAATATCATCAGGTATATGTGGATTTTTTATTATTTTCCCGTTTGGTAAAATAAGGACAATGAATGTGGACCTCATTGCAAGATCATTTTCACCGTTTACATAAAATATATAAATAACATGAATGTTGCAGACAACCTACTTTACTTATTTTTGTACATGCCCGTATACTTTTAAGCACAATGTGGTGGGTTGATTTTTCTTTTTGAACAATGAAACCTGATTTGTTGTAATAGGAAACAGCTTCAACATTCTACTTTCTCCACTTTTAAATCATTGTTGTGCTTGCTTAAATTGTTAATAAGTACATACTGGCTGATGTTGCAGCATATTATGGTTAGTCACAATAAGCGAGCTTTCAGTTTACTTCTGTAATTACCTCTGTTTGAACCATATTCACTCTACGAGAGCGAAGTTCCCTTACACAGTTGTAGATGTCTACAACTCCTTCCCTTTCTGCCATATCCAGCATGATGTCTATGACAATAAAGCAGCCCGTTCTGCCAGCTCCAGCACTGAAATAATAACAGAAATACATCATTACTTCTTTCCAAGGCAGTTAGAAAGTCATTAAAAACAATACTTTTCTTATCTAAGGAAAATAACATTGGTATTTAGAAGGGATGCTATGTGATATACTGAAACCATTTAAACTTTATTGTATGACAAATATAAAAAATATTACATAGCATACTAGAAAAGTGTAATATTTGACACATGTCAATGGTTTTATGATTGTATTTGTGGTGTAAGGCAGAAAACTTTAAAGTTTCACAAAATAAGATGATGATCTTAAGTCTTCAGCTACTTATAGTCCAGTGTGACAGATGTCAAGGAAGAAAGTGATCAGAAGCATGAGAGAAAACCTGTCTTGTTTCCTCTTCAATAATATGGTGGCAAGACTGTACATCACCAAATCTCTTCCGTTCTTCACCTGTAGTCTGAATATGTTGCACATACATGTTTAGGGCTTATACTAAGCCAAAGACCCAGGCAATAAGCCAACACTTCACAATCTTTACTGAACCTCCTAGTAACAGCAATTCTTGGTGACCCAACACCTATAATTATTAAATAAGACTACAACATTGTGTGCATACAACAAGTGTGCATATTTCAAGCTTCTATAGGGGTTGCACTCACAAAGTCAGTGGATATTGTCAGGGTAGACTACGCCGGCTTTATAGGTTAAAACCTCAAGGTGGGCACCCCTGTAGTTGCGCCGCCCAATAGCCCCCAACTATAGCTGGGAATCGGCATGTCTATGGTCGGCTTAAAGCCTGTTGCCTGCAACTGCAGGTTGAGGTTTTAACCCAAAAAGACTTTTTGTGGTTGATCCTGTTGTAGTCAGCTACTTTAGAGGGTACAATCTGCCGGAAATGCCTGTGTTGGTGGATCAAGATGTCTATGGCTGGCTTATTAAAAGTTTACAACATATAACTACATTACTGAATATGAACATTTACTGTATATGAAGTTTTCATTCTTGTCCTAATAGATAAAACACAGCTTACCTGCAGTGTATCACCAGTGGACCAGCATTGGGTGGATTTTTTGCTTTAACTTGCCGTACAAATCCTAGAAGCCCTGTTGCATGGTATGGTACTCCATGGTCTGGCCAACCTGTGAAGTGAAACTGTCGAATTTCCCGTATTTCATGTATACCCCTCTGTTTATGGGACAACAGAAAAAAACAGAAAATCATGTGTGAATAAACAAATTCTGCCACAAGCAATACATTTAATGCAGTCGAAAAATATTGGCATCATCCAAATCCAAAGCCATTTATAATGTGTTTGGCTTCTATGGATCTTTAGGGAATATAATGTCTCCTTGACTTTCATGCCTCTATTATTGTAGTGTGTAAGTTCAAGTACCATATCCAGTTATTATATATTAATGTCCTTATCTGTTGCTAAACATAGATGGACACCTACTTATACCTGTTTGTCCAATCTGTAGACTGATTTTAACCCGTATGTCCATAATACTTCTATTACACAGGTCGAGTTTGCCCTAATAAAAAACAAACTAGAATGCAACCGCTTTGCTGACCTTATTGAGTCGATTTGTATTTAATGTCCAAAGAAAAAAAGGAGAAGAAAATTCTTCAGATGTCCCCACCGACACAAAACTAGTGTGGGCAGGTAAAAGGGATTTTTTTAGGCATCAGTATGGTTTAAATAACAGTAGTATACAATAAAGTAAGATAAAAACAGTCCATTTAATGAAGGTCCAAATGATCATCCATGTATGGTTACTTCATGTACATACAATCGTTCTTGATATATCTCAACGCGTTTCGCGATTATGTTCGCTTCATCAGGAGAGTTTTATAGAACAATAAGGGTATGAGCTCGTCTCGAAGTTATGGATCATGTACCACCGAGGAACGGAGGGTCAGGGAGGACTAATCTCAGCGAAGAAAGCTGGAAATGATGCCCCACAGGAGAGTGAGCGCATCCTGTTAGTCAGCAATGGGTAATTCCCATTCGGGATGGGCATGAGTAGCCTGGATGGGTCAGTTAAGATAGATCCAGCATGTGGAGGATATCCACTTGCTTGTAGTTCCTCCACCGTACCACTACGGGGTACTGCATGGCGGATCTCAGAAATACGTTGGGTCCACTGCGAGTGCGTAACTGAGACGGGAGTATGGGGCCCTGTAGCGGCGAGTACTGTTTAGAGATATAGGAGGGGGTTCAGGAATCACAGGAACAGAGGTGGGAAGGTGGTAAAGATACTGGTCTAGGTTATGGTTCAGAGTACAGATGCGCTTTGTGCTGATTGCAGCGGTAGCTGTACACGTGTGATGTTTGTTTGTGTTGTTATTTTCCTTTCCCCGGAGGGTCGGGCTTGGGTGATCGGCAGTTGAATACAAGGGATGTCTAAGAATCAAGCCTATGGCTGGGCCCTCACTCCTACATGGCTACAGGGGGTTAGGAAACAATGTATAGAGTTCCAACATTGATGTATTCATGTATTGTATTATTAACCGGCAATTGACTAAATGCTGGGACGTAGTTCAATCGGCGGGAAATGTATCATATGACTCCTTGTATCTATGACTATGTTATAAAATGTATTGTGAAAAAAGTTTAATAAGAATTATTTACAAAAAAAAAACGCTTTAGGTTGAAGAAATGTTTCCTCGTTATTAAAGACATCAGATTCCCCAGACAGGAAGTGTGGAAAGAATAATAGATAGTATAATATGAAAATGTACAATATTGTGTCTACCCCATCTTAACTATTTCACTCGCTCTACCTGGTCCCTGGGACAAAGGAAAGGGGAAAATTAATCCCATCCAAAGCTAAACAAAAAAAGCTCTACCCATACAAACACTTTACACATAAGATAACATGTTATATGGCACATGCAAAGCACACATATTTAAGTCTATGTTGAAAGCATAACTTTACTTTGTCTTGTTTATCCAACATATGTAATCTCTAACACTATCTCTACAATGTGGTACAATTTAATAGATATAAAGAGATATTTATAATCTGTAAGCTCTACCATGTTTAATATTTGATATGAGATAAATCACCAAGAAAATAAATAAAACTATGTTCCATCTAAAAACAGAAACATATTTTAGATATGAACTAAATTCACCCCAGTTCTAGCAATTTCTTATGCTCTGCCAGATAGATAATATTGTAGCAACGATCATAAATCTCAATAAATAAGACATTTTAATACAGTGCTACCATTTCTAATGGGATTGAATGGAACTCCATCTGTTCAGCAGATGAATCGAGTCTACATGAGATTTAATAAGAAGCATCTCCAACTGGAGGTCTATACACTTTTCTCATCAATGCAGACATATGCTATTCAGTGCAATTTGCAAACTTCACAGGCCTTGGATGCTGCTTTGAATTTTAGTTCACACTGAATGCACACTAACAAGAAAATAAGGAAAATAAAAAGACAGCTAAGAGTACAGGAGTGCTGGGTGGTCTGAATTACTGACTATTTCATATTAAAATGGAACTGCAGGCAAATATAGGAGATACAAATTATGCAGTTCTGTATTCATCAATAAATCTGTTTGTAAGAGCGACTTTGTGGATCTTAAGTGGGCAGTAAGTTAAATTTCCATCTGCCGGCCTGTGGTAAAGTCTTTAGTATTCAACACTTCAGGAGTGTCAAATACTTGCTATTTCAGCCTTATGGTGTGGTTCCTTTCAATGACCAATATGTTTCTGCTGTGATGGAAAGTGATGATGGGAAGAAGCAACCACAGCCAAGGGAACACAGAAACTCATGCTCCACAGATTTTATAAGTTCGAACGCAGACGTCAAGCTGTGCTGGCTCACGGTCATTGATCTACAGCCCATCTAATGCGCCCACCCCTTTTTTTTCATGTGGGATCAAGCAATCCCACTCAAAGACAGGTTGGTGAAGCAGGTATTGGACATGTCTGTAAATCCTGCTAGATCTGCATCCTTAAAGTGGTGGACCTTGATTCCCATCCAATCAACAGGCACGCAAACGCAGCCTGGTGATTTCATCATGATGTCCTCACACTGGGCTTGTGTATGGGCAGCTTTAGAGTGTTAGATGTATAAATACCACAATCGCACAATGAACCGTTCAGTTGTGTGTAGTATTTATGAGATTAGAACGGACATACTGATAGCAGGACATGACAAACAGGATGAAACTTATGTCAGTCCCCAGATCCTAAATGTACACACAATTTATGGCTTTATATGTTTAACTTTCATTTAGAAATTATACAATTTGAAAATTGCTGAGGTAAAAAAATTTAAAGGATATTTATGCAATCAGAAAACATTGTCTTTAACAGACCTTTACAAAACTCCTATAGTGTCCTATAGTGCTACCCCCTAGGTCTCCTCCTGGCCTATATTTGTAATAACAAATATGAAATTGTTGTCCCCAATATCAGAGAGATCACCCCTCTCCAGACCCTTGCCTACCTTTTACCACCAGACGTTCCTAAACACCCCTAGCTGTATTACATGAACAGGACAGACCTAAGGTTCAGATGGAGAAACTTCACCTTTCTAGCTCTCCTCTTTAAGCAGTTAGATTTAGATTTTGGAGTAAGATTTCAACTTAGGACAGTTATTGCCTAACAAAAAATTTTTCACCTTACCTTTTCCACTGCAAATGTTCTTATTACATATTCCGCCAGTAGCTCTGTTTCAATTAATGTCACTTTAATGTCTTTATATATCTCGGTGTCGTCTGGCCAGTATTTGCAGCACTTCACCTGGAAGTACAGGGAAAGAATTGGAAAATGAATTGTAATTTCTTTTAAATTACCCAATTTGGAACGTTTTAATGAAAAGTGACCCTGTCAATCCAATGTAAAGAGGACCTTCATTGATTATCAAAGAGTGCACTTAACACAAGTAAGAAGTCTGTACAGTGTCCTTCTAATCAAGTTTCCTTAATTAAACGGTTACAAAGCTGAGGTGGCAGAAAAACCTACTAGTCACGGATTCTTAACATCTGTTGTGGAAGAACGCTTGGCTCTAGAGGACAGTGTTTCTTCCTAATATGCCATGTTAAAATTCTATTGTAAAAAGCAGAATATTGTTATGAAATTGGTTCCTGCTCATGTGTGCATTACTTAAGTGAATCTAAAGGAGCCTTTCCGTCAGGAAGGAAAAATATACATGTATACCCTTGCATTACTCGTTGTGCCTTAAGTCAGCACTTTATTAATACCAGATTTCACCCCTGATATGCAGTCGGGCTTTAGAAGTTATTTGTCCTAATATTTTTTTTGTTTTTTTAATTAATATACACATTTTATATTCTAGACTTACCTGCATAGCCTAAGTTTAGAAATGCAAAATAAACCCACAGAATGTCTGCCACATATCCATTCTCAGAAGAAGGTACATATTATTATGCATACATTATTAGATGGAAAATTCCTGTACACCGGATATTTTCATGGTTAAAGGTCTTGTCCTAGGGTGACAGTGCTCACTTACCATCAGTATATATAAGGGAGCAGGGTTATTAACTTTAGAAAGGTAGGATGTCAGGTTTACATAAGGATAGGCTTAAGGGCTTTGGTGGTGAAAGGGTTGGTGAGGGTAAGTTTAGTTTTAACCTCCTTAACCACCCAACCCCTAAAGCTCACCCCTACAGTCAAGCACCACTCCCCCTAAACTAAACCCCACTTAAATTCTTAACCTTAAACCCGAAACCTGTAAGATTAACTCTGTAACTCTAGAAAAGTAGGGTTATCTCCACATGCGCAGTTGTAGGAAAGTGTAGTAAAATCTCACGGGGTAAGAAACTACATCAGAACAGTGGATCTTCTATCTGTGTTGTGATCTGTGTTGTGTTGTGATCTGTGTTGTTTACATCAGCTGAGCCCTGCTCATATAAACAATAAAAAGCATAGACAGAGCTCTGCTAGTGTGTGAAAGCTGCACTCACACTGTCAGCTTTCACACAAACACAGACAGAGCTGAGGATTGTGTTATCAGCTGATAACACACTGCATAGGAGAGATCTGCCTGTGGGCAGATCTTTCCTCCAGTTGTGGGCTTCTTTAGCCAACTCACAAATAGTGCAGATGGAGATGGTGGTCAGGGCTAGAGAGACAGGGAAGCTGTCAGAGACAGCTTCTCCACCTCTTTAACTTCTACTCTGCCAGTTGGAGCATGGAGCTCTGGCCAGCAGAGTAGGAGAAAGAGGAAATAATTTTCAGCCATCAGGCGCTCCAAAGTATAGGGTGCGCCCTATACATCGGAGCATCTTATGTAGCAAAAAACGGTAATCTATCAAGATGGATCTTTCAACAACAGTCGAATTGTTATTGTTTACATAGTGTAAAATAAGTTTGAACAACTAGATTTCTGACAGGATCCACAGGTATTTTTTTTTTCAATGGAAGCATTTATCGAAGATCCTTAATCTTAAAGTATGTTTTATATTGAGTTAAACTCTATACAATTCATCATTTTACTAAACTGATGTTATAGAGAATGATATAAAATAATTATTAAAAATGTTAGTATAGCTGCCTATGGATGTGAATTCCACATATATTCTGGTTTCTGTGTGCTTGTTGTACTAAAATTATTCACATAAATATGTTCAAAGAAAAATACAGGAAGCAGCTGCAGGAGAATCAGGGACACAACCGAGTCAGAACACAAATGTCTGGAGATAGCGGCTGCCAACTGTTGACTTCCAAGTTTTGTGAAAACTATACTGCAGATTGGAGAGATGAATCTCTTTAAGCTTGACTCAATTATAAAGATATTTAAATTCCTTTTTATTTGTATGAAAGTAGCAAAAAAAAAAAGGAACCTTGTGAAATTCCTTAGCTATCAGATTATGTGAATAAATCCCCCCAATACACTTTTAAACTTCTGAGCTAAAAACAAAATAAAAAAATATAAGGTATTCCATTATTTTCTATGGGCGCAGTCCGGGCTAAAAAATCGTGTCCGCCCGCGATATGAACCTACAGAAACTCAAAAGTAGGGGATTAGCAAATTATGAAGTAAAACTCTGGCTTTGATGGAAGTGACCAGTCCCAACCATATTTCACAAACTAGCTTTAGGCCTAAAAAGCTAAAGAAGATTTTGATTCAGCTTGCTGTTTGATGGCATCATGACACAGAGAAGCACATGTGTGTGTGCAATGCGCGGCCGTGCATGCAGTCTTGGCCTAAATCATTTTTATCATTTTTTCAACTCCCCGGCCTTTCCTCCCACCAATATTTGCAATCAGAGGCAGAGACTGTATGCATGCCACTTAGCACACAGAGGGAGAAGCACAAGAATAAATCTTATGCTTCTCCTTTTGGGTGTGCGCTGAGTGGCGTGCATGCAGTATCTGATCTGCATTTCTTGCCTCCTCTCAGGGGTTGCCGATTTGTGCCTCTGACATCAAAGAATCGACTGTGCTATTAATAACCCACTCCAAAGAGTAGTCTAGAGGCAAGCTGCAACTTTTTAGCTTTTTATTGACCAGAAAATCCTGGGAATTCTTTCGTGGGTTCCCATTATTAAATTTGTATTTGTAAAGCAAAATAAAAAAAAGCAGGAAGAAACTCTGACCAATAGGTTTCCCTTTCTTTTTTTTTATCCGTTGTAGCAAAGCTATTTGTTCTGATAATGTCATCCCTTAGTGCACATACTGATGAAATATCCTCTGCAACCACTGGACTACCACTGTGATTACAGATGGTAATTTCTTTTCACATGTGTTTTGTTGATAGATTAGGAGATAATCCAAAATGTGTGCATACTAAAGTATGGTCCTGAATATGCCAACCCAATAACTGCTGCTGAGACTTCATATTCGTATTCTTAATCTGACACATTCTCTATCCTCCCCTGTAAAGTTCCATCTACTTATGTCATGCACAATCTGCAGTTTTCCCTTTTTTATGGCTTAAGAACAATCTTAAAATAGCTGCTCTTTAGGTGCTCATGTCTCTGCAATATTTCATACTTACAATAAAGTAGGTTATGGATGAAAGTTTCCTGTCAACAAATCTAGGGTAAAGCTACAACAACAATAGCGGTCCCACTTCATCAAAGCAAAATAAAATGCCCAAGATGTCCATCCTGACATTGATAAAGCATATGTGTAGTCAGAAAAGTGAGGCCTACTCTTTCTTTTGGATCAATGAGAAGAAAAAAAGGATTTGACCATTCTTCATCTAAGTAGTCTAACTTTGTGCTGACTTTCTTCTTTGTGCTGCACTAAGTAAAGAACATTATGAAGTAAAGCTCTGGCTTTGATGGAAGTGACCAGTCCCAACTCATATTTCACAAACTACCTTTGGGCTAAAGAAGCTATTTCTCAAGCCATTGCCTTGGAACACATAGTCAGGACCAGTCAATGAACGGCATTCCGTACAGTTATCACATGGTGTGGCAAAACAAAAAGACCAAATAACACATGGTATGTTCTGTTTGACTGATGATGACAGATTTACGAAAATAGAAAATATAACTACATGTTTTCTCCCCTTGCTTCTGCAGTGGTCCCTTAACTAACAGACATGCAGATGTGGGTGTACTTATTTTTCAAGGTTATTTAGAAGTAAGTAAACAGATTATTCCTGGTGTACGTTATTGCTGGTCTAAAGTCTGTTGTGGTTGAATTGGATCAAATACAATGTTTATTAATGTGAAATGAATCACAACATGATGCGCAAACAACACATACATCACATCAGACAAGCTATTGAAAAGGAAATTTGGGAGGCATTGTTTATTTTCGCTATATTGTTTATGTGTCCTCTATAAACCAATATGCTTATCAAAAAAGTTAGGAATATGGTGCCTTGCTCCAATGGGGTATGAATATAATTGATGGGAGGAGCTAGATGGTCTTGCATGCTGACGTTTTTAATGGAGGCTTGAGTGTGTTTACTGGCCCATTGCACACAGCTGAATGATCTGCATGGGACAAGCCCTGCTGGAAGATGGAAAGCCCTGGGAAGTCTCACATCATATGGGATCACAAACACCTCTCTGTTTGCAGCTCTAACTTTCCCATGTTGAACCCTGTCTCTGGGCTCAGAGACAGTACTAAGAACTGCAACCTTGCTAGTAAGGAAGAACTCCTGTTAAAGTAACCAGTGTGTGTGGACATTTTAGGCCTGTGTATGGGCTATAGCAGCCTAAATGAATCTGGTAGCACAGCAGAGCTCTATAATGCTGTATACAGATAATCAGTCTGGCTTCCAGAACCTTTCCTGTGAAGTCAGTGAAAAGAGTGTGAAAGGCTGAGGTCAGAAGTTCAGCTGGTGCCCCTGAACTAGTAAACACCTCAGGGCCCTAACCCTTGGGGCTGTTTCCCTGGTCACATACTCATCCTGTCCCTCTGTTACACTACCAGCAGTGCTTCATATGGAGGTACTTTGAATTGGTCTTGTTTAAGGACCAAATCTGACTCCTTGTCCTTTTCAGTGGTCCCTTTTTCAATTACTATTTGCCTTCAGCCCTATATCCCTAAATGGTTAAATGTGGTAAGTGTAAAAAGGAAAACAAGGAAAAAATAAAATTTGCATATAATTTACACACCATTGCAGACCATTCATTCCCCAAAATATAAAACATGTTGAAACGGATATAGGTTTATGGTTTTGACTTCATGAAAATAATATACTCAGGGGTATGTTTCCACGGCATAATGGGTTCTGTCAACATCCCATGTGCTAAGCGCATTCCTTGACAGGGATGTAGACGGAGCCCATCCATATACACGTCTACCGCACCGGCTGTCTCTGCGGCGTTAAGCCGGTCCACAAGCAGGAGGTTGACATACTGCACCAAGTTAGATATGGAAACATGCTCTTAGTCTATTTTTTTTTAGCACTCACATATATTACTACATTCTTGCCTGCTCTCGCAACTACCCAACACCTTAAAATGCATTAAAACAGCATAGGCAGGAAGCTCACCATGGGATCATAAAAAAAAACTTTTTCCTATGGACAATCTTTATAGCTTAACAAGGAAGCACTTATTGTTAGATAAAAAAAAATATAGAATGCTTAATGCATCTGTTTTCCATTATCTTTAGTAGTAAGGCTAAGTATACACTGTCGGTTCTCAAACTGCTTTCAGAAGCCGCGGGAGAAACGACTCTGAATAGTGCAGGCGTTCACAGGTCGTCTAATTAAGGACCCCATACAGGTCCTATCAGGTGGCAGCCCAAAAACCCACCGGTGGACGCCTAATGTGGTGTCTGCCTGTCAGTCACGTTAAAGGGTTGTTTACCTGGCAGTTAAAAACCGCCAGTGTAAATGGACCCACTTTAAGCACAATTGTGTCTTGTATTTCAAATAAGGATCCACACCCTGGATGATGGAAGCCATGACCTTCAGCTGACCATGCACTTTGCATTTATGAGATATGCAAAAGTATTTTAGTTCACCTTGGAATAGTTAGATGCTGTTTATTGTGTTGTACTGTATCATTTTATGCCCTTGTGATCCAATATTAATATATAGTATATGTTAGCGGTTATTTTTTCACTATTTTGTAGAACATATTTGTTCTTTGCTCTGATCTCATACCTGAATATCTAAGTCCAGTATAATATTTCTGTATTTTTTAGGTATGCAAACCCAAAATTGTTAAAAGTTTTTTGCGCAAAAATATTGTTTTAAAGAAAAGTTGTCAAACTTGGTTTCTGATACAAGATTGTTGATTGGTCATTTCAAATGGGATATCTATCTGATCTTTTGCCATAATCTGCCTCTGTATGGTCATCTTCAGGTTTTATACTGGAATTTATCTTTCTCATCTCCACCCAAGGATGGCATTAACCTTTAACTGAATGATACAGGACAGCCTTTTGCTATTTCTTCTCTGTCTACCCTTGTCACTAGTCAAGCAATTTTCTCATAATATAAAGTGAATTGGTAGAAAATGATGGAAAGGTATAAGAAAAAAATCCCATCTGTGTTGATTTTTTCTCTCCAATTTGTTACAGAAGATAGAGCACAACACAAAAGGGGGAATAAGAAGCAGGAGCTGACTTAAGAAAAAGAATACGGTAAATAAATGGCGAGTCAAAGATCAATACCGCGTTCAGCTTTCCATTCATAAGATTTAACTAATGTGTTTACTCCTCAATATAAACCTCAAGCATGAATTAAATTATTTTATCACCCCTTATCAGTGCAGTGCAGGACAAACTAATAACATTTGTAAATGCCTCAAGAGCTTACGTTTTTTGTTTTAAATAAACAGCCACAGTCTAATGAGGTCTTTTAAAAACTCACTCAACATGTTTTGAAATCATTAATTTAAATTACTAGTGCCAATGTTCTCAGAGAAAGCTAGGAGGTGTTACCCTGCATTATTTCTGGTGGACTAGTCTGCAGAACTACACTAAGGAAACTTGCATTGCTATAGAGAAATGTATCAAAATGAAATTTGGAAGTGTATTCCAAGAAACTTAACATAACTGACGGGTGTCAAGACACATCTTTGAAGGCACAATACTATCTTGTGGCATTAGCTAAATGCCAGGTGCGGCAATGTGTGTAGGTGGCAGTGGTACGACAAAGGTCCCTTGTTGGAGTTGTCAGGGACAGTAAGCAATTCATTGCTTGTCAAGGAGGTTTCAGATAATGACAAGCAGTGACAGGTGTACCAGCCCCTGCCGGGGAAAATTCCACAGCAGGTGCCAGCTGCAGAGAGGCCTTATGGCCAATCCTGTAGAAAACTAACCTGTTCTGAAAAGATATGTAGAGTTACAAAAATGATTGGACTGATTGGACAGTCGCTGAAAACATGTGTGTGCCATCACTTTAACTCAATCACTGCCACCGTGGTCGGTGTTTTCTAAAGATGCCGCAGCAAAGGCGATCGGTAAATGGGATTTTGCAAAAACGGCAGGCAAGCGCTGAAAGAGAATGAAGCTTAAAAATCAATTTAAATCATTAAGCAGATTTAAAGACTGATAGCTCTGGTATGAGATGGGAAGCTGCTTTCAATGCAATTATCAGGAGACATATCTGTTTTCATTTCAGTGCTATTACATGGCGCTGCAGCAAAATACTTTCACTTTTTCGACAGCCTTAGGACACATAGGTGTAATCAAAAAATTAAAGTGTTTTTCTTTGTGTACAAAAACTGTGCCTGAGAGTAGAACAAAAAAAACCCAAACTTGCTTGATTTATATTAGAATTCATATTTCATACATAGGAGATAGCAGAAAAAAAAAACTTTTTGAGACATAAGTATAAAGTCCTGAGTCTTCAGCATGTCATTTACTAAGGTCTTTAATTGTTTACTGTACTAGCCACTAAGATAGCTGTACTAAGGCCAGGGCTTTAACCTCCCTAGCGCACTGCTGAGGTCCAGATTTCTGTACCAGAAGCGCACCAT
>CM070036.1:48949510-48967389 GCA_036250615.1 Ptychadena robeensis | reverse complement strand
GGTGCACTTTTGGTACAGAAATCTGGACCTCAGCAGTGCGCTAGGGAGGTTAAAATGTCCTCACTACTGAATTTTAAATGGTTGACAGTTGAAAGCTCCCTTGAAACCGCATCCCCGCCACTGTGTATAGTAATTGCACACAGTTTGCGGCAGGCTTGGGTGATGGTTGTCAAATAGCTGCCCCCATTTAATCCAATCAGTAGGTGGAAACGATACATGTCCTGTTGACCATATGAAAGAACCCTCTGCCAGAACAGAGGTGTTTCCTGGACAACATTATCAGTTTACAGAATGATTTAACTGTTGCATTAAATTGAAAACAGAATACATGCATAATGTAATAGCATGGCACACTTTATTTTAATAACCATGAAATTGTATGTGTCTGTGTCTTAGCCATTGGCTGCTATAATTTTCCATTTAGGCTTTCAGTTCATTTAATAAATGCATATCTTTGCATAACAGTTTGACCCTCAATTATTTTTAAATAACTTATACTTACACTTGTTCTATTTAAACTCATATATTATACAATACAATATAATATACAGGCATTCGTTAATGCCCCCATAAACATGCAAGATTATAGAAATTCTTTGTTCTGTTTGTAGCTCACAAATCTCTGTTCTCCCACCTGTTTGCATATCCAATATTGGCATTTTATGTTTTCTACAAAAGCATTTTGTCAAGTTAAAATGTATAAAGACCGATTTCCACCAGAATACTTACATAGAATATAATATTATGAAAGAGTTTTTCAGTTTTATCTTTCAGTGTTTTTTGAGATAGTGGCTAGCTTTCTAGCTGTACACTGAGCAGTACTAGCAGAACCCCCTGTAGACAACTCATTTTCTTGTCCATTCTAGGCACATGAGTTATCAGAGAGATGGTTGGCCTGCAACCCTGACAGAGAGCGATGATTGTTTGGAGGTAATTTTCCAGAAAAGGTGAAAGTATTATAATGTGAAGTAATCTTCCACTTGCTTCATATATTCAATCATGTACAGAAAAAAATCTATTTATATTGATTTCCCTGATGGATGTTTAAAGAGAACACCGGTTACCTTCACTTCAGAAAAACAACCCAATTGCAAACAATGCAAATTAAATTCTGTATAGGAAACTAGTTTATACTGGACATTGCTGTAAAATGTAGTAGGATTTATAAGTTTATAACTATATAGCATAATCATCCATCAAATGAAAGGCAAACCCCTCACAGATTACTCAGGACACGGGTCTATGTACTAAAACAATTGTACTATGTATAGTAGATTTATGTTTTTCCCACTAAAAATATATGAATATGGCATTCCCACAGAAGGGAATGGCACGCTCACGGCCATCTATCTGGCCCATATCATATGCGTCCATTCCTGTTTTCGAGCGGGGATATCGGACATGACCACCAGTCTCCATGCAAAGCATCGGCACCTCCCATATCTGACACCTGTGTGATGACGTCATCACCCTGCTGCAGGGAACATCCCTGCTTTAAGGTAAAGACTGTCAATAGCACAGATAATTGGATTGGGGCTTAAGGTATGAATAAGACTTCGTCTCCAGTGTCAAAGTACCAAAGTTTGTTAAATACAGGAATTGTTGTATGCGTACACACACAGGCGCATTTGAAGCTCATTGTTTATAGAAAATGCATTGGAAAATGCGTTAATTATGCAACCCTCTCAATTTGAATGTATTTTCCAATGTGTTAAAGCAGAGAAAAAATCCAATGCAATTTTTTTCCTCCCCATACAAATATGCATCAATAATGTGTCACTAACAATAATGTGGCACTGCAATTTTTGGATGCGTCGACCGCTAGAACGTACTTAATGCACAGTGGAGACGTTGTACATAGGTTAGATAAGTCACACGAGGCAACCTATCATGATTATTTTTGGCAATTATCTGCTTTGCCCGTCCCAATAGGTTGGAACGGTGGCATAATGGCACACCAGTAGTTATGTTGCAGTTAGGTGGAGGCATGTTAAGGTGCTGTATTTTATACCCTAAGGGCCCTTTCACACTATGTGCGTTTTTTAAAGGCATGCATTATTTATAGGCATGCGTTTCTGTATATATACAAAAAACGCATGCATTTTTCACATTACATCTGCGTTTGCATTTTGCATCAATGAAAAATGCAGGAAAAATTTATCAAAAATGCATACAGCAGTGAGTTTTTAAAAACGCAAAGCATACCGTGTGAATGGTACCATTGGTTGTCTATGTGAAAATGTGTGCAGTAAAAAAAAGTGTGTGTTTTTAAAGGGCAACACATATAGTGTGTAAGGGCCCTAAAGCATATACCCATGCTTTTATTTGGTGAGCACAATAAAGTGTAAATATGTGTTCTGTTTTTAAAATCAAATACGAGTCATACTTTATGACAAATAGGCCAACATAAGAACTTAAACCATTTCCCGAGCTTAGTTTTAAGCACAAGCAGCTCCATAAATGGAAACAATGGAACCTGAATGGCTGCTACATATAGATACCAAAGCACTCCAATTGTACAGATAAGAGTTTTAAAATAAAATGTTGTATTATGTTTACAAACATCTCACATGGGCATATGATATATGCCATTAATGTTTCCTACACGTTATAATGAATGTGAACACAAATATGGAAACTGCTACACATAAATCTCTCATTCAGTCAATTAGTTGGGTAAAAATCTCAGACATTGTGTTTCCAAATGAGTTAAAAGCAATACAAAGTGAAGGATTGAGCATGATCAATGGTATAATTACACACTTTGCTGCCACTTAAAGATGAAAAGTCAGACTTACTAAGAAAAAGCAATCCTTTAATCCCTGACCATGCAATGTATGCTGATACAGTTGTCTGCCACTCTCCAATATATTGAATGAAAAGCTCAAAGCTTTTTGCTAAATGTATCTAATAAACATTTTAAATTAAACATTTTCTACCATTAAGCGTCTCAATGTCTACAAAGCAGACAAATCCCTCAGGTTGGCCAACCTCTCCAAGGTCTCCTATTCTTGAATGACAGCTACCACAATGTTTTGTTTATATTGGTTTTGTTGAAATGTTTGTCTGGGCATTCACATATAGCATGTGTTGTATTTAATATTTTCTCATTGACATCCCAAATGCCATTATATTACTGCAATGCTACAGGATTTTCTTCTTCTTCTTCATATATCATCCAGGACATGCAGTTAGCACTTGCTTTTGTCTTATCCTGGTATGGACTCGCCAGTGAATTTTTGACAATGCCTGTATCATTGTTTCTATTTAAGATGTTTGTAGAAAAGTTTTAATAAAAAAGTAAAAAAACAAAACATCCTTGAAATTTCAAGTTATCTGCATCATGGTATTAATATTCTTCTATGTTAATGATTACAAAGACATTTTATGAACTACCATTGTTTATTAACTACTCTTCTGAGCATTTTCAGATTTATATCTAATTGAAATGTCAATCTTGACTCAATAAAAGGCTTACATTTTAAGACAATGGCTAACAATTTCTTTAGCTTGCTTTTATATTAAAATATTAATAAATCAGATAAGATAAATTTTTTAATTATCCAAGCACACTGGTTACCATTAGGTTTTATTAAAAAACAATATTCTGTTATTTTCCGACTATAAGACACACTTCTTTTCCCATTAAAATCAATGGTAAAATGTCTGTGTGGCTTATGGTCCAAATATGATTAAAAAAATGTAACTGCCAAACATCCTGGAAGCAACTGTATCAAAGAAGGCTGGACATTATTTCATTCCCTGACAGCCAATCCATAAGGCCATTGCCAGAAAGAGGATCTTAGATATGTTAGCACCAGAAAAACCCAATTTCTGAACACACTGACCAACTTATGGCACACTTTACAATCTAGCACCTACCAATGAGCAGCTATTTACATATGGTAGGAGAGATGAGTCCGTGTCACATAAATATTTTACTGCAATACACAACTCATTCTTTCAAAATACCATCAACTCAGCTCAGCTATTATTGTTGTAAGCTCAGTTTGTTGCTGTAACTATAAAAAGCTGTGAGTAGAGTAGGAGTTAAAGAGATAGAAAAGCAATCTCTGACAGCTTCCCTGCCTCAAGCCCCGGCTGGCAGAGCTGCATGTGAGGTGGGTAGCTTGTGCGCAACTTTCAATACAGTGCAGATGACAGCTTACCTGCATTGAAAAAGCAGCCTGGCTCACAAACAGTTAACACAGCTCCAGAGGAAAGATCCGCCCACAGACAGACCTCTCCTCCTGCAATGTATGATCACTTGACAGGCTGATAACACATTGCTTGGCTGTCTGTAGGAAACGCTGGAGGCATTCCAGCTTTCACAAAGGCAGAGCTAGATGGGAGAGATGTAGGCAGCAGCATTTTCCTCTTGCTCTGCCCTTCATTGCTTATATCAGTGATTTTGGAGGGGGGGTTGTGTGTCTTTTAGTCCGAAAAATATGGTAAATTCTACCAAAGCCACACTTGAGATTACAGCCAGGGGGGAAGATTTACTTTAAATTTAAAATCAATAAAATACTACAACATATAGTGGCTATAAGGAGAAAAAAAGGCAAGAGACTTCAACTAAGCAATAGCATCTATGTGCAAGGAGATAGTAACAGCATTTATTTAGTTATTACTGACATTGATACATGTGATTGTTACTATCCCAAAATAGGAACAATAATAATTCATTTCACAGTTCTTCTATATGTATTGCTGTATGACTTACTGCAGTAAAGTTGAACGTATCCTTGTAAAAATAATACTAAGCTGTAAAAACAACAGTACAATGTCACTTTAAATGTCTCAGTAAGAAACTTTTCTTGACTTTCATGCACCTTTTACTTTATGATGGCAGCATGACATGTGAACTAAAATCCACAGTAAGTAATGTATGCTTGTGCAAAGCTATTTCACAGTTGACAAGACTTGCACATTGTTGCGGAGTGGATGACCTGCATTTCCCATTCTTCCATCTGCCCTTTTTCCATTTTTACTTCCATAAACTGTTTCAATTGCATTACATGCACCTGCATTATTCCACTAAGCGGTTCACTGCTGTTGTCTGTCAACCTTTGACCATCATAAGCTTTTCTTCAATGCACGCTTAGCTAGTCCTTCTCCTATCTGCAAATAAAGGCAGACACTCTACCATCTGTTAATTTAATAAAACAGTGCTTCAAAAAAACAGGGATTCACAGGACGGAAACATTTTTTCTCTCCCTATATGCTGAGTATAAAATAATGGTCTGTAGATATATCTGCAATTGTTGGGTCATGACCTGTGAAGTCTCCAGCTTATTCTACAATATCTCTTTTAACGATCAGCGATACCTTTTAGCAGTGCCTTTTCTCAGCAGACTATAATCCATTTCTATCTATATCTACAAAATGACTGTGGTGATCCATGGCGTGGCGCTCCTTTGTGGAAGTGCTATCAATTTGTTCTTTTCATCTGTAGATCTAACTATCCGGTCTTCTCTCTACTTCTGTGCAACAATAGCGTCTTTTCCTTATGGTATTTAATAGCTATTATTAAACGCTGCTCATCTTCACAAGGTACCCAACAACTGTTCTGAAAATGAACATTTCCGTAGAGATGGTACAGCTGACTAAACACATTCAACCTTTGGAAACCTCTTCACACTGGAGGGCAGACTCCCCAAGAACATTATTAAAACTCCCTTTTGTGTTTCGTATTGCTGATCCCAGCTATCCAGCTTTCCCATTAGCGTCCTGTACAATGTGAACCGGACCAGCTTAGGACAACACATCTTTTCAGAGTGGTCTTTAAAGAGCAATTCCAGGCCAAAGTGGAAAAATATACCATAGACCTTTCTATCATTTAATAGGTAAGTTACATAAACTACACAATTCAATACAATGGGTAAGAAGAACAGAGTACTGTTAATATATTATATTTAAGAAGCCATTTTTCATTTGGTATCAAAGCTAAACTCCAGCAAGATATAAAATGAGCAGAATAATAGTGATATATTTTAAGGAAACATGCTAATCAGAGACATGGCACAGAGATCAACTCATTAGTGATCTCGCTGGTCACTGTCCAATCACAGACCAGGAATGGGAGAGGACTATGCTGTGTGGTAGGACTGAACGGATCCAAGCACTGAGCTTGTATATGTGCATTTAGCACCTTTTATACTATGTACACTGTACCTGAATTTGCGTTTTTGCCAATAACAGACACATAAGTGGTAATTATACCCCACTTGCCAAAGCATTTTTCACTGCACCGTGCTTGCATCTTCCATACAAGTGTATGGGAGATGCTTGTGCTGCAGCTGCAAAGTTGCTAGTTGCGGGGTGTATGCGCTAAGACGCAGCATTGTGCGCTAGAGTTAACGCAAATGCAGGGCTAGTGTTAAAAGCACACAGGTTTACTATGGAAGCCCATGTACCTGGCCGCGGCTAGTGTAAACAAGCCCTTATCTAGAAGTTCAGGTGTTTGCAGGGTTTTCAGTTTAAATAGAATATCACAGTACAAGACAAAATCTACCCAATGGGGCCAAAAAAGTGATAAAAGCGAAAGTTTTACCAGCTCAATGAATGAGGGCTCATTCACACTATCTTACTACTTCTATAGGAAACTTGTGTACCATTCACTCTAGCCCTGCGCTTGTGTTTTTGGTAATACACATTACTGAAAACTGCCTGCAGGACGCATTTTTTAACACATAGTGCAAGTGTCTACCATACGTCTGTATGGGAGACAGAAGTGCAGCACTGAGCAAAGTGTGTTTTTTTGGGGCGGTAACCAAAAAACCTTGGCTGCAAGCACAGCGCAGGTAGTGTGAACGAGCCCTCAACCCAAATTCTATAAAAAAAAAGTTTTCTGGATAGATTGGGGTTCTGACCTGTAAAAACATATATCCCCTATGATGGATGTTGACTTAATACAAAGGCAAGAATACAATGTTCAGTTACATCTATAATAATGATATGGCAAAGGTCACTAGGAATTTCACTGCTTGATAATAAGGAGAATATTGATCTGTTTAATGTGTTACATTTCCCACTGCATTTAAATTCATTTAAATTCTTCAAAGTCCCTTATTTTGTACTGCAATTATAAGCCTGCCACGGCATCAGTATCCTACAATGTAAGCTGCACACTACAAATAACACATTTAGCTCAGATTGTTATGGGATGATATTGACATTTATCTAAGTATGTAGATGCAGAGGCAGCAATGTATTTAATTACTGTTCTTCATCAAACAACACTAAACACACTGAGGAAATGTGAGAGCTTTTACCATATGTTATGTCAGATAATGTAAATCTTACATCCTACAAATGCACCTCCCTACTCCTCTCATAAACTCATAACTCAACTTTACCCAATTATGCTTTTTATTTTATGTACAACAAATTGTATTTATAGACATTGCATGGGTCAGCTATTCAACCCCATATGAAACACAACACAGCAGATACATTATGATGGCAGAAGAGACTTTATGAATCTCTTTAGCCATAAAACTTTGTGCCTGCAAATTATTTTAATATGTATAGTCAAGGCTATTAAAAATTAATCCAGATCCGGGTTAAAGTTAGCGTATGTTCCCACTTACACAATCAGCCACGGGGCATATGCGTTTTTATTCATGCACGACAATTGCGGCTGATTGTTTCCATTTAGTTGAATGTCTGGGCTTGTCCCCACTTCAACTAAAGGCCACGATCAGGAGCGGGTGCAGTGCTCCCCGTGATCAGAATCGCAGCTCCCTGCTTTGGATTTTTCAGCCCTGATCACGACCATAAAAATGAATGGACATGATCAAAAATCGCATGTGGACACGATCAAAAAACTATTCCATTCATTCTCTATGGGTTTGATCAAAGAGCGATCTTTTTTTTTAATGGGGCGATTAAAAAAAAAAATGTGAGTATAAATTGTGTGGTCGATTGCATCAGAAATAACCAGCTTTTGGCTACCAACCAAATTACAATCGCGTCCGTCCCGCAGCTGATCACGTAAGTGGGTACATACCCTTACTCATGGGCATAGGCATAAAAGTTACATTACATGGAAGTTCGGTGCTCTCTCATTAAAATAGAGAATATTGGACCCAGTAGAAGTAGAGATGAACATGGCACAGGAATTGGAGGGACCATGTATCAGACAATTCAACAAATGATCCTATGACTAATGACTTCCTCAGATCTTTCAATTCACTCTTGGCGATAAAATGGAGCAAAGTTGTTAAAAGTAGAGATGTAAAAAGTATAATCCTGAAGAGATTTGCATTAATAAAGCACATATAGGTATATCATTTAAGCTGCCTTGATCCATCAGAAGACATGCAAGAAAAAAATGCACCCAGAACTCCAGAATGCTGTAGAACACTCTATATACCTGTAAGACCTGCTTAACAAGAGAAAACTGTCACACATATCACTAGTACATTATCACTACTCTGTTAAAGGTGAACTTATGAATAAGTCAATATTATCTCAGTACATGATCTCAAGAGTCATATAAATGCTAAAGCTCCACTTGTGCTAGCGCAGTGCGCAAGCCAGCCATTGACAGGAACGGGGCTATGGCAGGGCTGTCTACACAGCCCGTCATAGCCCCCGATTTATGCTATGAAGTGCCGATTACCTGGTCCTAACAGAGCAAATGGAGGGGGCTCGCGCTCGTTGGAAGCAAATAATGGAGCCCTAGCCTAATTTAAATCTTGGTGTGTTCTGCTTAAATCTTTGTATTGTTGCAGCTCTCCTTGTATAATGTGAATGTTATGGTTTCCACCTACCTCTCCATAGGTCTATGCAGGCAGTCTGTACTGAATCCCATCTGCAGCTTTCTGTATGTATAGGCTATATGTGTAGGCTTTATATGTAAAATATGCATCATGATAATGGTATCACTGCTTTTTTTTTTACAAGTACAACAACATATAAAATAATGGTGTTTTGGTTCAGTTGTAAAGAAATAGACTTATTAATAAGCTGGTGTCAGATTGAGGTCAAATGCAATGCAATCCATAGAGGGAAATACAACAGGAAATGTTCGGGGTCTTTTACAAGTGTAAATAAATGTATGGATTATGGATGTTGATTTTATAGGAATACAGGGCTATAATTCCAAATGTATTTGGACACCCTTGAAATTAATTATACTGAAATGGCCAAATGTATAACAACAATCACCTTATCATGCAGAATACTTCTACAAACATTTGTGAAAGAATGGGTCGCTCTAATGAGCATGATATAATGAAGTCTATTTGTAAAACGATGCCAATTTTTCCACAAGTAACTGTTAGTATTATTATAGCAAAGTGCAAGCAATTGGGAGCAATGGCAACTCCATCATGAAGTGGTATGCTATGTAAAATCACAGAGCCATGGTCAGCCTGTATTCAGGCACTTCAGACCTCAAGACTTTCTTTTCCCTTTAGATTAGTTTTAGGTGGGGTGAATAAAGAGCTTATTCCATGGCCAAAAACTGCAGCCAAGTCATCTCCAAATGTAATGCACTGTTATACAAGCTGTACACTGACTACTTTACATTGTATCAAAGTGTCATATTTTCAGTGTTGTTGGATGAAAAGATAATATAAACTATTTACCACAATTTGAGGGATGTACTCACTTTTAAGATATTGTAATAGTATACTTTAAGACATACTGGTAGTGAACTGAATTCAAAATTTCTATCCATTAAGATGGGTTTGACCTCAACAGACTTTACCTTTACTGACTCCCTATTGTTTTTTTTTTCATTTGACAGACAGCCTCTCTGGTTACAACACTGGGGGCGGAGGTTGACTTCAGAAAAGTCTATATTTATATATAATTTGAGCTGCCTATATCTCTACATTTATCAATTGCTTTGAAATGCGGTTAAAATAAAGCTAACCTCTGCTCATGCATTTGTTCATCACATGCTCTGTCCAAAATGTTGAAGCTTTTGACAGCTTTACTTTAATGCTAGCTAAATGAATGTTTGACTTGCAAAATAGCTGAATATAGGCAAAGTGCAGAAGACAGAATGAATCCGGTGATGTATTTGTTTTAAGAACATCAGACTGTCCGGAGGAAGGACAACCTGAAGGTATCAGCAGAATTCTAACTGGCAGACAGCTAGAAATTGTACAATGAAGACATAATTATTACTGTTACTCCAGATATCATTTCCCTAAAGCACATTGTATTGTTAAGGCATTGTTATGTGTAAGCTAGGCTGCTATTCATGCTGATGAAAGAATAAAACCGCTGGCTGCCTACTTCTACAAACAAGGTGAGCTCAGTTTTTTTTTCAAATTTAAATAATAGAATGTATTCATATGAACAAAACCAGATCATCTAATTATAAATCAAAATATTTGAAGTTACCATCAAAGGCAAACACGTACTTGTTACATCTACAATAAAAAATCTTAAGTACTGCTACTCTATTTTGTGTGTTGACTTTTTATATTATAGTTTATTTAAAGGCTACCTATAAATTAGATTTGTCAAATAGATGCAATGTATTGTAGTAGAAAGCTAGTGTAATGTCAGCACATCCTTAGAAAAGACGCATGAGGCTTTAAAGCAGTTCTAATTTGCATGCACCACCTACTAATGCAGCATGATCTCAGAAGTTGTATTGTATAGTATTGTAGGCTGGAACTATCCTGCAACATTTTACATATCACTGCAGTGCAAGTAGGCAAAGGCCACATGAAAGTGGAACCTCCATATTTGCACTGCTCATGAATAGTAATGGCCGAACTTCGGCCAGGTTCATCCGCTGGAAGATTCAAATTCCCAGCCTGTGCGTGCAAACGCAGAATTCCCAGTTTCGATAGCCGGATGTGATGTCACTTCTGGTTTCTTTCGCTAGAGACCGGATTCTCTATACGACATCCCCATCAAGGAATGTGCTTAACACAGGGGGTGTCGATGGAGCCCATAATGCTGTGGAAACATACCCTAAGGCTCAACAATCATATCTGGGACACTTTAAAGGCACATCAAGGAAACTAAGAGAAAAAATTAAGCACTTAATGCTACAGCACAAAATCTATGGCAACTATGTTTTTTTTCCTAGATAAAACTTGTGTTGAGAACATTTGTCTTCCTGAAAATATTTAACAACCAGCACACTTCCATGATGTGGTTCTTTTTGCCAGCCCTATGTCACTGCTGGGTTCTGACTACAAGTGATTAGGAAACTTGGCCAGGTTTGGGTTAGGGAAACCTGCAAACTTAAAAAACAGGCTTTGATAATGTAAAAAGAAGATAGCATCCCAACTGGTTAGGCAGTTAATGAGGCAGTATTTCCCCTAACTACCAACAACTAATGATAACGCTATCCACTGTGCACATTAGTACCTGACCAGAATCATTACTTGCCGCACTCCTACAGCTCCTACAGATAGATAGATAGATAGATAGATAGATAGATAGATAGATAGATAGATAGATAGATAGATAGATAGATAGATAGATAGATAGATAGATAGATAGATAGATAGATAGATAGATAGATAGATAGATAGATAGATAGATTTTGTTTACTTTGACCATAGGCAAAAAAATCATATCAAAAGTTGATTAGGAGCCCAAAATGCATTTAGGGATATTCAATAAGGAAGCAATAGATGTTTCGTTTGCAAAGGAATAATATATGCAAAAGGTAAATTTCCTCTCCCATCAGTAAACGTGGTAGAGCTCTGTTGACTTAAAACATCCAAATCACATGCAAATGAAACTGTAATTTTTAAAAAAATAAAAAGACATTCTTTGCAAAGTAAACTTTCACTAAGCTAAGGAAAATATACCGTTCAACTATCCGCTTAAATACCAGATATACTCTACTCCTTTAGTAATTAATCCACATTGGTATGACTATACTGAGCCATGTATTTTTTATCTTAAAACCAACTCATCACAAATCCTCAAGTTATTTAAACAGGTGAGGATTACAAAACTGTATAGCCATGGTAACTATCTCTCAGATTCCACAGCTGGAAGGAAACAACTACTTAAAGCATGACTGAGTACTAATGGAGCACTTAATATGCTAAATTGCTTGGTATATGCCTATATTTTAGCTTTAGCTTTAGTTTGTGCTCACACATGTATACCTCCTACCATTAATGTGTCAACTTAAAAAGCCTGCAACAGTTACAACAACTTGTTCTGTAACAAAATAACCCGTCTGTGTGTTGTATATTGGAACTACAAAAACAAAGAAATAAAAGTTATAGGTAGCGCTATCAATAGCTATTACCATCCCTTGTCCTGCATGACCGTTGCTTTGCTCCATTTGCTTAATCTACTCTTTAGCACCTGCAGTCTTGTGTGTTTGGTTAATTTGATTTACATCAGTGTCCATGTATTTTCATCATGCTCACAAAGCATTGCCCTAATTCCTTGTGTACCAGTCCTTCCTTACACTATGGATTTCCTTTTTTTAGTCATTGTCAATGTCATGGACCAGCAGATGCAGATCCACTGTGCCACGAGTCCTACCGCACCGGTTGTTGAACCTACTGATTCTTCACAATACCTCTGATGGTGGGGATAGACTTTCCTGAGGGGAACAAAAGGTCGCTACCTGGAGGGAAGGTAGGCACATGAGGCAGCTGGTCCAAAGGACAGCAGGGAAAGCACTAGAGACACAGGTCATCAGCTAGATGGTGGAACAGGGCAGGCAACACAGGTACAGCTCAGGTAGCAGGAGAGTCCAGCAGAAAGGTAAAGGTTAATGGGTAATAGAGTCTCAGAACACAGGCAGGAATGTATAGCATGGGAACACCAATGGAAGTCAGTGATAAAGGAAGTGACACTCGCTGGTCCTTTAGGAAGTGCTACAGAATTAACAGCATGCTGTGACCATACCTGGGAGGGAACTGAGGAGCAGATCCCAGCTGAACAGGAATCACCATTTAACACGGCGCCCAGAACTGCAATTGTAAGTAGGAGGGCAGCAGTGCATGGCAGCCAACATTACAGTCCACATTACTACTGTGTAGATGTCCTTTCTTTAGTCCCCAACCACAGAATAGATTTCCTTCCTTCAATTATTGTTTACAAAGCATTATTCTTTCTTTCTTATTGTTCATTAGGCTCTGTCCACAACCCACATACCTATCTATTCATTCTTTTGTTGATGCATAGTGTCAATATTGCCATGGTGGCCATGTCCTTCCTCATTGCCTAAATGCGTACAAACATGCATGTCTATGATAGCAAGGCTTCACTAATAGTGTTGAGCTCAAATATTCGATTTTCGAATATTTAGCGCGAATATTGCTATTTCGCCATTTTGCGAATATTTGGGAATATATCATCGGATATCCGACGTGATCGCGATTCTTCGCGATTCTTCGCGATTTGATGCTATTTTTTAAAACAGAAATGACGGATATTCTCCCAGTCGAATATCCGAGCACCATTGACTTGCATGCATTGCGCATATTGGATCGCAATTGCGATTTGAAGATCGCAATTCATGTTGTAAGTGCGGATATTCGAGATTACGAATATGGAATCAAATATTATGGCGGATATTCGCAAAATTACGCGAATTCGAATATTGCCAAGTCGCTCATCACTATTCGCTAATACAACTTTACTCAACATGATATCTTCTTTATAGATATGTCTGTACCAATGCTGAATGGAAAAAGTCTCAGCCAATGCTTTGCATGGAGACCCCACAGTCCCCATGCAAAGCAATGGACATCGACCGTGGTTTACGGTCATGTCCGATATCCACAGGGATGGCCGCATTAGATATGGGCCAGATAGATGGCCGTGAGCGTGCACAGCGCTCAAAGCAGCCATCGATCTCGCCCATATCTATATGTGTGTTCCCAGTCTCCTTAGTGTTTTGGATCACCTGGTTTACTCATTTATTAATCTGATGGAAAGTGAATGTAGAATCCCAGCAATACTACATCTGATAAATGTGCCACTTCCAAGCCCACATAAAAGATGCATAATATAAGGATGTTGATGGGCCACTGCATGGATTATGAATAGTGGTAATAAACTACACAAAAAAGGAAATAGTGTATGAACTATATACAAAGCTACTATGTTCATATGTTAAGTTACTTCTACCAAAACAGTCGACCTTGTAAATGAAGGTGTATTGATGTCTTTTCCAGACTTTTACCACACCATGCTTTTGAAAAAGTGTCTTTCTGGACCTAATTTCCATGTAAATACATTTGTACATTTGTGCACAAATATTACTCGCCCTGAGCTGTTCCAGGGGAGCCCAAACCACCCTTCTGTGTCAGGAGGTGTGGAGGTGCATTTGACATTTACCTATATGTAAATACAGGCGTAGGTATTCTGAGTCCTTACATTCCCATCATCACTAATAACCAGGGGATGTGTTTATATTTTCCATACCGCTTAAAAAAAAGAAGAAGGGCAACAGGAAGACTTTAGGGAGGTACAAGCACACCTAAACTCAGCTTATCTACTTTACATCCCTTGCCGACAAACTTATTATTGTGAGGATCTTTAAGAGAAATATAAAAAATCCCTACCGTAATGAGTTCCCATCTCTTCAAAACCACTGCAGTCAGAATATATGAAGTAGTTACGCCATCGTGTCTGCATACAAGTTTATGTAGCTGCTTTTTACCTTTCAAAAAACTATACCTAGTTTTTCTATTTTTTAATTGGCAGAACATGAGCTGTGTAAATGATGTATCTTCAAATGATAACCTAATACAGAAATGCAGTACTACACAAGGATTCAACTCATGACAAGAGTTGAGGGCTCTAAATGACGCACAAAAATGTCTTTACACAATTCCATCAGGACCCAATTTCAGATCTTTTCTATAGAAGTTTTGGTAACTTTCCCTATTGTCATGATCACTGTATTTAAATTATCAGTATCCATATACAACCAATGTAACATAGAGACTGATCCATCTAAAATACACCCAAAACAGCTCTATAATTCCAAACCATCTGCCAGCTGTTGGCCACCAAAAGAAGTACACTTCAAAAGTTTGTGGCCATTTTGATGGGGTATCCTGTTGAATATCTTATTAAGTTATATTTATAAAGAATACTAGGCCTTATGCTAGAACATTCAAAGGTGGACGAAATACCAAAACCATAAATAAGAGTTTGGAATAACATTCTTACTGTTGACAAAAATGTGACATTATCAGGTGGCTGACCAATTACTTATTGCTTATAAGGGAACTTTAGAATGGAAAGTGTTAACTGTCAAATACTGGCAAAAGGAAAATGTTTTATATATATGTTAATTAACCTGTTTTCATATCACAGAACAGAAGATTGGAACACAGAATTTTTCATAAACCAGTTTGCCAAATGAAAACACAATTTGTTCTGTTAAACTCTGGAACTGTAATCTATCTCTCAATGCTCAGATAGGCACATAAGAGTACAACTGTCTGCTCTGTTAAGGCCAGATTTGTTGCCTATTACAAACTGATTATAGTTGCCACTTTTTGGCTGCCTACAATTATATTTGCTCATTAACACTTGATAGCTTGAATGCAGATGAAGAAGAGTATGAGAACAATTAAATCTCAATCATAATAATTCCTCAGAGCTTTGAAGATGACTGCTCAAATGCTATTTCCCTGCAAAGACTAATTATCTCCTTTTGGCTCCTGAAGATTGCTAGAAGATGGATGTGTGGCATTTCCAAAGTATTAACATCAAGTTAAACAAAGATATTTCATTATGAAATGTTTTCCTTTTACTCTAGGAAAATTAGGCTTCACTCCAGAAATGAAAAAAACTGAACTGAGCTGTCAATGAGATGGTAGCACGCTTGCCTTTGAGATCTCTGACAGCAAAAAATACAACTGTGCTCCAAATACCGAGCTTAATTTGCAAAGCAAAAATCCAGCTAAATAGACCAACAAGCAGTTACAATGTGTAGACGTAAAGCCTTTTTACCTGCCAAGGTAAATGTAAAGCTATCCAGGCAGTGTTGTTGGTAATTATTACTGCTATGTTCGCACCAATCACACTACACAGATTCTGCTACATCCTGGAATAACTTTTCTGCTTTTATTACTGCACTGGAAAAACTATTTGGCAGTGAAACAAATGTTTTGCAAAATGTGCCATTTAATATTTTTGTGGTGGCTATTTTGTGTTTAGATGTAAATTAATTAATTACAAAGAACTATCAGGTACAATATGATCAGCTAAATCCCTTCAGTATAGTCAAAGCAGCAGTACAGGTAAGCTGAAATCATATTATCATTTTGACTTTTACAAGTGCATTGTTATGAGAGAGAACCGGACAACCGGATGTGTTTGAAACAACTGTCATCTTGTGGGTACAGCGAGTAAAGTGCCACTATTACTGCCTTGCATCCAAATGGCCTCACATGCAGAGAAAATCGCACCCTTAAGTACCATATATCGGATTCTCAGGAACTTCAAGGTGAGAGGTTCATATGCAATGAAGTCAGCCTCAAGTCACCCAAGAGTGTCCAGAAAGTGCCAGTATTATCTCTTTCAGAGGATTCGGCAACAGATTAATGTATCCCCTTGCAGGTTGGTGTCAGTGCATCTGGAAGCACAATGAGAAGTCTTGTGTCAAGAAGAAGAGCTAGTATGCCACTTCTTCTCCAGAAGAACATCACGGAAGAATCCATTTCTGATGGAAGTACAAACATTAGTGTGCTGTCCAACATAGTTGCTGTCTAACAGCAGGTGGACAGGTGAAAGTATTTTCTTCTCCAAATTTCCAAATTTCCATGCAGTCTGAGGTCCAGAGTTTGGAATTTAACCGTGCACTGCCGGCGGATCGGCAGTTTTCACGGCGCTGACCTGGTCCGCCGGACAGAAGCCTGACGTAGTCGAGAACATTTATATAAATATTCTCTGTATAGTCTATACAGGACACAGTCTCAAACATATGTATTTAATTAATAGACAAGGGGCACCTCACAAGTATATATTGAGGACCTGAGGAGCCCTTGAATGGCCATTTTCTCTGATCGCAAAGCTTTCTTTAGGAAATATTGATATAAATTCAAGCTTTTATTAACCTTCCTGTGCAGGGCCGCCATCAGAAATTTCGGGGCCCCATACTAGGACCCCCTACCACTAGCACTCCCTTTCACCCCGGCCTGAGGCCTCCAGAGAATGCCTATCTAGGGGTGCACATAACTTTTTAGTGAGCAGTACCAGGAGATGGTTTTGGTACGCACCCAATGTAGGTGGTCTCCCTCACTGTCCTCTGCGTCAGCCTCCTGCATGGTAGATTCTGCTGCAGATGAACCTCCCTGTTCCTAATTGAGGCTCCCATTAGCTTGTCTCGATCCACAGGTCAACAAGCTGGTATTTGCTCAAATGTAACCCCCAGTCATGTTTGAACCCCCAGATCTCATACCTCATAGTCAATTTACTCTTTAGGCCTGTTTAACTCCACATCCACTATTGGATCCGGTGGTGTCCATCAAGCCTCCACCAGCCCCTGGCCCAGGGCTCTGACAGGCTGTGGAGCACATAGACTTTACCTGCTCGGCGGATGCTGTGTTCAGACATCTTCCGATGCAGAGGTTCAACGTACTCCACTATGTTTAGCCCTGCATCGGCGGAACGGCTCAGTGCTGTGAGAACAGCAATACACTTAGTGGAGAGGTCCCGAGTGGACCCCCCCTCATTGTCCCATCGCCGTTGAGCATTGCAACAAAATCTCTGTGTTCAACACAGGGATTTTAGTGGACATGGAGCTAGGGCTTTACATATGCCTACTCCCTGACTTTCACCCCCAGATGCTCCAACAGCCTTTTTTGGATTAGTAATTTACAATGTGACACAACCTTTCATAGCTATTCATGTTTTCCTGCCATTATCCCAGAGAAATTGTATGCGTTTAACAATAACAACTGAAA
>CM070036.1:48917193-48949410 GCA_036250615.1 Ptychadena robeensis | reverse complement strand
GCTGGGATAATGTATCTGCGGGAGGAGCTACAGGAAGCATTATCTGACAGAACACAGAATTCTGGCTGTAATGCATTGCGGGGAGTAGGCGTGGCTAAAGCATCGGCTCTCACTAGTGAGTATGGAGGGGAGGAATGAGCCAGGGGCAAGCAGCAGCCGCTGGTCCACATGTGACCCTATTTGGCCTATTGCCCTAGACCCTGATCCGTTTGAGAACTACTTCCCAGTTCTCAAAAAGTGAAGTTGACAAGCAGAAGCCTACAAATTCCAATCAACTCCAAGTATGGGTAAACATCATGCCAGAGTAAATTACAGTCATTATTATGAAGTGTTAGCACTGTAAATATTGACTTTTTGCATAATAGCATCTGATATAATTTCCAATAAAGGCTTTTGAAATACCACAGAAAATTTATGTAAAATACTTAAGCAACAAAGTTTCCAAAACAACATTTTTGTTATCTTTTGTCACTACCAGAACATTTGGCCATAACCGTACATAAATGACCTATTATCCACCTGGGGGCTGAGAGGTAAAATGAATAGCTGTAAAACTAAACAACTTAAGACTTGAGTCATCCTTCTGGCTTTTCTGCATGATCAATGTGTGTAATTTGACTGGCTGAACAGAAAAAAAATCCTTAGGCAGATTAAATAGTTCACATTCACATATTACAAGTGTGTACTTAGCTTTATCTGCCTTGAGTTCCATTTTAACTACTTTATGTGTGGCAACTTACAACCAGAGTTTTACCTATGAAAGGCAAAACAGCACAAAGGTGACTATATTGGCAGACATTCTTTGATAAAAAATTTTAATGAAAAAAATAAAATCTAAACATTAGCAATTCCTAACATTTGGCTTCGGGCTCCACTATCCGTTTAATCCCTGCGTTGAAGGAAATGCACAAGCCGCCCACTGATGGTAATGGGGCTTTGACAGGACTGTCTCTACCACCCATCATAGCTCCCGATCCGTTGGTCCCCGGCTCTGTCAGGTTAATGTCAATGCAGCCCATCTGCGTCCACATCAACGTAATGGAGGCTTGTGCTGACGGATGCCAGCGCATAGTGGAGCCCATGGCTAACTTGTCTATAAGCCAACCTGCAGCTAAACAATACACTTTGATACTTGCAGTCAGTTGAGGAATGTGGGCTTAGTTTGTATACAAGCAATTTTCCACAGTATGTCCAGAGTTTTTCTTTAGCATTACATATAATAAATATATTATATAGCCCTTTGTAGACATTAAAGGCAACAGTTGATGCCCCTTCTATATTTACCACAAACCCTCACACCTAACCCTTTGCTAACCAACATTTATAAATATACTTCATTGAAATGAATACCCTGAAAAGAAGTTATTTGTCCCCTCTAACCTTACAGAAACTTTTTGCTTTAGAAGAAAATGACAGACAAACTGGCTGGCTTTCAAAAATACAGCCAATCTCGCAGGCGGAAGGGACATAGAAAAAAATCAGAGACTTTCTCTTTCAACAATCTTACACAAGTAATTCTGTGCTTGTTACAGAACAATGTAATAATGTAATGAGCTCCAATCAGCGGAACTGCTCCGAGGAAGGAGAAAGCATAGCTCAGCAGCTGCATAGTTATATTTAGAAAACACAGGCTGCTCCCATCTCTGCATCCAGTGATATATATCGTACATGATAAATGTTTTAGGCCAGTTTAATACGTTTGCAATATACACGTTACATGCATGCATACTTATTTAACAGATGTAATCTGGGCGTATGAGACATATATGCTGCTTTGTGTTTATCAATACATTATGTGAATATATATATATATTTTTACAGCAAATAGTATAAGCCTACGTTTGAATTAATAGCAACCTCTTGTAGTCTACAATACAGCAAGAGTGGAGCTCAAGAGGCCAATCAGCTGCAATGAAAGCAGCACACTGATAGAAAAGTGGAAGTTAGGCCTTGACTCCACGATCCATCAGGGTATCCGTCAGGTGCTTGTGGGTCATTTCAGGATACGTAACTTAGAAAGCTTTATGCTTCTTCTTTCACAGTCCAATTTAAGGGTAGGGGGGACTGGCAACATGTCATGACCAAATGTTACTGAACTGATCAGAAAATAAAATAAAATCATAAATCTTCCCCTGCAAGACTGTACTGATTGCTAAGTCCTGCGCTCATAACTAGAAAGAAGAAATACAAATCCTTTGGTAGGTCACACAGTTATAATTTATTTGTGTTTCACCATTTGCCTGGATTTCAGTTTTAGACATTTACAGCTTCCTTCATATATAATTATAATGTTAAATAATATAATTATTGTCGTTTTTTGCTTTAGACAAGCAAAAAACAAAAGGCCCCATGAATTGATATAGCTATTAAGTTGTTTACAGTTAATATAGCATAATGTATTGATTGTGAGGGTACCCCTGCCAAATTTTCATGTACAATATTCAATATTTTTATACTAAGCTGTGTAACCCTTAACCTCCCTAGCACTCTTGCGAGGTCCAGATTTCTGTACCAAAATCACAGCATAGACTTTTTTTATGTTGAAGGCCTGTAACTTCCCAAAATATGTCTGTACAAGAGTCTAATAGACATCCGGAATATAATAATGTTTGAAACACACAATTATGTAAAAAAAAATTACATAAAAATAAATAAATAAAAGGTATCATTTGAATGATAAAATCTCTAAAATACTTCTTTTGTATGATAGATTTCAAAACAGTATGTATTTATATTAGTTTTATGTTTTTTTTTAAAAATATTTATTCAATTGGAAGTGTGTTTTGTATTCTTTTTTTATTTTAAATTGGATTGGATACAGTTATCACTGTATACAGTACAATTCCCTTTGGCACCCTCTTTCGCCTGGTGTGATGGGCCTGGTGACATCACAGAGAAGAGAGGGTTAACTTCAAAGAGGCACATCTGGGCAATGACACTGAAAACAGTTTTCTCCATAGAAAACTGCTCTCGTGAGATTTACTTTAAAATTTCCTCCCACTGCCCGATGTGATGTCATCATGTCACTCCACTGGGTGTGGGGGGATCGGCTTCCGTGCAGAAGCCAGTTCAGTAGATCGGAGCAGCACAGATCGGTAAGTTTGACAGGTCAGCACTGGACGGCCAGGGGGGTTAAAAAGCCTGTCTAATACTCTAGGGTTACTCTTAGCCAGTCTGCACTTCCCTGCACATAATACTGTTCTTCCATATCAACACTGCGGACCATATTGGCTACTTACATTGTGTGTTACTCATCAGTTTCATCCTGATTCTCGAACATATATGCAGATTACTCAGGGGTATTGGTATGTCATATCATGTTTACATAACATGGTGTGATCAAATTCTCATAAATAAATATGTAAGCATACTTTATTCAGCACATTAGTCACAAGGCGACATGATATTCTTTCCTGTCAACATGCAAGCCGAGGCTTTTATATTATACAAATATCTAAGAATAATCCTTTCCTGCAGTGTTAGGATAATCACATTTTACACATTTTCATTGCTCAGCCTCTTCTTAGGAAGGGTTGTGTTCTGTCAACACGACTGAATACAGTAAATAATCTGCTTGCACTCAAGATATCACTTGGTGCCTAAATGAAATTATAAATATGTCTGCTGAGTTAAACTAAAAGATTTTTCTTCTAAAATTCCAATCTATACATGACAGTTCTGATGAAGTTCTATACAGTCATGCACAGTCTTGTTCTGGCTAGCCCAGGAAATATTATTTATGAAAGTGTAGACAGATAACATCTTACCGCTAACACAGATTCATGAGCGCCCCTTTACTTGTATAGCCTTTGCACATTGGTCGAATGAGATGGTCGAATGAGATGGTTGCATTTTTCGACCAGCTGACTTTGTGAGCTGATTGCAAAGCCTCTAAAAAAAGGTGTCATCACCCAAATTGCTGGAGATGTATAAAAAGTTTTGCTCTAGCACATGTAGTTTTTGCATAAATTAAGTTCAAAATTCAAGACGAAATTCCGAATTTCTAAATTTTTACTTGACTTTGAACTTAATTTGTGCAAAAACTATTTGTGTTGGAGACATACTTTTTTGTAGTATACCCCCAACCCTTCTCTAAATTTCCAGCAAGTTTGGTTATGATACCATGTTATGGGGCTTTGCAATTAATTTGAAATGGTCGAAATGGTCACATTTTGGAAAACAAATTCGACCATCTCTAGTGCACTGTATAAGAAAGACCAATCTAATTTCTTGTGACAAATGTCCCCCACTAAGGCAGCAGAGTGCTTGCAGGGAAGGGTGATGTAGATGTCTCCACCTTCCTCAGTAGCTATATCAATCACATCATGGGGTCAAGAGATTTTTTAAAATAACTCTTTAATAACTCATTTCCACATAGTAAATTATGTAACTGCTGATAGTGGGTGTGTTCTGCAAACAGACTCTGGGACGATTGAGGACTGGACATCATAGAAAAGGGAATACAAAACTTGTATTGTTGAGTGTTTCTTCACAGATGGGGAGAAAATGCTGGATGGGGTGCTCTGCAGTTCTACTAAAAGAGGACAAAGTAAAAGAGTATATAAATAGGCTTCATGTAACAAAGAGGGTTATTGTAAAATTTTTATTTTTCGCTGCCTCTGTGTTCCCCATCCTGCATGCATCTGCGTACTAACCAAAGAGGGGAGAGACCTGCAGCATCCCCCTATACCCCCATCTCCTCCCTGATATGTGTGAAAGTAGCCAGTGACATGACATGTAAATTGACAGCAAGTTTATACTAGTGACATCTTGTGGCTGAAGTTGATATTGCAGATTCAGTTGAGATTAAAGCTCAAACACAATAAATATCGGTACAAACAACTTCATTTTATCATGCATAGACTACTAGAAAAGTTTTTATTGTTGAATGTATTCAATTTATGTAACTGACGGGAAACATTTATTACTATGAAAAAGTGCCATTAGGGGTGTCAAATTGGAAATGGAATCTATTACTTATTCAAAAAGATTGGGTGTTGGAGATCTGGGGGTTAAAGGTCAGAGTAGACATATTGAAGGGAATCTGACAAGACAAAAGCACTGTTTAACTACTGAGGTATGAGATCGGGGGGTTTAAACTGTGTTGTACCGTGAGAGTTACATTTGACCCAAAGCCAGCAGTTGACCTGTGGATAGAGACAGCTAATCGGAGGATCAATCAGGAACAGGGAGGTCCATCTGCAGCAGAACCTACCAAGGAGGAAGCTGAAGCAGAGGACAATGAGGGAGACAGAGAGGAAGACTGAATGCTACATATGGGGTGATTACCAAACACCATCTATTGGTAAAAAAGTCTTACTAAAAAGTTATGTGCATCCCTTGGTAAGAATCCTCTGGAGCCCTCAGTAGGGGGCCTTGCTAGTATAGCATACTGTCAAAGTTTAAATAAATAAAGTCTTAAATTATAACAGAAACTGCAGTAGCAAACAATGTGTAGAAGTTATTAGTCTATGTACACAGATCTACAGAGCTGTTCAAGAGGGTCACTTGTAAATCACGATTGGAGGACCCAACCTGCTTGACCTTCTAAGGTAGATGTAATATGAATAGCATAGAAAACATTTGCTAATAAGCACTTTAATGAATGAAGTCAAGTAAAGAGTATTTGCCATTAAGTCTAGCCTTGGCAACATGGTCATAAGAAACGTTAAAAGCATACATCTATTAAAAAAAAAAAAATGGGACTTTTTAATAATGTAAAGTGCTCATGTGCCAATTTAAGTTTTCCATAGCCATCAAAATTAATCTTTCACTAAAGTAACTAGAGTTTAAAGAAATCTCATGATTTTAGTCATTGTTACCTATACTTTTTATGGTTGGTTATTGGTTCCCTGATCGATCAACATTTTCTTGGAGTGGGATTGATCGCTGGGCTGCGTTCGCTTCCAAAACAATCGAGAACACATGGTGAAACGTTCCTGCGGGAATCAAGTGATTCCACCGAGCTATGTATGGCCAGCTTTTTGTAGAGATTAGTCAGTAGCTTCTATGCAATCTCCATCAATTCAGAATCAATGTCACCTGGCCAGGTACAGGAACCTTCATAACATCACTATTACCTAATTACTTATAACAAAAGAAAACACTTGAACGAGTTAAATACCAACATTATATTTCTAATTAAATTCAGATCAGTTCAGATCTACTTAAACATTGAGCAGTACAACCAGCAGTGGGAAACAGAAAGCAAACCCTATATATTTTATAATCGAATTTGACTGCTCTCATTCCAAACTTTAATGTATGTAATGTATAATGTATGATTCATCCACCAAAATGTTCTCTTTTATATTTATACCTAAAAACAAAAAGACCATCCAATTTAACTGACACTGTAAATCTCTCAGTCAGCTGAGCATTTCTAGTTCTCCAAATTGGTTCTTTTGGTGTCAAAATGACCTCCAATCTGTGCTGAATGGGACATGTAGACATTACAATGTGATGCTGGCATATACTACTGGTACTGGTTAAAAGGATATTTGCCTGGAAAGAAGTGAAGAAGAAATAAAGAAGAGGCTACCACGACTGTCATGGCGGGGGACACAGCTGGTGACACCGATGACATGAAGGGATGGACTCACTGGACTAATCACACAGATGGCAAAGGTGCAATCTGAGAAGCAGAGACTAAGGAACTGCATGGTGTCCACCAGAGCATCCTGCAAGGGGTGATGGACTTTGCTGCAAATGATGAACAGGTTACGGCTCAGAGGCACCTGTGCAGTAAACAGCTGACAATAACGGAGTCAAAGTACCAAGGACAGTCTGTAGAACAAGCCGAGGATAAGAAGCCAGGGAATCAGATGGTAAGTATAACATTGCGCAGGATTCTAAATAAAGATATAAAAGACCTTCTGGCTCAGTCAACTTCCTGTTGCTTCCTTCAATAGGACTTGTAGGAGAGGCATGAGACAAGGTAGGGTAATACTATTAGCATCCAGCAGAGGGAGCTCTTCTCCTGTACACTTGTCCTCTGGAACTGCAGGGGTCTGTAACAATGACTAATCTCTCATTTGATAATGTTACTTTACTGGCTGAGTTGTTAAACCAGAAGAAGCAAAGACACTTTCAGACATGTAGAACATGCTTGTACTTGACTTATGAGTAATTGAGTCATATTTAATCATTGTAGTTATGTACAATTTAGGGGATGGAACTTCTATACCATGCATTTTAAATCTAGTAGTGTTGGTTTGAAACTGTTCAACTTTATATTCACCCTTGAATACTAACAAATGTATTCACTGGATCTGAGATGTGAAGAACATTTTAGATTCACACAGAGTTTGAAAAAATATGCATCACAAAAATGTCTTTAACTTTTTGGACAAGCATCAAACTATTCACATCAGTTGATATTCTGCACTTTGATGTATGCTGTCAAATTCATTCTGCATTTCCTGGTAGTTAGAAGCTTTAGTGTTTTAAAGGAGGAAATAGTAATAATGTGCTGGATTTAGTAAAATCCCTGTGGTAAACTTTTATATGACCACAATGCTTGGAAGTTCACGAATGATGGTTTATTGTTATTTTACTATAGGGGCAGAAAGAAAGAGGAACAGTATGTTGGTAAGTTCTACACAAATATATCATCAAATATGACATAATGCGCCTCAATAAATAACTGCTTAGTTTGTGAATTCCTTAAATAGTAACAGGGACTCCTGGCTACTGTTCACAGCATTGCAAGGTCCATGATTTCCCTTCTAGTGCACCAGGTCATTAAAATATATAGGATGCTTGTGGCGAAGGACTTCCTGGGCTGCTGGTCTTAAACTGACCCTGGTGTTGGGTCAGCTTTTTGGGCAGCAACCTATATGATGGAAATGGCAGGTGGAGATAATTGTGTCACTGTCAACAAGTGTTTTTTTTTTTTTTCGGAGGTTGAATTCTGGTGGGTTTGGTGCTTGTCCTGCTTAGTGCTACCAACAAATTGTCATACCTACAATTTCACTATGACGGGGACTATCTGTCTGCCTTCACCCAGAAGGGCATTGTTTAGCATCACCTAGATTTCCACCTTTACCCATGATTCACCATAAAAATTTAATAACTGTAGATCTGCAATGAGGGTCTGCAGTGACTTGAATGGTTCTAAGGGGGATGTGAAAGAACAGGAGGGCTGCCATTTTTGGCTTTGTAGGAGAGTGACTGACATAGAGCCTGCATGATGAGAGTATGGTGGCTGGATTAATGAGGAGCATGACTGGTGTAGCTCTACATTGGCTGGTGATTGTATAGTCATGGCCACATTTTACTAATATTGACAGGTAAATGTTCAGGTAAGATACACCATATATAAATTATGTCATATGATAGGATGAGTAACTCATATGCAAGCTGACTCCCACTGCTATCTCATATCATAGTTCATTCACATGCATATAATAAAGGTATTACATAGGAATTTCTCCAAACAATGGAAGTATGGTGTTTTTATTCAGTTAAGGTAAACTTTCATCACCTGATATTTCCACCATATGCCTGGTACAATGTATAAATCAGTGCATGGGGAGTCTTAAACCCATATAGATTTTACATCTCTCCCATGAAGCAGTGATGTAAGTGATTTTATGCAAATAATGCTGATGTTGTGCTTGTATTCCTCTTCACATTTTATGGGCACCTCCTAGAGCCGCATGAAAAAACAGCCAAGGTCCATTAAATGGGGAATAAAGTACATACTGTGTTTATTAACACACATCAGATTTTTAGGTTTCTCAACTTGAAGTTCTACCACAGAGCAGTATTGTAATTATACTATTTTCCACAAACGGCTCTGACAATTTAATTGTGTACTGAGTATATTGCAGTGCAGATTGGTAAACGCTTTTACACAAATTTCCCTGTCAGAAATAATGTTATGTTAGCGCTGGTAAGACAACCTTGTCTTAAGTAGTTTTACAAGTTCACAGTTAATGCACAGCACAAAGTCATACACAACATGATGAACACAAACAGTGGGACTTACCCTGCGTGGCAATATAGTGATTTGGTCTATGATAGCCCTGCAAATCAAAAGAAACAAAGCAATGACTGATTGCATCCATGATCTGCATTGTGAAGAAATGTTATTTCTATCAGACAATGTTTTCAAAGCTAACAATCTATAAAACATAAAACTGGATCTAAAGTGGTTTGGTTTTTGTTGGCTCCTAGAAATGAAAGTAAAACTAAAGGCTAAAGCCCCTCATACATGCTTCGAATTTCCGTTGACATCATCACGTGTCGCCAGTGGTGCAGAGAATCTGATCTCGGACTGAAGCAGCTGCTCACATACACACTCTGTAGGCGGATGTTTTGCCCATGGATGGATCATCTGGCTGTAGATCTCTGTATGTGAGCAGCTTCTTTGGTGCACTCACATACAGTCTCTGCACAGGGAATGATCCGTCCATCAACAAATCGCCTACATCTGTATGTGAGCTTCCACTTACATACAGATGCAGGGAGGATGTGCCTGGGGGCAGATCTCTCCATGTGCAGTGACTGTATGTGAGTGAACCAGAGAAGCTGCTCACATACAGAGATCTACAGCCAGCTGATCGATGCATGGATGGATCGTCTGAGTGTGTGAGCAGCTTCTTCAGTCCGAGATAGGGTGCATCATATAAGGCGGAGTATTTTATAACCTGTAAATTATGGTACATTTATTCATATACATTAAATCTACATGAATGACATCATGTACCGGATTATGTGATCTACGTAATTCTGGGATTGGTCATACTCACCAGTGTTTTCAAACTTGCTGCTCGATTCCAGCAGTGCCTCTTTAGCATCATTGGGGGGGGGGGGGAGGCACCATAGACCTCCATGTTTAAATAACAGCGCAATACAGACAGAACTCTGGAGGGGGTTAACTGCAATGGGTGAAGATAATTCCTAGAAAGCTTCTGGTCACCAAGGTTTATGTCCACTCAATAACTATGAAAGGTTGCAGTTAGGGATGTGACAATTAAGTATTCTCATTGGTAAATGAATAACCCCTGAAAAATATTAGACTGGGAGTTCAAAGCCAGAGAAAGTATTTATATGCAAGGGTAATAATCACACGTCTTATGTTTTATTGCACTACAAATAAGATATGTAAAGTGAATTTGTTAGTATTTTTTCCCCAAATAAAATTTTGAGGGTCTGTTACTTGCCCCCCACATTTGTGGGGCTGTATCTACAGAGGAGCAGCTTCATCATCGTAGGAGAGAAGTACAGGACACCTGCCCAACCTGCGGCCATTTGGACTTTCCTTGGCGGCCCCCCTTGGTTTTCCACTTGCAGCACCAGAAACCTAACTGTTAATGCATAGGGCATAGGAACTTACCTCGTCCTCGCCCAGGATCTTCTTCAGGAGGGAAGAGGAGAAGAGGGACTCGCTCTGGCTGAGCACATGAAAGCCAATCAGCAACCCAGACAGCGCCTGAGCATGTCTCTCACCTCACCAAGAATATCCCATTCTAAGAAGATGTGTGCCACTATTCCACCAACGAATGGGGGATTATTGTATGTGGCATATAACCTTTGATGATATACTGTATATATGACACAAAATGTGCATTACTGCACAACATTGTTCCCTAATGCTTGAAGTATCAAAAAAAGTTTTGTTATTTAAAATAATGATAAAATAATGTCTTCTAGCTATGCCTGTTGTATTTTTTTCAAAATAAAATGCTTATACAAGTCAGTTTAGATTGTAAATGTAATGTGCGGCCCTTAAGTGATGCCAAGCGCAGCACTTGAGGCCCTCCATATCAACTCAGTTGCCCACCACTGCCTTAGAGACTCCTAACTAATAGGCATGGTATATTTAACAGGCCAAAGGGGGGAATTGAAGAGAAATTCATTATTCAGGTTTACACTTTAAACTACCAATCCTAATCATTACAATATCTGGCATATAAGGTCAGATTGTCCACAATCTATATAGTGCAAGCAGTAAGACTGAAATTTTGGAGATTTGTTGTATTCAGAGCCAGATTTCAAATGATAGGAAAAAGAAGAACATCAGTGCAAATTGATAAGTATGCAGTTGCAATAAAGCTAATCTTGGAAGGAGATGGAGTTCACAGGAAGAGATCTGGGGAAACAGTACACTCATCTCTTGCTTCTTGCTTATATCTCTCTCCACGAGATCTCATGCAAGCAATGTAGGAACAAGATCTGAATGTTAAAGCAAATGCATCCTTTGGAGAGAAAAAATGGTACTAATTTCTGTGCTCTTTGAAGCCATTCACCACCTGCTGTCCTAAAGATATACAGTCATTTGCAGCTAGACACGGTGGCACTAATTAATGACATGCAGTAAGTTCAATGTGCACAATAATGTGCACAAATATTAATAATTCTGAAACAAATAAAGTAATCGGTCCCTGCTGAACATTAAAGAATGGGAACACTGTTTGTGAGCCAGAAAACATTGCTGAGCAAGACAAACTGTTGCTACCAAATAGCAAAGCTCTCATAAATAGGAGGCAGACTATTCCTGCAGACGTTATATTCAGAAGAAAAATAAAATCCTAGTAATGGGAGATGTTTAAGGCTCTGTTCATTATTTCAGAAGCATTATTATTATTTTTTATTCAGAACTGTGGTAGATGCATGTGTGCATATTTGCAGCTATTAGAAAGATGTTTACAGCAAAAAGTAGAAAACAGAATTAATAGTATGCTCTATATGGAGTCTTAATGAAATGATGCTACTTATACATGGCCATACAGAAATATCAAATAACCACAAAATAGGCTATGCTGAGAAATAAATGGAAGCATATTAAAACACAATAATGAATGAAGTAGACTGGATCAAGCAGCAATGTGACTGCTCACACTGCTGCCTTATATAGGGGAAGGGATTGGAAAGCCTCTCCCTCTGGGCATGTGCTGCTGAGACATACTGAGAGTTAACCCTTTGTAAATTCGCACCTATGCAGGTCTATGGAGAGACCTGGGTGGTAGAACTAGTGCGCAGGCTTGGACCTGCGCGAGAGCGCAGACGCGAGGAAACTGGCTGTGACTGGGTGGACCGCGCAGGGCGACCTGCCATCTGGGGTACAGCGGTAGCCGGTTGCGTGGCACTAGTGGCAGGCCTGGCACAAGGTGGCAGAGCATGGAGAGCAGGTCTCAGGGATAACCGTGAGTGACGCTGGGAGGCCGCAGGTAACACTGCTGAGGTGACACCAGGTGCAGCCGGCGATGGGAGGGAAGCCCTGCGAGTAGCGGGGTGACAGTTTGTTTATTGGTTACGTATGACCACCAAGCCCTTAGCCAACATTTAATCTTCCATTAACACAAGGTATGATTTCCGGGAAGGCTGAAAATCCATCCACTCATGGAAGGAGCCATACCTGTCAACTTTTAAGAGCATTGGATATAGTGGTCATCTGATTTAGGAGGAAGAGGGTGCTACTCTCCCTGCTAATACCTTGCGAAGTTCCCACCCCGCTTGTGCTGATAATGTGCGGGGTGGGAACTTAGGAGGCAGAGTAACGCCCCCTTCCTCCTAAATTACCCCAATTTTAAAAATACGGGAAATATGAAATTTATTGAATACAGTATTTGGCAGGGAAAGCCACATAAAAAACGTGACTTTCCTGGCCAAAACGGCATAGTTGACAGGTATGGAAGAAGCTTGTGATTTTTCACAATGTTTAAAGGTCATCACACTGTGTGCATTGATGCTGAATTTGCTTTATACTTTACATACTTTCTCAGTCTTTGACCACACTTTTTGCACTATTTCGTAGGCCAGTTAAGACATTATGTTTGAATTGATTTATTGATAATATGTAATATTTTGTTCATTAGTATTTGGAAAATGAATAGAAATTTAGAACAGAATGGGATCCCTTGAAGAAAGTGAATGCTTTCAACACAGCTCCATATTTGCAGTTCAGCTTTTATAATTTTCAATTATAACTTAGAATGAATAGATTTATCTACAAACTCGCCATTTCTCAGATAGTTCATTCTAATGTAAAACATTTGGTTAACATGATGCAATATGAACAAAGAAGTGGTTCTGAATAATTAAAAGGCTTACATATTTAATGAAATGGCTTGCTTGCATTAGAAGCACTGGTTAACAGCTGCACACTCCTTTGAAGGGAACTTAAAAGTGTGGAGATGACAAGAGACTGCAAATCACAGCATTAGGAATTACATAGTTTTGTCACATTAATATGCAAACAGCTTTCTATTTAATGAAGAATTATGCCAAACTAGTGATAGAGGAGGGAAATAACAGTAAGTTTCTATATGCATTCATCAGAGCGTGCCAAGAAAACCTTTCACTAGATAATGCCAGTAAGTAACAATAACTTTTTGGACAAATGGTATACTCACCAATGACCCAACCTTACACAATACACCGCAACAGCAGAAACTTATGGATATATTGTATAATATATAACAAAGAACAGTGGTGTGCAGTACTACACAGCTGGGTATCCCTGAACAGCAGAATCTGAGGCTCAGTAATTAGGTGATCAGAAAATACAGTGCCACCAGTTCAGGATTTTTACAAAATCGGATATCCTGGTGTGCTTAAGAAGTGCCAGGATAAAAAGAAAAACACTGGGAATATAGACTGTTACCCTGTGTATGTGCTCCTACTCTTCAGGGCCATGAAAGTATTCCAATTACTATCAATAAAATAAAAGTGGTGATCAGCCTTTTCAAATGTTCTCTTCAAACCATTTTGTTATGTAGGCTCCATCCAGCACTGATCACAAAATAAATGAGGTCATAGGATTTCTGCTCAAGGGATGGATCAGTCTATACTCTTAACCTATCTTTCAACAAGACCATGAAACAAATGCAGAGTTAAGTCACTGGGCAGACATCTACATAAACTCTGAGAAGTATTTTCTGATAATGTTAAAAATTTCAGGTTAACATTTAAAGCAAATCTATCACTCAGATATTTTAGATGTTGCCACTGCAGACCTGGTTCTACAATACTGAGTTTAGACCATTTTCATCAGTACCTTTAATGACCCAGAATGAGAATGGAGTTCAGTAGAGATGGTTGAATTTTTTTTTGTCCCTGAGCATGGTACAGTGGGGCAAAAAAGTATTTAGTCAGCCAGCAATTGTGCAAGTTCTCCCACTTATAAAGATGAGAGAGGCCTGTCATTTTCATCATAGGTACACCTCAACTATGAGAGACAGAATGGGGGAAAGAATCCAGGTAATCACATTGTCTGATTTTAAAAGAAATAATTTGCAAATGATGGTGGAAAATAAGTATTTGGTCACTATGAAAATAGTGAGAAACTATGAATACTTTGTTATATCTCCTTTGTTGGCAATGGCAGAGGTCAGACGTTTTCTGTAAATCTTCACAAGGTTGTTGAGGAACTTGCGGAGTCATCATCGCCATGGCAGCGTAATTGCTGTATTTTCATTAACAGCCAGTTTCAAGACCATGGCTATAATTTTTATGATGCTGTAGTAGTCAAGTTGACTAGTCGTGATGATGTCATCACAGACGCAATTAAGGAACACAAGTGTCCATCAATAAACAACTTTAAAGAGTCATAAACGTAGGTTAATACCACGCATTTCCTGGTGAATTCAATATTTTTTTTTACATGTTACCACAACCCTTCACTACATTTCCAGCAATTTTGGTAAGCAGGTGCTTTGCAATCAACTCACAAAGTCAGCTAGTGTTCAGCTGATTAGGGCACAAGTTATGCCGCAGTTACCTGCATCCTTGTTTCAGGCTATATTCGCTGTAGTCGGTTTTAAGTTAGCAAAGTTTCAAAGTACAAAGACATAGCACTTATATTGCAGGCGGTTGGTAAGAGGTTATTAACTAATGACAGATGTTAACTGCCTCCATTTTAAGCATATGGGTGGTCAGTCGGAGAGCAGAAATATCGCATTCCCAACTGACTGCATAAAGTATTAGCTGAGTGTTACAGCTTTTCAAACTCTCTTACAACTGCTTTAAGCTTTGACAATGATCTTGCTTTACCACCACAGTCATATGTATGAAACCTAGTCAACATATGAAGCCAAGATAAGGGCATAAGGACATAATGCAAATACAGGAGTATGTTGATGTTGTAACAGCATTTTCAGTAAGTAGGAAAATCTGTTTCATTCAGACTAGAGACCTTTAATTTATTACAGAGTGCTCTGCTTAATCAACCTTACAACATGAGAGGTGGGGAGAGAATAGCTAAAGTACATAAACTCTAAACAGTTCAGCATCAAGCAGAGCTTAAGTTAATAAGTGGCACTGTCACTGGAAGTACATTTACATGCTTCCATTAAATATTAATATATTTTTTTACTATTTTATGCAGGAGGAGCTTGAAGGCAGCCCAATAGTATTCTATAGGGATCCACTATGCTGGAGCAGCAAAAGGAAAGGTAGATTTTGGCCAGAGGATTGAAAGATTGCTGCAGGCAGTGTCTGTCTGATCTATTAAAGAATATATGGGGGATACTCTAAATCAGAGATGTTAGGTAAAAAGGGTAGCTGTCTGTTATTCCATTAATGGTTATGCTTTAACCCTTTATCTGAAGTATGTTAAAATGCACATTTAGTCCTAAAGGTTACTTTACATCCCAAAACATTTTACACAATTTACATATACATATAAATTCCTTGTAGAATAAAATAGTAGTGAATTTCCATGTCACACTAGTTGTTCAAAAAATTTGTAAGAAAACATTAAAAAATATATTACAATTTTAGCGCATACAAACACAAGGACATTTTACTTTTGTTAATTAAAAAAAGATATGATTATTTTAAATGTATCTTTACCAAAAAAATGTTAAAGTGTTTAAAAATTATGTAAAAAGCAGCCTATTATACAGGAAGCTTGTAACTGCGCTGATCCCCTATGAACGACAACTGAACCCTGAGTTATAACCCTGAAGATTTGTATGTGTGTAATTCAGGTTAAATTGCCAAGTCGGCATTTTGAGATAAATAATTGGGTTTTGGGTTATAGTTTGGGCACTCGGACTCTAAAAGGTTAAGGTTCACCATCACTGCAATAGGTCATCTTGTTCCAATATTAGGTGTGTATGGCTACCCTTGTATGCCTTGTACATATGTGAGATTACTGTCAATAGGAAAAATTATAGTTGCTTGTTTATATAGACTGTACTTTTACCTGCAATTTAGTGGTAAAAGTAGATGTAGCTAATTTTTTTTTTTACCAATAACAGTAACTCTGAGCTACACTTGAGGTAGCTTACCTTGTCCAGATGAGCCAGCGCCGACCTCCAGAGTCAGCGTTCAGCGTTCAGTGCTCTAGATCCAGCTCCCTGACATCAGTAATGACACCGGGGAGGTGGGGGACTGGCCTTGCCATAGATGTCACGGGTCCTCACAATCCCAGCAGCATTGATGATGCCGAAGATGTGCAAGGAAGGAAAGTGGGCCGAAATGCAAACATATCACATTGTAAACTGTTTATATTTCCCATACCACTTTTGAAAGAAGAATTGCACAATAAACATACTGCTAGGGAAGTTGATGGAAACCACTTTAACACCTTTATGCAATACTTTCATTTACAAAAATAAAATACAGAAACCTAGCACAAAAATATTTTATGCATTTATAACAAAAAGCTTAATAAATAATATTCAAGTGTTCTTGTCATACCAATTAATGATAAATCAATAAATCACTGAAGTAGAGTATACTTACATCAATGTAGTTTCCATTGATATAGTCTGAGCTGGCTTCATCTTCAATACTCTGCAGCCTAACTCTGGAATGGTCATCTGCAACAGATTCAAAGTTACAGTACTGAATAAAAATTACACACGATGGCATTATTTTTTCAGGAGCTAATTCACAAGGCATATAAGTGTATTTTATTGTAACTGAATATTGAAGGAATAGTATACAGCTCATGCCTTTATCAATTGGCATAATGTGATATATATATATATATATATCATTAATAGTGTATTCTGTAGCTCACTGATCAACCAGCAGAGAGCTCTCATATGATATACACAATCAAAGAAATGTTAGTAATTTACATGTAATGAGAAAAGTATAAAGCATAGTATTAAATGATGAATACATCAAGAAACAAACATTTTGATGCCATCTTTGACTGTGAAACAACAGAAGGTAGGGTTAATACAAAAAGTTATTTCACAAATGTTTTCCATTGGCTGAGATATATTTTTTTAAACAATAGGACCAATTACTAATTACATTTTACAGACAAGTTACAGATGCAAACCTTCACAAATGAGTGCTGGTGGTCTGTTTTATATTTTATTTTAAGTATTTCAGTAATTGTATAGTATACTTTCAAGTTGCTTTACTCCAGTTTCCTTCTGCTTCATTCTTAACTGTGTATCTCAGTTTGTAGATATTAGAATAAAATGCAGATCATTTGATTGTTCCTGCCTAAGGTGTAAACATCTCTGAGGCACAGCAGATTTCACAAATCCAAGGCTTTATGACTAATATGTGAATTTAAGGGATGTTCCATTGTAACAAGTTAGATTATCTGGCTTACCAAGTTTCTAAATAACTTTGGAATGGAATTAGCAAATTTAAGGCTTCACAGAATCCCAAAAGGTCTGTTGAATTAAATTAAAACGGGTCTTGGCCCGTTGCTTGGAGCTAGCTGCTTCTGCTCATTGTAATAAATTACTTTTCTTCCTGATGGCACGGTTCCTTATTACGTATTTCCCTCACATGGTGATAAGACAAAGCCTAGTTCCCAATACACCATGGGGCTTAATTATGCTCTGGTACCAAAGAAGTCAACAGTGTCAGCAAGTGACAGTCAATCTAATGTACAGCTGCGCACTCTAGATCTGTATTAGAAATAACTGGTTTGCCAATGCAGTTCTCATCCGCTGGAAAAAAAACTAGAAAATGTAAGTACTGCACCAAATTGATTTTCATTTTTTACATCTATATTCCAAATGTAGTTGTATTATACAAAATTATAATTATATAAATATATATATAGGTATATATTATGCGACAGACTGCTCATCTGTCATTGTGTACATGGACAACCCCCAGTAGTGAAAGTGCCCCATCAGATGAGCCCTAAAAAGAATATTGGGGATATTGGACAGCAGGTTGCTGAATGTTTTTTTTTTTATTTGTTTATGTTTTCCTCCCTATTATTGGCACTTCTAGCAAAGATGTACTTCTGATGCATAGCTGTCAACCTACCATTTTGGCCGTTTTTTGTGTGGCTTTCCCGGCCAAATCCAGATTTCAAGAAATCTCAGGTTTTTTTTTAAATGGCGCTAACTTAGCTGGGAGAGTCCGTTACTCTTCCTGCTAATGTCCCACCCCGCACATTATCAGCACAAGCGAGATGGGACATTAGCAGGGAGAGTAACGCCCTCTCTCTGTTAAAACTGGCGAGAAGTAAGCCCGATACAGGAAGTGATGTCACTGATGTCCCTTCCTGTATATCCCCCTTTTTTTTTTTTTTGAAGTTGACAGCTATGTCCGGGTGGTAGGTCTGCTTTAAGTACAACTACCAACAGTCAAACAGATTGACGGTAGAGAATAAAAGAAGGTGGATAAGGGACCAGGCATTTTATAGAAACAGGCATTTTGTAGAACTGCCCGATAAAATGCAATGAAATTAAAGTGCAAATGCGAATGTAGGCTTGTAACTTCAAAGTGTTTGTATAACATTTTATTTTAGGTCTCAGTTGAAAATGAGAATTGTCAGGATCTATCTGCATGCTATAAAAAGTCAAAACTGATTGTTTCCCTTTAAAATTATTGATATTTCTAGTAATTGCACATGTATAAAAATATCTTCTTTGAGTCACCAAACTATATGCTTATACCTAAAATTTAGAAAGCTTGTTAAACCATCGTAAAGAAAGTAACTTAACAAAGTAGTTTTGCTGTTTTAGCTGTTCTTATTTTATACACAAAATCTGTATCATTCCTGCTCAGAACGCTATAACCTTAGGAGAGAAAATTGATTCAGATTTTGTAAGTTTGTGCATAATTATCTATACAGCAGGAAGTTTTTAAATATATGCCTGCTCTTTGGGCTCAGATGATTTATTTAACAGGCACAAAATTTGTAACCTTTTCTTCTGAATGATCTACGGATGTTTCACATTTGTAAAGGTTATAAATTTGCCTGTGTAATGAAATCTTTAATTTCAGCCTGGAATCTTTCGGAGACAAAAACCTGTAACCTAAGATAAATGGGTGTGTAATTAGCTGGTGCTCACAACCTCAATACACAGCAAAATTGACAACAAAATAATGAATCCCATCCTGCCACTATCTTTTGAAGGGTTAATCCAAATATTTAATTTACCAGTTACAGCATTCATTAGGCAAAGATAATGTTGCTCAGGGGGACTTAAAATATAATTGTCCTCCAAGAGCATGCTGGGAAAATTTCATGGTCACTTTTCTCAGAGCAGCCACTGGAATAGAATCATACGCGGTGACACTATTCTATTGTCAACACTTACATGCTATGATATTCCCATATCTGTTCTTCATTCTGTTCTCATCTTTCTTTGCCGAGTCCCATGGTGCTGTCTGTCCTTCAAAGAAGCTCTGGGAAAAAAAAGAGTCACAAAACATTATACCACATAGAAGTAGCAGAAAATATTCACTCCACACAGAACTAAGAAAATGCCAGCTTGCCTGAAAAAATAGAAATGACTGCCTCACTTGTTCACAGGATGATTTAATTATCTGGAGATCTAACCGAACAATCATGTCTGCTTCATTTGAGCAATACGCAAGGTGCAATTTATGTTGTCACTATCACACATGCCTTTCACAGCAGTGCCACCCAAGCTTCCTCTTTAGATAATGAACCAAGAATAAACTATAGTGGGAACAAAAATGGAGACCAACAATCCAGAATTCAAAAAAGCTATTACTGGGTATGTTCAGAACAATGTGATCTGAAATATTGTCCAACCACAGGCATCATGCTATGTTTACAGGCATCCACACATGGGTCAATACCTGTGGGATTGATCACCGCATTTTATGCGATCAATTCCTTGCTAACTTTGAATGGGGAACCCTGATCCAAAGTAATGGCGATGCACAGGGATTTAGCAACATGGATCCCTGTTGATTATTTTTTCTATGGAGCGTAATCAATTGATCCAGATGGGCTGCGTTTAATTTCCAAATGATTCCTCGCTAGAAACAAGCGAATAATTGATCCGTGTATGACGGCCTTGAGATACATCTCCATGAATACTAACATAGATCATGAAACTATGCATTACCTTAGTCCAGTGGTTCCCAAACTGGGGGCGCTGGCCCTCATTCTTAACCTGTGTTTGATTAGGGAAGGGGGAATGATAATGCTCCTAAATAGAAAAGGGGGGCCCTGTAAGGAAAGTTTGGGAACCACTGCCTTAGACAATCATTTTATATAGGAGTAATAGTGGAATATAAGTACCCTATACAGGCCAATAGTGTGTGCAAGGAACTGTAAAATGTAAAAAGCTAGAAGGTCAGCAACATGAAGTGAAGGCAAAAAAAAATGAATACATCATACAAAGGGCTTTCATCCCAGGGGAACCAGAAGGTACAAAAGACCTGAATCATGAAGGGGACTGAAGCCTACTTCACTCCAAAAAACATAAATGAAAAACTTAAGATGGTGTTGCTTTTCAAACAAACTGATAATTAGGAAGGCCAACCAGATGTGCCACAAAAACCAGAGAAGTAGACGGCACATAGCTAGATAAAAAGATAATACACATTAACAAGTAGCAATGGAATTTCATCTTATTTCCTTTTCTGGTACTTTTAGGTTAAGACAAAGAATGCAAATGACTCAAGACTGTTTAATTGGTCCAGTCTCTGAGCAACAAACTTTGGCAAAGCAAAAACCCAGGTTCAAAACAAAATTCACCTTGCAGGGAGCTAGGTCGATGTTACAAACTTTAAATGCTTATTTAATGCCCACAGTTATGCAGCACGGAGGAAAGGTAATATACTATTTTCATATATGAGATACAAATTACATTTGAAACTATGCTCTGAGCACTTCTACAAAAATTTGCCACATCAACAGAAATAGAGGAGAAATTGTGATCACTTGCAAAAATGTCCTTGCACTGGAAAGATAACATTCTTAAGCTAGGCACACATGGGTAGATTCCCATGCAATCGACAACCGATCAATCACAGCGTGGTGACGTGATTGAAATCAGTGTGCACCACATGGACACATAGATTCTCATTCAATGGGGACCCGTTCTCCCCAGCTCACAGCACGTGTGAATCAGAACACGGGCTGCGAGCTAGGGAGAAAGCCAGCTTGCCTCTCACAGCTTCAGAGACAGAAGTGCTGGCTCCGCCCCTTCACACTGACAGGGGGTCCAGGCTGCAGCAGTTTTCCAACATGAAAACCCAGTTCAATCGAGTTTTTTTCCAGCCGGCACTGATTGATTTAATCGAATCTACCCATGTGTGTCTAGCTTTATAAATCTATTGAATATATAATAAGTAATAAATGACAGATGGCCAAATTAAAACTGACTCACTGTCAGTTTTTAACCTGTTCCTACTATATACAAGATAACAAAAGTGATAGATAGGGAAAAGATATACCATATTCACCAGACAGCCCCAGTCCCCTATGATTTGCTTTAATTATTGAAGATTAAGACAGCATATACAGATATGCATTTCGGAAAAACGTAAAGCTTGCAATAACAATAATAAACCAGACAAACTATTTGCCTAAAGAACATTTACTTGGCTTAAGGACAACTGCTGCACATATAGGTAAGTACATTCTATGTTTTAGCCCAGACAAACTTCAATGCTATCATCTCTAAGAGCTCCTCTTTTTCCTTTTCTGTGATATGTAATGACCGTGCTAGTAAAACACATTACTTTAAAGTAGCTTGAAAAAGTTTTGTAACAGAAATGTAGCCAAGAAGTTCAAACAAAGCTTTTTGTAGGGATGTCAAAGGGTCAGTATAAAGTGTAAGGTGAAAATGAAATGATTTTAGTTTTCCTATTTAGTGAAAAACACTGCTCAATAGCAACACATTCTATTTAGGGATGTACACCTTTGCTTGAAAACACAACAGGAACTTCATGCTGTTAGAACTTTGCCTTTGGGGGTTGGGGTTCAAGGCTTTCCAGTATGATAAAGTAACTTTAGTGCACTTTAATAGACAGCTGTACTTTTAGCTAAAAAGCTACAATAAGTGTTCCTGTAGGATGCCTAACTTGGTATAACAAACTAACCTTGTTCTCTCCAAAGATCAAGGTTTGAATACCACATCACCATCAGATTTGATGGGGGGAAATGTTGGGGTGAGTGTGGGTAAAGGGACCCCACATGTTCTGAAGGACAGACAACATGCAAAAATATTTATCTACCTTACAAATTAACCAGGTTGTATAAAAATCAGTTAGGTTATTGGGTAGAAAATGGGTAGTATTCTCTGCCCCCAACCCACTGGGTAGGGGCCCACCCCTGGACCATACTACGCTTGCTAGGGGATCTTCCCTGGGACTTGGAGCCCTGGCGGCCGGGCCTTATGCACGTCCGGTGCCCATCTGGGGACGCGGCGGTGCCACCTCAATCAGCATACACACCATATTCTGTCACAGGGTCATTGTAAGTCTCTGAGAAATCCTATGTGTAACACTATGCATGTATAACTATGCCAAATGTCTACATATCCATATACACATGATATATGTATACCATGTATGATCAACTCTTGTTTGAGATCAACTCTTCTTTAAGATATTCATATACTGTTTGTGTTATAGAGTCATGGTGGCGAAACATTTTGGAGGACTAAAGATATATAAACATACCCCTATGTTATTTTATTATATGGTTTTCAAAGGCACAACAGGATATGAGGGAATGATATATGTGCAGTCATTTTATGATATATTTTTTAATTCATTGTCTTAATGAGGCTTGTGAAGCCAATGGTCCTTTATTGAATGTTGCAAATAAAGACCTTTTAAGATTAGATGCTTTGTTGTATCTTGACAAATGAGGTGCTAACAAAAACCCTGGTAGGGCGGTTTTTCAAAGGTGATCCTTTGAAAAGATTTATCAAGAATTTGTAAGTATGTAGGGTGGGCACACTGAGCTTGGCCAAACCCTAGGTGTTTCATTTATTGATTTATACTGTGCTCTTTAATTGGGCTCATTTAAGTGTTTCTGAGAAAAACTGATCAGTCTTGCAGTAGATTTGTACTGTCCCTGGGACTTGCACCTGAAAATTCCTTAAAAGAATGTATGTTAATTCAGGGCTGTACAATTTACTTTAAGGTTGGGATTTGGTAGCACAGCAATTGCATTCTAAGCTTTCAGCTTGAACTTTATAATTTTAGACACCCAGAAACGATATAAACTAAATGATTTATGATGCTATACCTTATTTCCACCATGAAAATATATTTATGTTTGCTAACAATGAGCACAATAAAGCAGAGCCTCTGTCGTCTTCCAAGTAAACAGACAAGAATTATAGTTTGTCTTTGAAATTGGCAATGAACTTGAATACTTAATTATTCAAATGACATAAATACTATCTATATGAAAATAAAAGCTGTATTTATAATTAACAATGGGTGCATTATAATTACATACAAAATCATTTGCATAATTTAAGCAGCTACAAATCGAAGAAAGGTTTTTCATGTCCATTTAATGGGAAATAATAAAATATAAAAGGATTGAAGAGGTTATTTAGTGTAAAGTGATAAATTTTTTCTCCCTCGACACTGCTTCACTGCTCATTATGTGAAATCATCAGATAAAATATAAATAAAAATAAGCTTAGTGTATTTTGTCAGGAAAACTAGCAGGCACTCAAAAAGTAGAAAAAGAAACATTAGAATTAAAAAAATATAATTGTTGGAAAAATAAGTCCAATACATTCTAGCAGTTGTTGGGGAAAAACAACATGGCCTCACACATAACTGTGGCAGTTTAACTAAATCTTACTTTATTAGTAATCCTGGATTTCAATATTTGTTTGCTTTTTGGGTTAATGTGTATAAAAATGTACATCTTGGCATGTAGTGGCACCAGGGCTACTCTTCACCTTCCCCCTTCACACACACCACCTCCACACTCCACAAACCCCACTGCTCAGAATGGGACAATAGCGAAGCTGACGACCAAGGTGGGTGCTATTAGAGAAGACGAAAAGGAGGAACTGTTGCTCCTCCTCCCTCTTCTCCTCCCCTACGCACACATAATGGCAACATAGACAAGAAAACTTAGAAAAAAACAAGGCTCCATGATCTACTCTTATTAATTTTGCAATCTACCAGTAAAGGCCCCCATACATGTCTAAATTTTTCATCCAGTCAACTTAATTCAATAAATTTTTTGGTTGATTGATTGAAAATCTATGGCAGCCACATGGTTAGATCAACCTAAACCAATTAAAATTTGGAAAAAAATATTGAAAAAGGATTGGACGTGCTGGTAAATTTTAATTGGTTGTATTGAAGTGCATTACACTTTCAGTCGATCCCCAAAAAGTTGATCAAATATCTGTTACTACAGTTGGCAAACATACAATCAATAACCAATTTCCTTGACCCCCAGAGCACCTTCCATTTCCTAAACTCGATGACTTGCATGACACAGAGGTGAACTGGACACATTTAATAACAATGTTTAAGATTTCAGAGCAGAAGATGAAAAATTCAAAGGGTCATATAAGTGTAATGCACTTGCACCAAATTGAACAGATGTCCAAAATGCTTTTACCGGTATATTCCACAGACCAAAATTGAGCAAAGAAAAAAAGGTTAACATAACCTTTACGAGTTTTGAGTTTTTGGGTTTGGGTTGAGTGCTTATTACTGTTGTATGTTTTGTTTAGTTAAGCAATAGTTTAAAGGGGTCAAGTAAAATTTAGGAGACAAGGTATTACTGTATACTGCATATGCTTTTTGGACAATTGTGTTATATCATTAAAGACTTCTTGGATGCATCTTGTTTATGCATGCTGTTATAGGTTCTCCAGTTGTGTTCAATCATACATATTGTGTGCTAGGGTATTTTATGCTTTCAATATTGATTGCTATGTAGCTTTTTTCCTGCGCAGTACCTTACTCGCTACATGCAAGTTACTGTTGAAATGCTACCCCCAAATTGTTTCCATCAATGATATTCTACCATACTAAAATGTTAGTAGGGGTTGCGCTTCAAAATTGGAGAATATATAGATGAAATGCCACCTTGATATCGTTATTAGGCCTTGGATTTCTATCTATAAATATTCTTGTGGAAAGCATTTTCATCTACATATGGATATTTCTTTTGCAGACCTGTGTTTTTGTGTTGTACAATGTTTTTGTAGTTTGATATATTATTTTCTTTTCTGTAAACTGTATATTATTAGTCTCAATAGAAGAACTGGTTTGAATTGAAAAATAAGATGCATCTTTTCTCTGAGTATCTCTCATTAAATAAAAACAAACATCCATATAATATTGGAACATTCTTTATAAATGATCAGTCTAAAATGGTGCTCATGCTCTCAAGGACTCTATTTTAAGGTTCTGGTTTCCTGCTATTACCTATCCTCTTATGATTTCTTCTTTAGGACACAATTATATCGGTCTATTAAAAAAGTTTTTCTTATGTAAGTCTTCATAAGGTTTCAAACACAAACATATTCAAGAAGTGAACAGTTTGAAGTGACTGTACCTTCACTGATTGAATTTAAGATATTCATAAATTACATTATATTGCCATACCTGTTTTAGAAATATATTTACCCCTGGGAAAATTGGCAAAATGTCTGCATAATTTAGTTTTGGATAGAGGTATAAATGTACATTTAGGAAAAACTGGAAATATATTTAATGTAAGTGACTGCACAAATGAGTAATATGTAAAAAAATGTAATTGCTAAATCAACCATGTAAGGCTGATGTGTGTCTATTTTAGGTTTACCTAAACACTCAATGTGGGAGTGACTTTTAAATAAGTTTTACATTTGTCAAATTAAGTGTTACCTGTAATTATATGTATAAGAGGACAGGTCTAAGCTATGAAGGTTTAATTAAATATACCTGGAATCATACTGGAGAAATCTGGTGAATGCTTTCAACAGCCAAATCCAGAATATTGTATACATTATATTGCCAAAATTATTGGCACCTGACTTTACACATACTCTTTAATGACATATTTTTCTTAATCCATAAGCTTTAATATGGTGTTGACCCACTGTTTGCAGCTATAACAACTTCAACTCTTTGGGCAAGTGATTCCACAAGATATGAAGCTTGTGTATGGGTAATTTATATCTGCCTTCAAAGCAGCATTTGTGAGGTTAGGAACTAATGTTGGCGAGAAGGCCTGGATCATTCATCCCACAGATTTTATTTTGGGTCAAGGTCAATGCATTGTAAAGGCTGGTCAAGATCTTTGAGGATCTTGCTTTGTAGACGGACAGATAGTTGTGTTAAAAAAAAGTAAAAGGCCAATAAGTTGTCCAAAAGAGTTCCTTTCACTGGCACTAAGTGGCCAAGCCCAACCCCTAAAAACAACCCCAAACTAGAATTCATCCTCTGCCACATTTGTCACATAGCGCAATGCAGACATGCAAGTATCTTTATTCTGTCATACTTCAAACCCAGACTCGTACATCCAACTGCCAGACAGAGAAACATTTTTCTGTGGCATGCATTACATCATTGCATCTAACACTTTGGTGATGTAAGGTTTAAATGTAGCTGCTTGGCCATGGAAACCCATTCCATAAAGGTCTCTATGAATTGTTCTTGAGCTAACGCATAGCTCTTCTCTACAGAGGCAAGTTCTGGCCTTTTTCTGTGTGATTTACAAGGCCTACCACTTATTGGTTGACTTGCTCATAAATTAGTCATAAATGGTCTAATTCAATAGGTGACAAACTATCACATTGTCAAGCTAGAATTTCTGAGTTTCTCACACATACAGTCATGGCCGCACTTGTTAGCACCCCATCATTGTTGGCATGATAGGGGTCATCATTTCAGATGCAACCCCATCTTTCTGACATTGGGTTCTACAGTGTAACCCAAAATCCTTTGGTAATCCTCAGATTTAATTATGCCTTGCACACATTCAAGGCACCCAGTGCCAGAGGCAGCAAAACAACCCCAAAACAAAATTGAACCTCCACCATATTTCACTGTAGGTACTGTGTGATTTTCTTTGTAGGTCTCATTCCATTTTCAGTAATCAGTAGAATGATGTGCTTTACCAAAAGATCTATCTTGGTCTCATCTGTCCACAGGACATTTTCCCAGAAGGATTCCGGCTTACTCAAGTACATTTTGGCAAACTGTAGTCTTGCTTTTTGTGTTAGCAGTGGGGTCCTCCTGGGTCTCCTGTCATAGCATCTCATTTCATTTAAATGTTGAAGGCTCGTTCGCACTGACACGCTGATGCTCCCTGAGTCTGCAGGACATCTTGAAGTTCTTTGGAACTTGTTTGGTGCTGCTTATCCACTGTTAGGGTAGTCCTTTTAGTATACTCAAAAGCTCAGCTGTCTATCACGGCTAGTTCCAGTACCGGAAGAGACAGAACTCACGCAAACACAGGTTGGCTGTACGATTAATATCTGCTCTAAGGGGTAGATCTCAAACTCTCTGTAAAATTATTCATTGTCACAAGATACAATAGTGATTAGTAAAATGTTTCACTTCCTCCCCTGATTTTACAGATGTCATGCTAACATTAGTTACTGTTAATTAATAGCCTTTAATCTTTATAACCAACTATCTTTATTAGCTGACATTATGTTTCTTGATGAACTCAATAAATCTGTTAAAGAATCACTTAAGCCTTCCAAACACATACCGATAATATTTACGATCGATAAAACACGACCAATGTTTGTATCGGCATGAAATCTGTGCAGGTCCACATGGTACGACAGATACATTTTGATCGATATTGGTGACATTTTCGATCGAAAAGTGATCGGACAAGTAGAAATTTTTTTATTGGTCTTGGAACATCGGGCAAGTGTTTTGTGGTTTCCCAACCGAATTCGTACAGATGATGCTCATTAGCATATTTAAACTTCCGATGCCAGCATGTTGCAGCTGGGGACTGGATGGATTGATTATAACAACCAAAGTTCTTTTTTGAGTGTTTGTGAAAATAATATATGAAATAACCATTTGCTATTTTTTTTGCTGTTATCATTGTATTATAATAATTTAGTAATGGTTTACAGTTTGTTAGTTTCTAAAATACTGTTGTCAGTACCTACCACTGGATATGATGCATTTTGGGGTGATTTCTAACCTTAAACCAATGATATGCATTGCCACCACCTATTTATACACTATCCTTTAAGCTCCTTTCCATACCCCCTACATCACTTCCCATTGGAAAGCACATGGTCCAATAGAATTAACGATTATTTTCTATGACATTTCCGATAAAAACTGGAAAAATCAATTCAAAATCGGTTTCCCTATGTGGTACCATTTAAGCTAAAATTACGATCGATAAAAACAGATAGATGAATCCCGATAATGCAATCATTTATCAATCGTAAATTATTTATTTATTTTATTGTCGTAAATATTATCGGCATATGTATGGCAGGCCTTACACACTCATCCAGACTATCCTGTGTTGACACCTTTCAGAAATTGTCCTCTTCCGTCCACAGTTTAGTTACAGTGCCATGGGTTGCAAACTTCAAGATAATGTTGCGCACTGTGGACAAAGGCAAATTGTTGAATAACCTTGATATTATTGATATTTTTCCTCAATTTTTTGACAGTTGTTTTTACCCTTTTTTGTTGTTGTCCATGCTTAGTGTGGAAATCACAGACACACATTGCAAAGGTTAAGTGAACTTCTCTCCTTTTTATCTGCTTTCAGCTGTGATTTTTATGTTTCTCACACCTGTTTCTTGCCCTAGGTGAGTTCTAAGGTGCATCACATGCTTGAAACAAAATAATTTATCCACAATTTTGAACGGGTGCCAATAATTTTGTCCAGCCCATTTTTGGTTTTGTGTGACATACGTTCAATTTGCTTTTTTTTCTCTCCTTTTTTGTTTTTGTTCCAAAACACACAAATGAAACAAACATGTGTTACTGCAATACTTTTCTGTGAGAAATAGTTGATTTTCCAGAAACATTTCTGGGGGTGCCAACAATTTCGCCCATGACTGTATTTGTTGAAGTGATCTATATACCTAGGTGCTTGCTTTTATGAAGTGATTGCAGCACATTAATTTGATTATTTGGAGGAGTATCCTAATACTTATGACAATATAGTGTACATTCATACATAAACTTATGTATATTATAAAAATGTATTGAAAGGGCTCTTGCAAGGTTTCTGTACCAAAAGCGCACCATAACTCAAATTTTTTTTTGTGTTGTAGGCCTGTAACTTCCAAAAATATGTCCATACAAGGGTCTTGTAGACATCCTGAATATAATAATGTTTGAAACACACTATTATAAAAAAAAAAGTACATTGAAAAAATTATAAAATTTATAATTTGAATGATAAAATCTCTTGAATAATTTGGTATGAAAGATTTCAAAACAGTATTTATGTGTTTATAACAAAATTTATATTACAATTGGAAATTTGTTTTGTTTTTGTTTTACTTTGAATTGTATTGGATACAGTTATCACTGTATCCAATACAATGGCATTTGGCACTCTCTGAAAGGGTTAACTTCAAAGAGCACATGTGGAGATGACATTGGGGGTGACTTTCCAGATGTGGTCTTTGAAAATAGCCCAATTTGCATATGAATGTCCCACGGACATTCATATGCAAATTGGGCTGGGAGAGGGGTGACATTGGCGAAGCCAGCTTAGAGCATGTCCCCTGGGACAGCACAGAACAGTGAGTATGTGCTGCTGCGGGTATGTGAGCTTAGCTGAACGGCTCCATCTCGTCAGCTGCAACACTGACATGAAAGTGCAGGGACGTGATCAGAAGCGCTAGGAAGGTTAATTAATAAGAAAACAAAATTTAAATCTGTGGTTATTAGAAGTGACATAGTGACAATTGTTGAATTTTGTACAAACGATTGTCACTATGGCACACATAACAATTATACAACTTTTGCACTGGAGAAAAGAATGCCTACAACTTATAAATCATGACCTGCAATTTAAGATCTGTTATTTTATTCTTTAGCTGTCATGCATGGATTGTCTGAGTAAAACCTTTGCCAGCTGAGGTCAATTTATTTGAGGGAAACAGTAATCATCTATTACATTGGCTTAACCTTTATATCAACCGAAAGATTCTTAAAAGTATAACCTTTCTCATACTTGTTCGAAAAGCTGTGTCCAGAACATTGTTTTATAGAAAGAAATAGAGGTGGAATGTTTTAACTGTAGAAACATTCAGTCCAACAATCTGCAGGGAAATAGGAAAATGGAGCAGGTTAAGATAATAGCAACAGGATACAATGTGGAGTTTTTCAAACTCGCCATTCATCCCAACTATCTCAACTACAACAGCAGGGATCCCAGCTCCCATTCAACAGTTTATTCCAGATGATACTGATATACTAAACAGTATATCTGCCATTCACATCTGGTGCTCTATTATAGTTGCAAACCAGAAGTTGAGTAAGTGGTGCAAGTACAAGGTTAAAGGATCAAATGTAGAAAAACTAGGGGTTAGTTCCCTTTACAATACATGTTTTAATTCAATATTTTGAGCAGCTCAATATTGCTCTGTCAGCCCATCTGTACTTGGTGGAGAGAGAAGGTAAGCTCCTGACAGCATGGAGGCACAGCAGATAAGCTTACTTTGCTTGCCCTCAATAGAGAGTGTGATCTAGTAGTACTAACTATTGGGGAGAGCAGAGTAAGTGCACTGGAGACTCAGCTACCTACTTTCTGTGTATTCAGGAGCTCCCCCTCCTCCCGAACTGGGATCACTGGGGAATGCACAAGGATCCTCCAGAGCTGGACCTCACATGAAGCATATGATGAAAATACATTGGTAAGTTAGTAGTGTATATGTCTGTCTACATGCGTCTGTTTTTTCAAATGTGTCTGTCTGTGCCTGCATGTACATATGTCTATGTGTGTCTGTCTGTCCTCTATTTATAAAGATAGTGATGATTATTAACCTCCCTATCAGTTGAGACGAAGCCAATTCGTCCTAACCGCTATGGAACCAGGGTTAAAACCTGACATACCCCTGGATTTGCTTGGTTTCTTAGCCAGGGGTGGGGTGGGGTGGGGGGCAGGAAATTCATACAGAGCACATGCATTTACAGTGTTATAGACCACTGCAGAGCATTTTTCCACCATTCGTTTGAATGGGTGGGAAAACGCAGGAGACATCATTGCACAGACTGCTGGAAGGGTACCTGCAGAGAAAAAGAGCTCTACCAGTTAAGCATTCCAGGTTTGGAATTAAATATATGGTTTAGATGCTTTTCATGTTGATTTTTTATAGATTTTTATATATATATAGATATATATACATACATAAACCTTATTGTAAAATTGGCTTTGCAGAATCCAATACTTGAGTAGTTTTCCTGCCTTTTTAACAGGATTTGGTAACCTTTTGAAATGGTGAATGCCAATTACAATGCTTTCTCCTTATGCAAAACTTCACATGCGACTTTTAAACTGCAAATGGTTCATAGCTTTTGAAATAAACTATTTTTCTAAAGCCGACAAAAGAGAAAAAATATAAATCAAATCAGAAAAGAGGCAATATGGTGAACAGAAACTGTATTCTCCATTTCTGACACAGTTTTTCCTTTGACAGTTGCTTCTCTGATCCTACCTTATCTCTATTCTGCTACAATAGTGCACAGAAGATCAAAAGAGGGAAAGCAAAAGTAAATCATTTATTCGGTAAAAGCCTGGGGCTTAATTCATTAGTGCTTAGAAATATCTCCTTAGATTCAGACCTACTGCCATAAAGAATGGTAATTTAACAGGTGTTTAAAGCTTACTTGTAATGAACACTTTAATTATTGAGCAAAAGAGAAATAGCATGATTTCTGGAGCTGGGAAAAAGCTAAGAAACCAACGCATCAAAACATGAATAAATAGGTCTGCAGATGCAGTGTAATGAGACACCAATGCAAGAAAGAATTGTGATAGCAAAATGCATTAGTTCTGAATGGGTTGTAGATATTTATCTATTATAGATTCCAACATTTTGGCAGGATATTACAACAATTTATAAGAAAAATTGGTAAAGT
>CM070036.1:48897328-48917093 GCA_036250615.1 Ptychadena robeensis | reverse complement strand
CCACACAGGGGACCCCGAGGGCGCCGCAATCCCCCCAGGGCTTACAGAGGGCTGACAATATATAAGCTTAAATTGGTTTAATAATTGTACCCAAGACTCACAGGGAGGTGCACCAATGGAACTGCATCACTCAGCTGCCTATTGGCTCTTTATTCTGTCTGTTTTCATCTTCCTCTGTTAAATACACAGTGTGCCCCCACCCTCCCCTACCACTGCCAGCCAATGAGAAGCATGGGGGAGGGACAAGCAGGAAGCCAAATTAGAGGACCATGGGGAGCTGGCTTGAGAAAGTAAAGTAGAGTTCATTCAATTTGTGTGTCTCTGTATCTCTGTGTGTATCTGTGTCTCTGTGTGTATTTGTCTATATGAATGATGCATCTCTGCACCAGTTTGAATCTGAATCTTTGATTAATGTTCCTACCTAGAAAAGGGGCCCTGCAGGGAACATTTGAGAACCACTGAATTAAGTACAAATTTACATTGTCGTTTCCCAGGCTGCTGCCAGTCTGCAGCAGCCCAGCAAACAACCGGGCACTTCTGCAGCAACGAGGAAAACGACCTGTCACAAGCACCTGCACACATGTGCAGGCGCTTGGGGATCATTTTAAAAGCGACCCAATCACAGGTAAAGCGGGCTAAGCCTGAAAACCAACCAGCAGTCACATTATGTCACGTCCGCTGGACAGTTGTGATTTTTGCTTGTTTACCGGGTTGTTTAAAACTGCCCATGTAAATGTGCCCTTAGGTTTACTTTACAATTGCTATACAAAGTGATAACTTAAGAGAAGCATGGTCTAACATCTTTAGGTAATCAAACTTGCTGTTGTCCCATTGTGGAATTTTTTTTAAAACACTTGCACTACTTTGTTCCTATATTCCTGAATTGTAAGGGTAGAGCTTTACTGAGAAATAGGTTCTGGCTAACCAGTGAGGCACAGGACAGTCAGCTTCATGATATTCTGGCTCTCAATGCAACCCTTCTCTGAGATCCCAGAGGGACCTACTAATTGCTAAGCTGTCTCTGGCTTCCATGCTTTCTGAATCACAAACTTGGAACAAGAAAGCAGCAAGTGAAGTCAGAATTTCTTTCCTGCATGTTCCAGGTCAGATGCCCAGAAAAAAGCCGGTGGCAGAGAACTTGGGATTTTTGTAATAGAGGAAGAGCTCTTTATTTCTCTTGTGATAGATCTATCCATTTCCATAACTGTTATGTAAACTGTAACTGTACAGTAATGACTTGCTTCATTGCAAGTTGTACAAAATTATAGAAGTAATATTAGGTGAATGTGAGCATCCATGCGGCAGCAGCTTCCTCTCTGTGTTTTTAACTTTTAATACCATTTCCTACACATATTCCCTTGCTACAAATGTTAACATGTGTCAACTGCAAGACCTTTTATGATGCACTCAAGAACTATTATAACTGCATACTGTACAGTATATTAGAAACTGACCTGATCTGTAGAGAAGGATGATTCCTTTGCACTGCTATACTATACAACTGCTATAAGGACCAGTGTCCTGCTTACAATAAAGAGTACAATGTAATCTTATTATATGTTTTCAAATATATGTGTACCATTGGTATGCTAGAACAGTGCAAAATATGATGCTAAGTTCCTTAAATGCCAACTCCAGCCTCTCCAATCCGCCTCAGACAGGGTTTAGATGCCCTAGAAGCCTCTTTAATTAAATTGTAACAAACCTGGACAATTAGGCAAGATAGCCCTCAGTGAAAACCACATGTCAACCTGATCATTGAAACAAGGCAGATTGATTTTAATATAAAACTTTGCGCCCTTTAATCCTGTGAGACTTCCTACTGGTCAGTAAAGCTGTTAAATAACCAATGCTGAAGCTTGGGAAGAAAAAATGAGCAAGACTAAGCTCGGTTTTATATTACTTTCTGAAGGGGTGGTGCATGATATTCTAGACTGGAATTGAATTTATTTTTATACAAATACAGGAACTATCATGTGAATAGAAGTTTTTAGACTATGAAGAAAGGGAACTTTCCATTTTTGTAAGCAATTGTTAATGCTCATACAACTTGGATAACAAAAGCCTACACAGACAAGCAACATCTAGTATGCAGAAGAAGCAAGTATAATGCATAACATGATAGCACCGTTTATTGATTCTCACTCATTTGTCAAACAGAGCTACTGACTGACTTCCCCTCAAATGTAAAATGTTATTCAAGAGCTCAGGGGAATTGCTTGTAAGTCGTACTGGCACTGAAGGGAGATTATTTTTCAAATAATTTCATGGTCATATCTTTTCTGCTACAGAACATTGCACATTACATCTATCAGTCTACACGTGTCACCCTTCCCTGTGCATTTCACAAGCTTTTACAGTGGAGAACTATTTAACCTTAACCAGTAGCTGACTTATATGAAATTCTATTAAACAGAAATAAAAGTACAACTTCCCAGAAATTGACTATGTACTTTGGAGCTAGGCTGTGATCTCATTTATTTAGCTTTAAATGGCCTAACCTATACCAGGTATGGCCATACTTGCTCCCCAATCAAAGTTATTGCATGGGGTCCCCTGATGCTGAAATGTTGAGCCAGGGGTGGGGGTTGCTATAGTTCGTCTGATGCATTGAGCGAGGGGGTGTGCTATAGTTCAGCCAAATTGTTGTGTGGTGGGGGCATCTGGGCCTTCAGGAGGGCTTGGCAGCCTATTTGCAATTATGGTCATGTATAAACTTTGTGACGTCATCCATCTGCGCACTCCTGACATGTCTGGTGCTGCAGACGTGGAGGGATGAGAGACCATCTTTCCGCGTCTGGAAGTGTTCCTCTCTGAGGGGGGGGGGGGGGGGAGGCGGTGAAGATCTTTATTAGTTCTGAGTCTTTGCCTTGTACCCTCAGATTGAAGGGGAGGTCGGAGGGGTGAGCACTAGATGGAGGAGAGGAGGACACATAGCAATGGATGCCGTCTTCATTCCACAACCAGTTGTTTTTCAAGGAACTTTCTTTGATTAAAGTAGCACAAGGCAAGCACTTGAATTCTTTATACAATTAAATGAAAGCTCTTGATATTTCTAGAGGGCACTTACATGGGGGGCTAGGGTAACCCCTAGGACACCTGTCAATGTTTTTGGTCTCGCTCACACTTATCTGTCTTATGCGCTTTGACATGCATTAAATTATCCATTGAATAAGATGCATGATGTAGGTTAAACAAATAGTTGTGAACAGAGCCTTATAGCCACCTGTGTTCCTTTTTCAGATCTTATCCTACTTTCCGTCTGGTAAAAAGTTGTCACGACAAAGCGAAAGAAAGCCATTGGTTATCCTTAAAACAGGGGTTCTATTCATTTCCTATCTATCCGAAAAATAGTTTTGAGTGAAGATACACTCTATCATCCCACCCCCACACATTCCCGGTGTCATTAATGATGGTGGAGATGTGAGAATTTGGGAAGCTTATGCCTGTATTATACAGGTGAATGGCCCAGGCAGCCTCTATGTCCGAGGTATCATAATTGGCACCAGGGACATGGATCCAGGAAGAATACACCTGGAGGACACCACTTTTAAGCAATCCTGAATGTAGCTCATGTTACTGCTTTTGGCAATTTCAGTCTTCCTAAAGCCAAATTTTAGGGTATCTCCAATTTGGTTAAGGAAATGTAGATGTTATAACTTGCAACCAAAACTGCTTACTGCTTAATGTTATAAATCATTTTAATTCACTCTGGACTCAAAAGCAGAAAGATTTTCTTTTTCTTTTATAGGACTATGTCACATGAGGTAAGTTGTGTGTTTTAACATCTTGCCCTCAACCATTAATCTATCTCTAAGAGAAACCCAAAGGTTTTAGCATTCTTTTAAGTCAGAACCTTTGAGGTGGATTGGCACCAATGTCCCTAAAGCAATGTCATTCTTTATGTAACAGTAACAAGGCAGAAGGGCTCAAGCATAAAGTGTAATCAATATAACCCAAACTGGATGTCTGTCAGAAAAACATTTAACAATATAAGAAATCAGACTTTATGCATCCTCAAAGTTCACATCCTGTCAGCTAGAGAGGAGATGAAAGGCAACGGTGTCAACTCTTCAAACCTGTTATGTAGCTATCTCAGTAAATCTAAAATATTAATAATGAATGTTTAAAATAAAATATTGAAAGTTCTTTTTGGAAATTACAAGAGATGAAAAAGGCATTTGAAGTTTCTGCTGCATTATACCTTTTTTGCAGCACCTCCTGCCATCGTACATGTCTAAGTTTCATACTCACTTCATATTCTTCTTTGAATCCGTAGCCTTCAGCACATTTCATCTGTGTGATGTGCTGCAGCAAGTCAGCTACCCGGATGGCTGGGTGAAGCTGGCCTGTCTGGTACGGAACGTCAGTTGCCTCTCGTTTCTTGTATGTATGAGACTGGGCTATGCTGCTTGTCTCGCTGTTCGTGTGGTTTTCATCTATCAGAAACAAAACACATCAGGGTTAGTGATTTCAAGCTAACATACAATAAAATGTAATATCAATGCATACACACAAATAAAAAAAAAAACTACACAAATAAAAATGAAAAACTGTGAAAATGAAAATATGTGGAGATAGAAGGCAAACCACAGTGATAAGAAAGATGAACATTTTAAAATACAATTTAAATTGTTGGTAATGATGCAAAATATCAAATACAAAGGCAACAGACAAATTCACTGAGTTGTAGTTTTAACAGCATACACATCAGAGCTACAAAGTAAATAACTAAAACCCTTACAAACATATGGAAAAATGAAACACAATATGGCTGGACATTGGTTTAGGGTACACACATCTAAGGTTTACACTTTTACCCCACTCATTTGCATGCAACTTGTAACCAAGGTTCTTTTAGAACACATGAAATGGGGCAAAACTGAGATGCAAACAGACAAAAACAGAACCAGTGAGCATGAAAAAGAACTATGTGGTTTCCCCTGCCATTAATCCTTCCAAGTGCTGGAAAAGTATACAGAACTTTGCAATGTATCCTCATCCAGCATGGGAAAGGATACCCACCTCCCCCATAGTTGTTTCTCTAGAGTGTACAAAGAGAAACTTACCATTAATTGGCACTTTTAAGAAGATATATCAGGAGGGAAAAGAGTAGGAAAAAAATAAGACAGGGCATAAGCAATTAAAATGTATTAATTTTCAACAGCATGGCTCCTGACTGTGGCCAAAATAGATTTGAAGAGAATGGGCATAAGGTTGAAGCTACAAAACCACAGCTAAGTGGCTAGAAAGTTTATGATTGTATACCTAGCGTTAATAATGGGCAACAAACCAAATTGGATTTTCTACTCTGACCTAAAAAGTGGACCCATGTTAGAGTGGCAATACCGACAGAAGCCCAACTCCTGCACACCAAAAAAATGGGATCAGTAGCTGCACTCGAGATATGAAAGTGCTGCTGGTAAATACTGTGGCTCATTAATTAAGGTTTAACAATAGCTCTCATATATCAGTGGAAGGCTGCCTACAAAGATACCAACAGATGTAGAGCCATCTTAGTGTTATCACACTAAAGCTAGGAACACACGGCTCGATTTAAGCATACAATCGATGTAAGATTAGATGAAGAACCTCGATTTTGGTATTTTATCGATTGTACCGTGTGCGCTATAGGGTCATACAATCGTAGTACAATATCGATGTAGAAAACATTGATTATTGACTGAAATCGTCGATGCCATTGATGTCCTACAAACAGTAAACTATCACTTCATCAAATACAATTGTACGATGAAAATGAAAAAGTAGTACAATCATGGTACAGTTCGATGATAATTTTCCAACTAGTCCGATCACTTTTCAATCGATGTAAAGCTCTTCATCGAACTAAAATCGTCGATTGTACCAAGTGTCCGCGCTACGATTTTGGTACAATCAATGTAAATTTTCATTGATTTACATCGATTGTACGCTTAAATCGAGCCGTGTGTTCCTAGCTTAAGCTCTCTGAATCATGGATCTACTTTTCTATTAAAAGTAAAAAACCCTGAAAGCAAAACCTGTAATGAGGAAGAAAGAGACTGCTATTGTTGAACTCTGAAAATTCCAGTTCATGGGCACGGCAGTAACTAACTGAGCAGACATTCAGATTTTAGGTTTTGATTTGGCTTGAACTTCTCCAATACACATTTGCTCTAGTGTCTGGTAGTATGTCAAAGAAACCAGGCAAATCAAATTTTCACAAGAAGGTCAGCAAGATCAGCCTCCCCGTTTCTCTCAGTAAAGGTTTCCTGCTATCATACTGTTTTTTAATCTAGTTATGTTTCTATTTAAAGATGGCAGTGATTTCAATATATATATTTTATAAAAGAGCTAAAAGTCACATATTCATGTATATTGCCTATTTTATACAAATATCATAAACATATTCTTCGATAAGTACACAGGTTTTACTTTAAATGGGTTTCCATCTGGGTATGACGTATCTTATAGTTTATGTATTTCATGCACATGTGCATAATGAAGACATAGATCTATGAGGGGATATTACTTAAAGGTAAACATAATATATACATTCTACTACATCATGCCTAAAAATAAGATACGACACAAAGGACAAAAAACATAATGCCATTTAATTTTGTTTATTTTTAATTGTCAAATAATCCATCAAATTTTTGTATCACAGTATATCCAACCTAACTCCATATCCTCATGAGATTCTGGTCCAGTCCTGGTTTTCAAACTCCCATTCTGGTCCTGGTATTCCAGATTTTCTACAGAAAATTAAAAATGCCATGACCAGAATGCATCGAAAAAACAGAACATTTGAAACAAAAACAAAGAAAAAATAAATCAGTCATAGGAAAAGATAACAACACCCACCCTCCCACAAAAAAAACTGTACAAAATGTTTACATTGAATATAAGTCATATTAAAAATATATGTATACAGTTTTATAATGGAGTAAAAATAATTGGTCATCAGTACTACATACCATGCAACAGTTTAATAAAGATCTCAAAAGCATCACAAACATTATATAAGCTTTCACAAAACTATTTACATACTAAATGTTGCGGGAAGTAGAATCTTCAAAAAATAACATCTATAGTGCTCTTTTCCTTCATTGAAAACATCCATTTGATATAAAGCCAAAAAACTCATATACCGTATATTTACAAATGCATTCTCTTACATTTTACGAAACACTTGTTACTGCGATATTTAGAGAAGTCATTCGGACTGTATATTTAGCTGAACCCATGTTGGCCTATGTTTTCTGCTATGAAGTAAAAATCATATTTATAACCATTTATTTTATTATATCATTTTAATGTATATACATTTGACGGATATTCTAAAAATGGTCACCTGCTTTAGTCTATACTTTTATTTTATGCATTTAATAGGATTCTATAAATATAATTTTTTTTTAAATTTGTAAATATAAATATTTGAGTTTTATACATTATTGCATGATTGGAATATATATATATATATATATATATATATATATATATATTGGTTGGTGGTGGCTGGGAGTAGAAAAAATGTTGTGTAATATGTGTTATTTATCAGAAATACCAATAATTTTACTAATGTTCTCACCAAAAAGTTAAATGTGCCTAGCCTACCAGATACAAACATTTGTAATCACCATATTTGGCTTTCAGGAAGAGAGAATGAAATAAAAAGGTTGATAATGTTTGAAAGGAGAGCCTTTTTTCATAAGAAGATCAGGAATCTGGCTCTCGGGTCTGTAGCCTTTTCTTTGTACGATTGTCTAGATCAGTGGTTCCCAAACTGGGAAAGAGAAGGTATTCTGGGGGGGGGCCCTCATTCTGAACCTGTGTTTAAATGGGGAGTGGGGGACGCTTGATAATGTTCCTTAATAGAAAAGGTGGACCCTGCAAGGAAAATTTGGGAACCACTGGTCTAGTTGGTCCAATATGACTTAATTCACACATTTATGTAAGGCTGAAATAGGCTTAATTCACAACCTACAATAAACTAAACAACAAAAGAACCAGCAATAATGCTGGCATTTTAAATGAGTTACAATGTGTTTATAGTATTACCCATTGGCTAATTAATATCTTTGTATAGTAAGGACCTCCAGGGTTGAAAAATTTAATACATTTATTATTATAGTTAAAACAATATTAGTCATCATTTCCTTTAGAAGTTATTGTGTGGCCCTTGGGGCCCAGAAAAGAAAGAACTAAATAAGTAGGTTGATGACCACTATTTGAACATTAAAGCAATATTTGAAAGAATGTAAAGGGTTCTCCTTATTCTTTATAGAAATCATTTTTCTTTTCATAAGCAAGGCCTGCTGGCATCCCATTGTATACAAGACAATACTGTGTACCATAAATACAAAATTTACGGGGGTCGTCTACTGTATGGTCTGCGTATGCGGAGCCTATTATATAGGCAAAACCAAACGTTAGCTACGTTTCCGCATATGGGACCATATAGGCGACATAAAGAAGGGCAAACTCTCGAAAACTGTAGCCCGCCATGTGGCCACCTGTCATAACTATGATGCTAATGTGGTCAGCTTTTTTACCCTGGCCCATGTGCCGGAAACCATCAGGGGGGGTGATGTGAACAAGCGTATCCTACAACTGGAGTCCAGGTGGATCTATAACCTTAAAGCTACCAAACCACCTGGCCACAATGAGGCTGTTAGCTTTAAATGTTTTTTGTGATACCCAGCCCTAAGTCATCTTTTCCCTCTTTCCTTGATATCCAGTAACTATGGTCTATCACCCATAATGCCTTAATGGTAAATGATTGATTTGGACACAACATATACCTATCATATTTTTTTTTTATGATTTGTCACTAGTTTAAACACATCAACTGTACCAAATGTGAATAACTGACATTTTATTTGTTGGAGGGGATCTGCATTGATGTACAGACATCGGGATACTTTGTATGACGGACATAATACATAATCAATAAATTCCCCTCTCCTCTTATTTACTTAATGACTACCTTAGGGACCAACGAGAGTTGCGGGGACCCCTCGATCCTTTCATGCACATACTGGGCGCCCCCCCCCCCCTGTAGGCTTTGGTTAGCCTCATTTCTATCTGGGGACTCCTGTTTATGCCTGAGACCAGGATTACCGCCAAGCTGCCACGCCCCCTCTGGCAGGGCTCCCATCCATAGTCACAGCTCTGGGGGTACTCTTTGGCGAGCAGACACGAACGGGACATGTCATAATGGAGAGTGATGTGCACACTCCTGGACAGGGCGCCCACAAATGGGGACAGATCTGTAGGGATACCCAGCTACGATGTTACTGGGTTCCCATAGTGACGGGCAGTGTGCGCGCGCGCCTGCCAGCTGACAGGTTGACGCGCGCCACAAACACGTCACACCAGACCCGCCCCCATGTGAGACGTACGTCAGCACTATAACACTTAAAATGGCCGCGGTACCGGCGAGCAGTACACACCGCCGGACACGTGGAGCCGATCCTAGAGAACACAGAAGGGCAGACTTCTCAACCAAGGTACCCAATCAAGCCTTATTTCTTATGGGAAATTTATCTTCTATCCAATACTATGCTAATGGTGGGCACTTCTGTTACTTAGATGAAGCGATGAAGAGCTTTACAGCTCACTGTACCACCTCGTTGTAGACCTACAGGAGGCATATTCCATTTCATTTGACAGCTCTAAAAACTACACAGGTACCTTTTTATTTCCTTTCTTTAATCATGACTCACAATGCTGTCCTTTTAAGATAACACAGTGACTCCATTACTCCCTAGATCTTATACTATACTTTACATTCTGCAGACTTAGTACATTGCACCATGTGGTGATTGGACCGGTGGAGCCCCGCAATTTGACCATCCTCTTAGGTCCCTCTAACTTACCAGCTTACAAGCATGACGGCTTGGCTTGAATCATCCAGAAGTAGGGGACCTACAACCAGATCTCTGACTTTCTGGCGTTCTTTTGAAAACAATTTTGAAAATCTGTTCTCCTAAAAAGTAAGCCCCCACAGACTACCTTCTGTCTTACAATGCAGATCCCCCATATATGTCAATCTATGATATGAAAAATCATGTACTAAAATTATGTATTTTCTAACATACTGAATGCTTTTTACTTTCCCTGAAGAAGTCCGTTTTGTCGCGGACGAAACGCGTCAGACTGTATGTAAACCCCCTCTCCCCCTCTTGGTGACATAGGGGGTGCATACTTTGCTTTCTTCCTTTGTATCAATTATGTAATATATTTTTTCGCTTAAATGTGTTATGATTACTGTGTGTAATTCCCCATGAATTTTTATCATGTCTATGTATAATAAAATTATGTATATTTTTAACCACTCAATATCTTAGAGTCACTTGTTGGATACAAGATATCCTGGTACCTTGAAAGCCTCACCCATCTTTGTTTCCCCTGGGCAGTGTTATATGTTACACAAACCCCAGAATAAGCTCCCTATTTTCATCCCTTTTCCCCTTTCCCATTTTTTTCAATATATTAATGGAGGTGTGGTACTGTTGAAAATATTTCAAAGCATCTGTGGGATGACTATTGCATGGCGCCCCATGCTCCCTGTCTTTTTGTATATAAATACAAAATTGATTATCTAAATCATTTTATGAATTAAAACTGTATGACAGTATTTCTTGTCTGTGTCAGAATTGCTGAACAGAGATAAGGGAATGTAAAATAAAATCTAAGATTTTACTTAATAGGCTTACCATAATCCTGCAATTAAATCTCACAGATGTATCCATCCAGACTGTGCTTTCTTCTTCCCTTAAGGGACATTTATATGTGTGAGCCCTTCACTAGATGGACATTAGGAAATTCATAACATTTGTACATATTTGAACAATGTTTTAGGCTGCCATAGAATATGGTCTGTGGTGTACAAGCAGATTTGCCTTCTGAAGAAAGTACTGTAAATGATTGGGACGTTAAAGAAAAATTGCATTAAAGGCTACTAGTTAAGCTCAGCATCTTTCTACTGTAGATAGAACAAAAACGTAGTTCTGCACCTCCTTCGGTTGCCCAGAGGCAAGCGACCTCAAACTCGAAGACCTTTCAAAAACAGGGACACGACCACCCTTTTCTTCACGCCCTACTCAAATGGTACAGGAGTCTCCCAAACTTTTTTCTGTACCAACGGCCATTATCATACAAAATGCAAAGTACTCTTTACCTTTAAAAAGCACGTAATATGCTCACAATATTCTGTTATTGTAAAAATGTTTACACATATTTATTTCAATTCTTTTTCTTGCCTACCACCCCCTATGAGCTGCAAATTAAAGGTGTAGACAACAATCCTATTTTATACTAATTAAACTAATCTCTATCAGTTATAAAATAGATTTTAAAGATTTCAATGGCGTTATGGTTATGCTGTATGCTATGATTCACTTTAGGATTTGGAAGGGGTGTTAAAAAATTACTCTTGTCTAGATTCTCTGGTTTTGTGAAGCACCGAGGCCTCTGCTTTGTGGACTGAGTGCTAGTACTTTTATTTTCATATTTTACAAATATGACACAAATCTAGATGAGATTTAAACATTTGAGAAGCCTGCTCTAGAAGTGGAGGTAATCACTCTTAAGATCTCTGTTTTATGGAAATTAAAAGGTTTTAACAGTTTAAAGCTTGCTCAAAGCTTTAAAAATACTCAGCAGACGTTTGCAGTACATACTATGCACACACCCACAGATACACCATCTACCATCAGCAAAGCTACTCTCAACACTTCCAGGGTTTGTAAATCAATCCCAAAGCTCCCTTAATTAACAGGACACATTCATGTCACTGCAGCTACAGCTACAATCTATAGAAGATTAACATAAATGTGTCCAAATGTCATTGTTTTTGTGACAACCAGGCAGATGAAAATATGAATGGTGATTTATGTCTGCCAGTTTTAAAAACATGGAGAAACAAAAACAAACAATAGTAGGCAAAGAAATGAGAATATAATACAGAGAAAATATATGAATTATGGGGACCTGGAATTACTCTTAAGCATCAGATTTAGTAGAAGCTAAAAAAGTAAAAATAAATACCCATCAGCGGCTTTATGAACATTATATGTTTTGTCCATTTTCTAGAGTATCCCAGTATTTACCACAAACTAAAAATATACTGATACTGATTAGCCAGCCTCTTCTTTGTTTCAATTTATAAAGTTCACATACTCCTGCTCAATGGAGACATTCTTTTCAGTTTGACCTATATTTAAAATATCAAAAATCTACTACAGTCCTATAACTCTCATAGACTCTTAGAAAAGTATCTATCTATATTGTGACTGCAAGTCATTGACAATATACTGTTACTTTTTTAGACTGATAAATGAGTGTTTTCATTAAATCCATAAGTGGAGTGATACTTTATTTACCTGAAATTTACTTTAAGGGCCCCAATACACCTTTAGATTTCTCTGTCAGATTTCCTTCAGATATCCTTTTGTTTTTCCAAAACCATGTAATATGAGGGACTTTCTAAAAACTCATGATAACTGTGTTCAAACACAGAGGACCCTATACTACAAAGTTGTTGGTAGATCTAAAGGAGTATGGCCAGCTTTAATCATAACCATCAAGTAACACACTACAGCACTACAGTTATTTTACTAAAATGGAAATATTCTAATTCAATGAAATACTAGTTTGAACTGTTAACATTTATCTGAGAAGTTAAGAGACTGTAAAACATTTATCAGACTAGATAACATTTTCCCTAGTTTTAGCTATCTCAAGGATAAATTATGAATATCAGTAAGGGCCCGCAATATTTCAAATGGTTTTACACAATTCATCAAATCAGCCCAATAATTCATATGTATAGTTCAATATAGCACTGAGACAGACTTCATAGCAGAAAACACAATGTAATAATCACCTTGGTTTGCTTTGTTCTTGTTTATATGACTTTTTGATTAGAGTCAAATGTGATTACATCTTCATTGGGAATTTTCCCAATATCTACAATTTCCAAATGTCTAATGACAGGAAAAGCAAGACATGGTGGAGGGATTGGAGCCCATTGAATAGGTTATTTTGAATGTACACCTGACATCAGGTCCCAAGCCAGTAAAACACTATGAAACTGTGAGGGGTTCAATTGCTCTGTTAGAAGATATTGTAAATGTTTAAATAGGGAAGCTTCATAATGATTTGTAGATGAATGACAGCTGGAATCTGATGTCCAATAAAATCTGTATTGCTGGTTTACAAGTGTCATAAGCTCAGCATATTCTGTTGTTAGAGCCTGAATTGATTATAAAATTTGTATAAAAGAAGTACTTTTTACGTTGACAGTACAAGTGTTCAGTGAAGAGAAAAGCATTTATTCTACAAAAAAAGTCTGAAAGATCCAGATTTACAGGTGAGGAAAATAAAAACTTTAAAAATTAGACTGTACTAATAAAGGTAAGGGAATAGAAAGACAGAGGCATAAGATTTTTAGACAAACAGTGCTCATCAGTGGTAGCCAACATTTGGCTCTTCAGCTTTACCTGGGCTACAGTTCCCATCAATCCTGGAAACCCAGCAAGTGATGGGAGTCATAGTCCATTAGTAGCTGGCAGAGTCATTTCTTGGCTACCACTGTTACATGTTTTACTTTAGCAGGATTCAGCTCCAACATGCAGTCACAGTGAAAAAACTGTCCCACAAAGATATTGTAGTATAGGATTGTGTACAAGCCAAGTGGGGAAAGTTGTGATAGATTTGAATGACCCCCAAGTATACAAACAATCTTTAGTAGCACCATTTAATGAACATTGAATACTTTTCTTCATAACATGTTCAGCATTTGCATGTGTAAGAATCACTAGAGTCACTGCTGTGTGAAGAGCCAAACACAGGACGCATGGGTAAAGTCTCTCCTTTCCATATAACTGTCTATCCTAGTCATTTGTACAGATAACTTTTATGAAGGGAAATGATCTCACCTAGAATTGCAGTTGGCACAAATGGATCTGCCATACACCGCAAGCAGGTCAAAGCAGAAAGAAAGAAAAGGATAAAAGAGAGAAGGAGAAAATAGACAATAATTGATGCAAACTTTATACACTGGGGACTCAAAGTAGACATATTGTTACAAAGGGAGATAGTTTTCAGCACCATTGCATAAACGATTAAAGAACGATACAGTAGTTGGATTCTTTTTTTCAATGACTTCAACTAGAGTGCAAGTAAAGAAAGTTTATCTAAAAAAAACACATTCTTAAACACTGTAACTAAAATCTTCCTTCAGCTTTACAACTACATTTTAATTAATGTAATAAACTAATTACATGAGACCCATAGAAGTAAAGAAAGTGCTTGACTGTAAAATCAAGCAATATAGACATACCATCTTAACATTAAAGGCTTCCTCTTTTAACATACATGAAATAGTGTTCCTTCTATAGTCATACATTTTGATACTTGTGAAGAAAATGGACATTGTTTTTTTTAAACCTGCAGAAACATTGAAACATTCTCCTGCATATAATGCACAAAAGCATAGTTACCAGTACAGTACAGTAGACATCATAAAAACTAGTTTTTCTGCAATAAGCGACTTGGCATTATTTTGACACCATGCTTCACCGTCTGGGCAACTAATATGGTGTCTGACACCTACTACAGTGAGATTGCTTGAAATAGGTAAACCTTATTCAAGAAGAAAATGAAATAAATGAACATTTGATCTCGATTAGACTAAATAAGCAGAAAAAGTTTCTATACTTGTTTGCCACATAAACTATTTCTATTTCATTGGATTGGGCCGTGTAAATACCTTCTGTTTTAAGAAGGCTTGATTTGTGCTATGCACTGCTCGAGTTGAGGGCTTTTTGATTCCTTTCATCCCTTCTCACCATAACCTTCACGGGTACTTCTCTTATTTCATTGGTGAAATGATGGTTGGTTCATAGACACGTTTCTGTAGTGCCCTGTATTAATTTAAATGGACACTACAATTTGCTTTAGTAAAAAAAATTAGGAAAAAGGGTATCATATCTTTAAGTTGCTAAACAACATTTGAGCCTGTAAAAAAGCGGTTCTCCACCTTTTTTCAGATTCGAGACCCCAGAAGTGGTGTCCAGGGGTGTCACTTCCTTTTTCCAAATACCAGAAGTGACACTCCTTGACGTAACTTCCAGCATGATCAGGTAAGTGTAATCCCCTCCTTCTATTTTCCAACCCTGAAATCATATGCGGTGTGGGAAGTTAAGAGGAAAGGGGCATTACTCCTTTCCACCCTGCTTGTGGGCTGCTTGTTAGCTACTAACAGTGAATGAAGCGACCCCTGTGAAATGGTTATTTAACCCCTGAGGGGGTCCCAAACTACAGGTTGAGAACCACTGCTCTTAGCAGATAGCATTCCATGTGACATTGGAAAGGTATGAAGGTATGGAAAACTAAAATGAGGCTAAAACCTTAATCACTAATTGCAATGAACCAATTCTTACTATCCAATCCATGTTTACTACTTAAATCTTGGTCTATATGTAATATAAACATCCATGTCTCTAGATGGGGACACTTTTACAGTGAGCATCATTAACAATCAATTGTGCTGTATCGTGCATACATTATGTCCTAGTGCTATAAACATGGTACATATGAGCCATCATGTTTTGAACTAAACAATGGAAAAGTAAAAATGGATTAAGGATTCTGGCTAACCTGTTCTGGTCCACATATCTGCCAGGCATAAGACTCCATGTGAGTTGTTCAATTGATATGGTATGCAATTATAGTTCTCAGCAATTAGGCTTTACACAGCATCTGCACCAGACCTAAAAGTAATCCTAGCAGATCAGGCAAAGCAGGAAATACATGTGGATTTTATTGAAAGTTTGCAGAACTCAACAGTTGGAGAATTGCGTAGGCTCCAGTAGCAGGCCAACATACCTAAGCAGCATGATAGAATAATCGAATTGTATGCATGTATGACCATTCAAGGGATCTCAACCAACCTCTATCTGATTTGGTGGTACTTTAGAAAACCATACGGTAACTGAATGACAACAATACAACTATAATAGCAGGGCTGTTCAGATTATTTAGTGAGACTGTACAATATATAAAGTGAAATTGTCCCATGTAACTTCCAGGGCTTCCGCTGCTGACTACCTTCTGAATACATCTTATACTGATATGTTCAATACACTAAACTCCTAAACAAGTATACAGATGACACAAGTACATGTCTTTACTACTATACTTTTTCTATATTAGTGATTCAAAATTATGAAGCAAAAAGGTTAGTATGAAATCCAGATAACCAATATGTTCCGTACTCAAGACTTGATCTTTCATCTTCCCTGTAGTAAGACACCGGTATTTATGCCACTTCTGGTGCACTACTACAGCGAGAGGAGCTCCATAAGCTTTCATTACATACATATGGAAGCAATTACAATCATATGCTTTAATAGCTGTGTCAACACCTGGCAATTCTTCACATTTAAGTGAGGACCAAATGCTATGAATATCAAAAGTGTCCCAACGTTCTGCAATGATAAAGGGAATCTATCGTTCTGAAGAGTACTCAATTTAGTTTTATTTTTTACAACGCTGAAAAAATGCTGGATCTCTTATAAAGCGGATTTGTTCATCACATATTAGTATCTGACTAGCTACAACTAGCTCTGGATTCTAGGTTCTATTCATTACCATTATTGAATGGTATTCCATTATGTAAAGCCCATGTTTCATTAAAATGATTAGGGAAGGCTTAGAACCTCTGGCATGTCTCTGCACGAAGAATGTCTTCTTACTTCCTGCCCAGGTCAGGAAGTGAATGAAAATCTTTTATATTTGTATCTTCAATAAAAACCTGATAGAAGTCTTACCATTTGCCACTGTACCCATAACTAAAAAAAAGTTTTAACATTAATTTAGCAGTAATGGACAATGAAATAATATGGCAGATCAGCCTCACATGCAGCCATAACATAGAGAAGAAGGTGTACATGTATCTTGAAAAATAAGATAGTAAAAAGAAGAAAGCCATCTCTGTGTCCTGCTTACCTGGGTAGTATGAGTTAGGCACAGTTGTACTTAGAGTGTTTGTTTTCATTGTGAATGATGATGGGGATGAAACAGCTGCAAATAAAAAAACAAAAATTACTTAAGTTGTGTGTCTTTTGTATATTAGACAAAAACTGTACTTTGCATTTCAACTATTGTGGTAATATTATATCTAATGTAAGATTTTTACAGGCTGAACACTGCAATTTGTATACTTTCTAACTAACTATATTCTAAGGCAATTGCACATATTACACTGTTCCTAGACAATTGAAGACCATTTTCTAATGGAATGTGTTTATATTTACACACATTTTGTGTTGTGCTATAAAAAGAGATGGTCAAATTATTTTTGGACTAGCTGACTTTGTGAGTTGATTGCAAAGCCCCAGAAGATGCTACCATAATTTTTTCTATACATCTCTAGCATGTATGGTGATGATGCAATGCTCAGGGGCTTTGCAACTCATACATTTAAACGAGTAAAATTTTCAAAAACAAGTTTTATCGTCTCTAGCTATAATACTTAGCAATAAGCACAACATACATGTGATGAATAAACGTTTACACCCATGTATATACATATTTATATACAATAGATTTTGTATAAACTAAACTGCTTCAAACATGTACAAGTTTCTTTTTCTACATTTTTACATAACTGACCACAGTCAAGATTCTTTCACCTAACACACACTTTAGTTTAAACTTTTCTGTATAGTCCCCTTTACCAGGCTACAGGTCTTAAAAGATTTATTACATGTCTGCATTAAAAATAACCTGTGCTACCTTTCTAAGGATCCATCAAGTAATACATTTAAATTGTTAATTAGACAGCGATGGAGCAGAAACACACCAACAGGGCCCATCCCTATATTCCCTATAGCACACTTACTGCAACATCACTTGATTGGCAAGTATAGCCAAATATAAAGCCGGCTATTTACGGCTTGATTTCCCTGCGCACCACCTGGGGGAATTGATCCCTGAACTATACGTTGGTGATACCGGGGGTCCCCATTCAAATTAATGGCGATAAAATGCGACAAATGATCGATCACCACAAACACTCACTGTGTATGGCCAGCTTTAGACTGATTTAAATACATAAGCTCTGCTTTATATGTAAAATAAATGGATTAGCCAACAAACGCATACATAAAGTACATTGCATTTGGAAATATCTGCCTGGAGTCCCACTTTAAGGTATTTTAAGTGTTCCTGGAAATCCCTTTAATACTGTTATCCTCAGTTAACCAATGTGCTGAAGAGGCTCAGCCCACACAATAGATTTAGGAGCCTGAAGACAATAACTAACATGCCAAATTTCCTTAACATTTAAAAAAAACACTATTCCAAGCTATTCTTAAATGAGGGAAATGGAAATGATTCACAGTGTATAATAGAGAAAGTACATCATGCTCCCAGCTATACTCTGGGCTTTGACAGGCAAGACAGGCAAACTTGTTATGATTATTAAGAGAAAGCCCTGGATGCATCAGTGGCTGCTCATTACAATACGCAATGTGATTTAAAGCACAGCACAGGAGGCAGTGATTTTCCATAAGTGACTACTTTGTCCATTAAATTGATTGGTTAATGAGATGGAAAAGTCTTAAAAGTCACTCTTATTCACTTCAGTTGCTTCCTCCTCTGTGCATTAGTAAAAAATAAAACCCAGTGCCGAAGCAAATTCATTTCAAACTTACATCTGCCATTTAGATTGTGTGTGTCCATGAAAGAGAAAGCTTCATCACAGTTGGTGCCTTGCTCCGTGTAGCTTTTATCCATTGAATTCACCATCACTGTCATCTCCTGACGGGTGTTGCTCAGGGTCTCCTTCCGCTTCTTTGCCAGTTTCCTGGAAAAACAATAGGCGCCAAGGACAATAAATCACTACTGCTACATGACATTATACACACTGCTACATGATTATAGTACATCTTGTTTTGGCCGACTACCTTGCTAGTTAATGTTTTTCGCAGGGCTAAGTTAATACATTTACCCATCAGAAGAAAAAAAAAAGATCACACAAGACAGAGCAAAAGCAAGAGCACCAGTCTTTTAAAATAATAGAATAGTACAGTTTAGTTATTAAATATTAATTAAATATTCCACATTTATGGAAAAGAATTAAGTATTCATAATTGCATATTAATTAAACATTCCACGTTTATGGAGAAACCTGTTCTTAAGCATCTTGATAATGGTGATACTGCCAATATAAATACTGCCACTGCCTGTCCCAAAAAAAAAAGTTGCCACCAAAAAAAGGTCACACACTCAAATATCTAATTGGACCACCTTTAGCTTTGGTAACGGCACACATCCTCTGTGGCATTGTTTTGATAAGCTTCTGCAATGTGAAAGATTTATTTCCATCTAGTGTTCAGTTTTCACCAAGATCTTGCATTGATGATGGTAGAGCCTTCTCCAGCACATCCCGAAGATTCTCAATGGGGTTACGGTCTGGACTCTGTGGTGGCAATCCATGTGTGATGTCTCATGCTCCCTGAACCACTCTTTCACAATTTGAGCCTGATGAATCCTATTAAGTGTATTCAGGTTGTCAGCTGACCTTATTCTTGGAGCACATACTGTTGCTGAACCTAGACCTGACCAACAGCAGCAACCCTAGATTTATCCAATTGGAGACTCGTACCTATTTGCTTAGTTAAATCCAAGTGGCGACTTTTTTTTTGGCAGTGTATATATACAGTGGAGGAAATAATTATTTGACCCCTCACTGATTTTGTAAGTTTGT
>CM070036.1:48884577-48897228 GCA_036250615.1 Ptychadena robeensis | reverse complement strand
CAAACTTACAAAATCAGTGAGGGGTCAAATAATTATTTCCTCCACTGTATATTAATAATGCCAGATCGTTATTTGATTGATTTTACGAGCGATTTGCAGCAAAATCGCCCGTGGGTCGTGGATGCCCACAAAGGCAAGAACGGACATGTCCTTAAATCTCTGGCCGATGCCATTAGTTTAAATAGGCCTGGCGTCAACATTCAAATTAACGGCCGGCGCCGTTGCTCGTCTGTTGGCCCCCACATGCTACGTGTGTTGGGGCCTTTAGCCTGTTAGTGTTCTGTTTATGGATGGAGACAAGATTATGTAGAACAGTAAACCGAGGTCTGCCATCCCCTAGAGGGACGTAAAGGAATTTGGGCTATTTATGGTAATTGCCATTAATTGCACCATCTTTTAGAGAAATCTACTTTATTTCTCTAAATGTACCCATTACATTCAATGTACATTTGATTACTGAGATTTGCCATTTTTTTGGATAATTAATTGGTTCTGGAATTAGGTTTTCAACCCTAAATAGGTGTATTGGTTATGTGGCCACTGACTTCTTGCCATATAGTGTGTATATAAAAAGAATACTACCATAATCCAAAAATGTTAAGAATGTTTAATGGCAAATTTTAGATCTTCAACAAAATCATAAAGTGCTTTAGGGTAACTTAATCTGTGCTAAAAGAATAATGTACAGTGGCAGAGTAGGGAACAAACACATCAACAAAAAAAACATGAAGTAAATAACATGTGGCAAATGTTTCTGATGCTCTCCTGGTTCCAGAAGATCGCTTAACAGAGAAAAGGTCTGCAGGCAGACATGGTTAGATGTGTTAATATAGCTTGTGACCATCACATCTAATAAGAGTGGATACAGAACGGGTGTTGGCTTATCACTTGAAAAAATCTGACTATTCAGATCAGTGTAGCGGAATACAATAGTATGAAATATTAGGGAAGAAACAGGGAATTTCTGCAAAACCCTTGTTACTGTGTAATTACCACAAAAATGTTGGTTTGATTGCTCTTTTTTCACTGTAGTATGTCATATTACTTGATGCTATAGTTTGAGTTTATAGATAATTATTTAATGAGCACAAAAATACTCTTCTGTACAATGACGTTCAGTGGCGGCATTAGTAGAAATGACTTCTGTCACTCCCTGCAATGCAATGCTGTGTAATGAATAGCAGGTCCCTGTGGCCGGGAGGGGGCCTGGGTAAGTCTGCTGTTTATTCAAAGACACTAGCAGAAGTTAATAGACAGTTATAAACTAATTGAGTGTGTCTGTAGTGATATCTTCCCATTCATCTAGCTCATTCTATTTAGCTTTGCTAAGCTTCCATATGGTGCTGAATCCTGCTGCTTGAAACAGAACAATGACATAGGAAAAGATGCAGCACCAGGGAGTAAAGAGTTTAACTGTTCTCTGAAACTCTTTTTGATAATACTCACTCAATAACTTACTTCTGCTTCATTATAACACTCTTTAATTTCCTGGAAATTATGGGAAAACAATTACAAATATTTCTATAGTAAATATATTGTATTGGCGGTAATACATATACCACAATTCTGTCTGAAAAGTTGATGGAGTAGAGACTTTTAGTCATTAGAGATGTAAGTTGTCAGCCTTTTCTGACTCATATTTGGAAACAGAATTAGAATTGTATTTGGAATCAGAATTACAATCAGAAATAGAATCATATTTGGAATTGGAATTACAATCATAATTAAAATACAATAATACAATAATATTTGGAATTATAATTAGAAAGGTATTCGGAATCCAAATTACGATCGTATTTACAGTCGTACTATGCATGCGCTCCATAGTACAATCATAAATCTTTCATACTTTATGCAATTACACTGTGTGGCAGTACAATCGCACAACACGATTGAATCTATTGAAATGGCCACACACGGCTCGATGAAGTAACAAATTAAGGGAACATCGGGGGGCATGCGTGCTCACGGATCCGTTACTTCATCTGAGCCATCCACGGTTCCTTCGAGCAGAATCAATGGCTCCTACTCTAAGGCACTCGACCAAACAGGTTTCCAACATGTTGAAAAACCTTGGTCGAAATCTATTACATTGAAAAAGGGACAGCGCTGTCCTTATCCAATGTAGTTGGATGACAGCTGAGCCGGATACAAGCTGTGTGTTCAGCTACGGCTCTGTGTATGTGTGAAGAGGGCATGGTCAGCACGGACCCAGCCAGCTCTGCCAGAAGAAAGGGGGGGGGGGGGCTGGCTGCATGTAATTGATCACCAGTCGATTGCATGGGAATCTACCCATGTGGCCAGCTTTATAGTTTTTGATAGAAGAGACACAGTGAACATAGTGAACAATCTTTAGACAATGAAAGAGCGTTTACTGAACAAGGAACGTCAAGATAAGAACTTCAGATAATACTTTACTGCAGACTTTAGTTATTGGTTTGAAAATTAATTGCATTTTTTTCCAATGCCGTTTAAATTGTTTAAAGTTGTCTTCTTCTAGAAGAGTTTTACTTTCACATATTAAACTCTTTATTCACAGGGGAATGTAGAGAAATTAATTTTATATCCTGAATAATATTGCCATTGTGCTACCAAAGGGATCCCACCTGGCCAGAGTAAATGTCTGATTATTCCTTTATTTGTTAATATCTGCTCTATACATTTACAACACAATAATGAATACAAAGGGGAATTTTTATTTATCACAGAATCATATTGCCTGATTATAAAGATGGCTACAGAATGCCTCATTCAAATGCAAAACATGCCAGATGTTGTAAACAAGAAATTGCATACAAAGCTACACAATTATACTGCACATAAAGAGGGGCTGCGTGCCAGGAGATTTTACCATCATGGTTCTAAAGAAAAAAATAAGGAAGAACCAGAAGAATGAAATTTCAATGGGCTTCTTCTTTTCTAAGGTATTAAAATGTTCAACACTCAACATCCTTTTGTCCACAGAGCTCTAGAGGGATATGACCTGGAACATAACTGGAGACCAGTGACAACAGCACCGTTAGAATTAAGAGTTCACCTGCCTTGTCCTTAGTTTCTATTAGTGACTTTTAACCTCCCTAGCGCACTGCCCATACCGTGCTGTTTTTAACAGCATGGTACGGGCAATCGCGGCAGTATACACAGTACACTGCCTGCAATTCCCCCCCGCCTCTCTCCACACAGCCGGCATCATTAATGATGTCAGCTGTGTGGGCTGGAAAGCCGGAGCTCCTCCATTAACATGGAGGGCTATGGCACCGCCCACCCCCCGCCCCCTTCCGCGTCACCGTGACGCGATCGGTGACACCGCGCAACCCCGGAAATGCTACAGCTGGTAAGAGAATCGCCGTAGCTTTCCGCGGCATATGCGGCATGCACGGGAGCCCAGCTCATCCAGAGTTTGTTCTTCACACAAACTCTGGACGAGCTGGGCTCGTCACAACCGCTAGGAAGGTTAAGATATTTATTTATGCTTAATGATTTGAGAGCTGGAAGACATAACAACATTCCCATGAATGAATTCTAGAAAAGAAACAATACAATGCAGGATCTTTTCAGGAAAATACTCCCTACTTCTCTCTTAAGCCGGCCATAGCTGTGCCGATCACCTTAAGGGGTGCCAGCCTTGCAGTTTCAACCCAAAAAAGCCGGCCGGTCAGATCGCAAGATTTGTCCTGCCTGTTCTGTTGTAGTCAGTTAATTTGGAGGTGGGCTCTCCTCCCCCTCCAAGTTAATTGGATACAATCTGACGGGAATCCCTGTGTAAAGGCTGCACATGCCGACGGGCGTGCGCGCTCGGGCGGTCGGTCAGTTTAAAAATCGTCCGCTTATCGGCATGTGCCCACATGGGGCGATAGATCTCTGTCGTCCCACAGCTCGGCCGGCCAAAGAACGGACATGTCCGATATTCTCTGGCCGATGCAAGCCGATGCCATAAGCTTCAATGAAGACCGGCGTCTTCATTGAAGCTAATGGCCGGCACACAAAGGGTGCCGGCCGACTGAAGGGGCCCCATAATGCACCAGGGTGCAAACGTTATGACGTCATCACGTTTGCATCCTGGTGCATATCGGGACTGGTCTGTCTGCACCTGTCGGGGTGTGTATGGCAGGCTTTAGAGGATTCCCGTCAGATCTGTAGCCGACTCATCACAGCGTGGTGACGTCACCACATGAGTCTGCTACAAGCCGGCCATGGTTCGAGACGTCTATTGCCAACCTAAAGACTTCAAAAGGTAAGCATGAATGCTCTGATTGGATGGATAGAAACAGACAAACTTCTTAACATTGTAGTCTATCAATGCTTTTTATCCTGAAAACCTATGTAACGCTAGGCATACACAGCTCGATATTTTAATAGAGTCGAACACAATTGAGCGCCATGCGCACTCACAGTCCTCAATTGTGCTCTATTCTATAAAAAAAAGTTTAAAAAAAAGATATTTTTTTAACTATCCAATCAATCTGTATTTATTCAGGAAAGTCTATGCTTTATATAGTTGTTGGTACACCTACATGGAATTGAAAGGTGTGGAAGCTTAAGACCACTTGCTAAGCTGGCAATAACTGCATTGTACCTACACCTGAACTTAGCCTGTTTGTAGATGGAGAAAAGATCACCTCTCTGTAGAACAGTAGTTCTAAAAACTGGAGTCTGCCATCCCCGAGGGTACTTTGAAGGGGAAATTTTGGGCTATTTGCGATCATTGCCAGTAGTTGCCACATCTTGTAGAGGAATTAACTTTAGTTCCTCTGAGATGTTCCCACCCCATTCAATGTACATTTAATTATTGAGATTTGACATTTTCTGAATAAGTAATTGTTTTAAAAAAAATGTCAACAGTAGCCTATAACTGTTGTTCCTTTAAAAGGGTCACCAATGACAACCACCAATCTAGAAATTTAATCTAGAAATTTAAAATAAGGAGTATGCAAAACTGGAACATTTAACATCATTACTATGAGACATGATTGATTGTTGGTAATACACAATTACACAAACTGCTGTTTCTAATGCTACCTAGAAGCATGAAAATCATGGACAATGGCGCTAGTGTTGGAAAACATTTTTTAATTCTGACCTTGTTATGCGTCATTGATGGCTGAATGTTATTTACAGCTCTTCTTGTTCAGCGAGAGGTAGACTGCTACTAGACCTTGAACCCCAGGATAAGTAACACTCTACAACGTGTTCATTATCATCCTCATAAGAATTATATGTATGATCTGTCTTAAAAACAAAGGTCATTGTTGCAGAAGGGGGTTAATAAATAGGCTCAAAAGGAATAAGATAGTTTTGTCTGTTGCTCACTCTCCATTGCACATGCTGTGTGGCAACCCACTGACTTACGTGACTTTTGCAGAAGACGTCATTAGTCAATGCCAACTTCAATCTGCTTCAGTTATGTTACTTCTGGACCCCAGAGGAAAGGAGCTCTCTGCGGTGAATGCAAGCTACACTAAAGATAAACTGGCTCATTTTACAACACATCAGGCCAGCACGTCCTTACTCTCAACAGCATCCCAAAACACAGGAAAATCTATAAATGCTATTAACCTTGCCAAAGTATTAAATGAAAGAGATGTATGTGCAGGCAGGATCTCCTTCAGCAATGGCAGTGTAACTCTTGTTAGACATCATTTACATAGGACAATCATCACACGGAAAGCCATAATTACATTGTATAACCACATGCCTACTTTTAGCTTGGTTTATTTTCACATAAACAATAGGTTGGTTGCTCTCTCCAGATGTCAAAATGTACTACACCAGATGAATCTGCTGCACAATAGTAATCCCTATCCAGTTTATGGGACTGTTGTTTCTTCTGTAGATGCCCCTTCCTCTACTGGCAGAGATGGGGTGCAAACATTCAATTTCATATGTGTAGAAGATGGTTGCCAAATGCTAGTCTTTGCGATGTGCTCTTTGCTGATATAGAATAGTACACAACCCTTCAACACTGCATGAGTGATTTGGGTTTGGGTGCAGTGTTCATATGAAGTAGTGCACCGGGCTGTGTAGTGTAACTGGTCCATGTTGGGCTGTGCCATCATTTTTTTAAAATGAAAGTGCAGGTAAATTTATTAAAATAAAGGTTGTTAGTTGTTTTGCATGTCTACCAAATATTTAGCCCTAGAAACCACTGAACATTTTCAGTACACTGCACCACTGTAAGGCAGCCACTTACAAAAATAGTGCAGGTCTAATTTTTGTACCATCTGACCATCCCAAATATAATAAAAGTCCGCCATAAAGCAGCACATGATGCTGCACATGCTACCCTACACATGTCCTTTAAGACTTCACTTAAACCTTACAGACCTCTCTATCCAAAAGTCCATTGTGAATAGTGTAGCAGGTCAGGTATCCATCCAAATCTAATAGTAAAATAGGCCCTATGGCATTATTGTCACCATAGGAATAAGTAAAAGGCAAGGCTGAAATTGGTCTAAACAGGAGAAATTGAAGCCTTTAATGAAAATCAGTTTGACTGCCTTGTTAAGGACTTGCATACACTTAAAACAAAGGGAATAATTAACAGAGAAAAAGCAGGCACGCACTTAAACTAATAAACATGCAATAACACTGAAAATAACAATGGTTCTATGATTATTTAAGTGCAAGCTTGTTATCTAGATCAGCAATTAGTTTCACCTCCTGGACTTCGACAAAGCAATTGCGACAAATATATGGAACTAAATGCATGTAAAGGATGAGGTGAGTGTGGTGGTGATGGATGGATCATTAGACTGTTTAATTCTGATTTAATAGCACAGTATTGTCAGCTGTAACACATTTAATTTCCCAACAATTCAGAGTGTGGCAGTTTTTATGTCAGTGACAAATTTATAGCTACCTCGATGGCCCTAAAGCATAGGCCTCTCTTCCCCTATGTGAAAGCTCATTAATTTATGACATCTCATTCCCTGATTGTTTCAGTACATTCCTAGCTCTTTCCCTGTGAGAGACATATTTTATCCCTAAAGCTAGTGTGATTATCTAATTGACAAGCAAATTAAATAAGCTGGAACAATTTAACAAGACAATATTTCAGTTGATAGAGGCAGAAAAATGTGCCATGTAAACAAGAGATAGATACCCCACAAATGACCAAGCTCAGAGTAAACAGTATGCAAAAACGACACAATAAAGATAATGTAACCACAGTTTGCAGCAATAGAAAGGGCACCCTGAACAGATTCATAGAGATCCTGAAAACAAAAACAAGGACAGACGTGACTGCTCTTACTACAGCGGCAATGACTAATGCCTGGCATACACATGCCGATAAGCGGCCGATTTTTCACCTGACCGACGAACGTGCGCGCTCGCGACATCGGTCAGCGGAAAAATCGTCCGCTTATCGTATGTGGCCACATGGGGCGATCATTGAAGCTAATGGCCGGCACACAAATGGTGCCGGCCGACTGAAGGGGCCCCATAATGCACCAGGGTGCAAACGTGATGACGTCATCACGTTTGCATCCCGGTGCATATCGGGACTGGTCTGTCTGCACCCGTCGGGGTGTGTATGGTAGCCTTAAAGGTCTACGTAAATACAATTTAAATCTAGAGATACAATAATGCATTTAGAAAAAAGGTTTCTGATATAAAAAGATACACAGTTAAAAGTCAAGCTTGTCAAACTACTTCTCCATAAATCTATTTGCATTTAGAGAAACTTATAAAGTATATAAAGTAAACCTCAAGGATTATCAACAGGCAGCAAGGTTTAGGGGTTGGCATGATGGGCAAAGCTGAAAATGGAAATCTAAATACTGAATAATATCCTATACATTGAACAGCCAGGCCAAAGATTAAGTATAATTGCTTTTCACAATCAGATGTTACTGTTTTGGTGGACATTGGTGCATATATACATATTTCTGTGTGTGATGCAATACTTTAAATAACAATGTGGAAACGACTAGGATATAAACAGCTTTGTGGTTTCAAAAGCTAAGCAAATTTACTACATGAATTTCAATATATCAGATCAAAATAATGAAAATTTTTGATCAATAAGAATCATGACATCAATCATGATATAAATCAATTGTCAGGTCTCATGCATCAATTCTTATTTGTAACATTTGGGTTACTACAGGGTGGGCCATTTATATGGATACACCTTAAAATGGGAATGGTTGGTGATATTAACTTCCTGTTTGTGGCACATAAGTATATGTGAGGGGGGAAACTTTTCAAGATGGGTGGTGACCATGGTGGCCATTTTGAAGTTGGCCATTTTGAATCCAACTTTAGTTTTTTCAATAGTAAGAGGGTCATGTGACACATCAAACATATTGGGAATTTCACAAGAAAAACAATGGTGTGCTTGGTTTTAACTTAGACTTTTATCTTTGGGGTCACCTGAAGGCAATTGTCTATGCTGTGAAGATACGAGATGTGCAGCACCTGAAACTACGGATACTGGAAGCCTGTGCTAGCATTTCTCCTGCGGTGTTGCTATCAGTGTGTGAAGAGTGGGAAAGGAGGGTTACATTGACAATCCAACACAATGGGCAGCACATTGACCACATTTTATAAGTGGACAGAAACTTGTAAATAACTCATGAAAGAAAAAAGTTAAGTTAAAACCAAGCACACATTGTTTTTCTTCACATGTCACATGACCCTCTTCCTATTGAAAAAACAAAAGTTGGATTCAAGATGGGTGGTGACTTCGAAATAGCAGCCATGGTCACCACCCATCTTGAAAAGTTTCACCCCTCACATATACTAATGTGCCACAAACAGGAATTTAATATCACCAACCATTCCCATTTTATTAAGGTGTATTCATATAAATGGCCTACCCTGTAGATCTATTAACAGGACACATAGTTCTAGTTGGGCTTTTATTGCCATCTGCAATAATGACATGTGTGGATGATTTGCTTTAAAATAACAATGAAGATGTACAGAATGCTTCAACTCAAACTTAACAATCACTCCTTATTACATAAGACACATTTTGGTTTATTAACATATTATATTGCTTAAAAATATAAATTTTTAAATGCATCTATATGCAATTATTTATTCATCTATTTGGATGCAGGAAGTGATGTCCGCTTCCATTTAGTTGTGGGAGTATTTAGGAGGGAGAGGGGGTTACTCTGCTTCATAAATTCCCACCCCCCACATTATCAGCACAAGCAGGGTGGGAACTTAACCCTTCTGCCATTCCTGAAGGTCCCAGCTCATCCAGCTCTGACCTGTAAGAACAGCATTGGACGAGCTGGGTTCGTCAGGCAGAGATCAGAGCCACAGGAGAGCAAACTCACTGCTTTGTGTGTCTCTAATGAAGAGGCAGCTGCAGCTGCATGGATCACTCCCCCCCCCCCCATGCTCTCCTATGTAACCTGGCACATCTGCACTGCCATCTAGTGGTTGCAATGCTAATTTAACTGACTGAATTATTGAAATCTTCATTATCTGATATTGTGAGTTATTCACAAAGCATCTGAACATGTTATTATATTCAGGATGTCTACCAGACTTCTGTATGGACATTTGTGGGTAATTACAGGCCTACAATGTAAAAACTTTTTTTCCATTAAAGTCTATAGTGCGTTTTTGGTACAGAAATTTGTACCTCAGCAGTGCGCTAGGGAGGTTAAAAGGCAGAGTGAGCCCCCTCGCTCCTAAATTACTCCGATTTCAAAATCCGGGATTTTGTGAAATCAGGATTTGGCCGGGAAAGCCACATAAAAAACTTGACTTTCCCAGGCCAAAACGGGATGGTTGACAGGTCTGGCTGGGAAGGAACTTTTTGCATTTGTTCTGATCTATGGACAGTAGAAAGGCGGACAGGTGTAACCCCACAGCATCCATCCCTATAGGAAACAATTCAAGTCAGCCTGGTTGATTGTTTACACAGAAATAAAGAAAAGAGACCATCTCAAACCAAATTGCCACATCCCAACATATACACAACAACAGCCATGAATGTTTAGTCATTCATATTGCTGGATATCTAAAATGACCAACTGACGCAGATGCAGTTAAAATTCGCCCAAGACAATCATGATAGATGGTTTTGGATGACAATTACATAATATGTGTAAATGCTTCTCTAAAGCCCCCCATACACGTTCCGATTATTCTCCTGACCGATTTTTCATCCGATCCTGTCACCCGATTTTCACCTAAAATTTTATGGTCGGTCGGCCGGCTGGCACGAAAAATCGGAATTCGAATTATCACCGATCCATCAGTCCGACCCTATTTATTAACAGCAGATCGACCAAAAATTCACGGACAGATCCGAAGCGGTCCCGATCGATTTTTCGGCCGATTTTGAGAAATCGGGATCGGTCGGGTACATAATTCCGAATCCGATTAATCTCCCGATCGATTAATCTCCCGACCCGATCGGTCGGTCGGGCAAAATTCGTACGAAAAATCGGAACGTGTATGGGGGGCTTAAGCAATGGATTACTTGGTGCATAATATTGTACTCTCATGGTGTATAACATTGTAGCTTTCTTATGCACATTAAACTTTTGGGCGGCATTCACATGTGCATATGTGCAGACATTTTTTGGGCTTTCTACAACCTGAAAAAAGCCAAGACGCTTATCAGATAATGGGAGTCTATGAGGGCATTTTAAATGCAGAAATTTGGTATAGTTTATCAGGCTTTAGCTTTTTCAGAGCTTGATTTGAATGCCTAATGTCACATTCAGACCTCATTGACTTAAATGGGAAAGCTCTGTAGACGGTGGTTACCACTTTGCAAGAGCTCTTTTCAATGGTTTCAGCTTTAGAAGCCTGGGTGTGATCGTATTACCTAGACATCTCTGATAGACCACTCTTAAGGGCTCATTTATGCAGGTGATTTTTAACCGTGCCATAATAGCAACTACCGATGCATGCGTCATTAGGCATCCGCTGGTCGGTTTGCAGGCTTTCGCCCAATAGGACCTCCACGGGGTCCTTATGAAGACGAACTTCAAGTGCATGCACATTTTTGCAGTCTTTTTCTGCAAGGCTGCCTGAGCGTACGGTTGTTTCCCGGACTAGAAACCAACGTGTAAATTTAGCCTCACTGGAATTTTTCAGGTTTTAAACTACTTAGAGTGCAAGCTTTAAAAGCCAGTGCTGGAAGCTTACTAAACCTGTAATAAATGCTTCTAACCACAGGGGGTGCCTGGAGAGCTTTAATGACCCTGCAAAACAGACGTACATGTGAATGCTGCCTTAACGCTAACACAGAAATATATACATAGTACTTAAGACAATACTTTTTTATTTTTCTGTTATTTATTTATGTAAAGAAGTAGCTTACAATGTATTTTATAATTAATTTAACTAGCAGCTAATGACATACACACTGTCTTATTACGGCTTGTTTGTTTGTATCTAACAAACAACCTTCCAATAGCAAATGTCTAGCCTTGGCAGACAGAAGCAGGAGGTGCTTTCGCAGATCCGTTCACATATTAATTAATACAGCCCATACATAATGCATCACCCATGCCACATGGTAACAGAAAGAACATGAACTATAATAGTGTTACATGAATACAGCTAAATGAGATCATTAAATGGTGTCTTACTCACCCTGCTTTAATTGGTTGAAGCTTTCTTATCACTATAATAAAGATTAATTTGTTCAATGAAACTGCTAACAGGGAAGGAATCCCCATATTGGCAACAACCACTGATAAGTGTTTGGCCATTGTATGCTCTACCATAGCTTTAATTAGCTCACTATTATCCAGCAAAGTAGAAGTTTAAGAAACCTTTGCTCTACCAGCATCATTACGCCAGCATTAAGTAATTAGCCTAGGGTGTTTGCCAAATAGAATGTTCCTAATATTAATGTGTTTAAATTTGTTTAAAAAGCCACACCTTTCAATGTTAACTTTCAATGTTAACTAATGGGGATAATACAAACTTTGGAACAGGTGAGAAGAATTGGCTTCAATCATTAAATTGACCACAATGACTGGTTCAGCATCATAACAACTAATCCAATTTAAACTTACACCGTAACAGTGACAATTGACACTTGGAAAATGGATGTTTGGAGATGACAACATGCAGGAAGCAATTACATTCTGAGATAGTTTTTCCACTATGAACTGGATAAAATAAGACCAATAGCAGTATTAAGAGCAAATTGTCAATTCTATGTGAACCACCAAAACAACCAATCAAGCACAGGGGCTTGTACTTAACCTCCCTAGCGCACTGCTGAGGTCCAGATTTCTGTACCAGAAGCGCACCATAGACTCTAATGGAATTTCTTTTTTGTGTTGTAGGCTTGTAACTTCCAAAAATCTAACCGTACAAGGGTCTAATAGACATCCGGACTATAATAATGTTTGATACACACAATTATTATAAAAAAGTACATTAAAAAAATTATGAAATGTATCATTTGAATGATTAAATCTCTTGAATACTTATTTGGTATCAAAGATTTCAAAACAGTATTTATTGATTTCAAAAAAGTATTTATGTTTGTCTATAATAACATATTTTTATTTTGTTTTGAATTGTATTATACAATACAATGGCATTCTCTGAAAGGGTTAACTTCAAAGATCATATCTGGAATGACAATAGGGGTGATATTCCAGGTGTGGTCTTTAAAGATATCCCAATTTGCCTCGGGGGGGGGGGGGGGGGGGG
>CM070036.1:48867720-48884369 GCA_036250615.1 Ptychadena robeensis | reverse complement strand
CAATACTGCATAAGCAAGTGCAGGACGAGATGGTGCCGTCAGAAGCGCTAGAAAGGTTAATTGGCTCAGTTTCAGTCTACATACAATTTGCATTCTAAAGATGAAATGGGCACCTCATTAACTATTTCTATTAGTCACTCACTGATAATATCTTTTTACAGGAAAAGTTGTCTATATTTTTACAGTTACCAGACTACCATGACTATCAGGCCATGTGGCCATACACGATTCAACTCGCAACGTGCTTACGCAAGAATCATTGTGCAATCGTTCTGGGAATCAATACGAACCACCTTGGGTAATCAATCCCTGGCTAATACTTTGATAAGATCGAACAGGGAAATACTTACATGTCAGATCCCTGTTCGATCACATTTTCCTTGGAGCAGGATGGATCGCGCACGGTGGGCTGTGTTTAATTCCCCAACGATCGTTCAGGAATCGAACAAACAATTTAACTGTGTATGGCTTAACAAAATAAGAGATAGAGAGTTGAACAAAAAATATCTGTTAACACAGCCTAGAATTGCTCAGTCTTTTATATGATTGTGTCATGTCCGAGCCAACAGATTGGCACAGGATAGTCACCCTGCATAGTAACTGAACAAATATGATGCTGTCCTTCTCAAGAAAAATGAGACCACTGTGGTCATGAGGAGCACTGTGACCCTGTTAGAGGTAATACATACCTGTAACCGCCTGCTGGTTTCTTAGCAAGAGAACATATATTGGACTCTGTGTCCATGAGCTGCCTCCATTGCTCCTTAATAGAATCACTGGACAAGAAGTCAGATATAGGTATTAAATACTATTTTTGATATATAGTTCTCCTGGTCTGTTCAGGTTCAACATTTGCTTTATTGTTCTAAAGCTGTTCATTTCACCTGTGTTACTTTTTCATGTTCGGGTTGAAAAAAACCAAGTATGCTTTTATGTCCAATAATAATAAAAATTCACAAAATACCAGTTTGTACAACAATCCAAAACGCTTATTACAAAGCTTTTCTTTATTAGACCTAGAAAATGTGACCTGTATACCTCAATCCCAGCGAGCACTTTATAAAGACGGGTCCAGACAATCTCCATTCAATTTTTAAATGACTTTATTTTTGTCATTATTATTTATAAAAGCTGTTACTGACATTGAAGTGCCCTCTTCATATGTAAGAGCTTTTCTGCTCTTCATGTTTGGATGTTGGAGCCTTTGTATTCTCGCTACCATTGTGGCTTCGGAATGATGCTGATGCTTAAATATATAACGGCACAAAATAAATATTTCCAGTGCAGGGTTCTGCTAAACAACTGCGGGTATTTGGGAAAGAAAACAAGCCCCTTTCACTTTAAAATGTCAAGATGCAATTCACCTCAGCGTGCTATTCAGAATATACAAAGCCACGGATAAATGCATCCAAAACTGCTGCAGAGGCCTACCAATCAAAGATGTCAGGTCTAGGTAGATTGCTATTGATGAAACTGTATAGAACAGTCAGAGGTGGCTGTAATCATAGTCATTGTAGAAGGAAGAATGAAAAAGAACAGGGCAGAGATGTGACAATGGCAGGAAGAACAGTCATGCAACAAACCACCAAGTAGTGGCAGTTAATAGTGAAACAAAAGAGTGAGAGGGCCCAGCAGTGAAGCAAAGTAACTTTTGGTCTCCTTTCCAGTAGAGAAGATAATTCATTTTAAATTTACATCTACCACTTCCCTTGAGAAGCTGAAAGTTTACAGGCTTTGATCCCCGCAGGTGACCACATATACTGCTCTTACTCTAAGCGACTTCAGGTGATTCTTCAAATTTATTAGACTTGTAAATTAGATGCCGCTTTGGCACTGCAGCCGACTGTAACAAATTCAAATAGGTATTAGATGTAATTTAATTAGCAGGATGTAAGGATATGTTCTTTTTATACCTGGCAACGCATAATTACAGCATAGGGTTTATTGTCTCTGAAATATGGCAGGTACAGACACCAAGGCCATAAGCCGGTTGTGATATATGTCACTATCTACACAAAAGAAAACCAAGCTGATCTAGCTTACTAAAGGTGGCCATACACAGTTCGATATTTTTATTAGATCAAACAAAAATCAGGTACTGAACAACTTGTTAATTCGTTAAAAAGTTATCAATATCAAACAAAAAATCATCTAAAGTTATAGGACATGCTGGTACATTTTGAAATGATGTAAACAAATTTCATTCAATTGTTTTTGTTCGATCGAATACATTAAAATAAATCTATTTCCTGTTAAAAAAAACTGAGCGATATTTCATTTGAGTACGTCCGCACAAAATTTCATTCCGTCGAACCAAATAGTGTATACATTCGTTATAGGCACAATCAATATTGGATCAAATATCCATCCAAAGAATTGGACATCGATCATGATTTACAGTCATGTCCGACAACCCTGTTTTCGAGCGGGATCAATCAACCAGAACAGGGATGGCTGCATTTGATATGCGCCATTTGATATGCGCCAGATAAATGGCCGTCAGCGTGCCATGCATGTATGGCCACAGGTTTTCTTCACTATCTGTAAAGATTTGTAAAGATGGTTAAAAGGAAACAAAATATTAAATCAGATTAATCTACAATGAGAAAAGTGATACCAGTTGTGTGTGAGCAGCTTTATAAAAAAAAGACAATGTATCCGAGATTCCACATATTGAATTTTAATACATTTCTAAACATAAAAAGTATTATCTGCTTCAGGACAACAGAAAATAATTATCTCTGTTGATACAATCATTTATGACATATGGAGGTCCTCATTTAATGGATTATACTAAATGAGAAGAACATTTCCTGCATCCTATAAACCAAATCCTATAAACAACTTTTCTACTTTTACTACATGTACCCAGACTATAGGAGCAAAGTTTTATAATTAGTTTTAGGAACTTTTTCATATATACACAACCGGGCTAAAGTTTTGTTTTTTTCAATCTAACTTATAATTTTACATGATTGGACTTCTTAGTTAAAGTATTTAAACACTTAAGCTGGCCATACACCTTTAGATCTCTGTCAGATATCCTTTAGATCTACCAACAACTATGTAGTATAGGGTCCTCTGTGCTTGAACACAGGTAGACTTGATGGTTTAGAAAGTCCCTCATATTACATAGTTTCGGTAAACCAAAATGAGATCTATAGGAAATCTGACAGAGAAAACTTAAGGTGTATGGGGACCCTTAGGTGTACATGAAATGGACCCTAAGAAAGGAAATAGGCAAACTTCAAATCCTCCATGGGTGATTGCTCTGTGTTTCCAAGCACTGCTCTCTGTAGTTTTGGGAAATGAAGACTGCTCATCAGAAGGAACAAAATCTGAATCACTGTAGAAACCTTCTATGGATTAATGCAATTTTAGAACACAACTGAAACAAAACAAATTGAGCAAATAATAAAAACTACCAATATAGAGCACATTTGAAGATTATAAATAAATAAATTGGTGTGCAAATCTGAATCTGATTCTGCAAGGTCCACCTCTTACGCTCATTTTGAGCCTCTTGTGCCTTTCAATTTAATTATATTGTCAAAGACCATAAATAACAATATGAAGGCTTTAGTAGATGTAAAGATGAGATTAATTTTACTTTTTCACAAATAGTAGAGATTGGTTAGTTTCAGCTTCCTCTACCACTATATTAACTAACTGTAGAGAAGTTTCCGTCTATTAATTTTATCATCACCTGCTCCATTTGAAGTGCCCTGCCCTGCCTTCTTGAAAAAATTCCACCCGGATGTTTGTTTATTTATTAGGCAGATGACAGAATCACAAAGGCAGATTAATATTATCATAAGAGTTTACATGTGATCAATTTCCATTGCATCACATTTCACCAAATTATGTTCTGAGCTTTGCAAATGTAATAATGCCAATGTTATAATTTATAGCAAAGGTCACATATAATATTTGTGTGTAAATCACTTTTTCAGTTGTAGTATGATATAATTATCTCTCCCTGCCATCTTACAGGGGAAAGTCAGAAATTTACACATCTATATTCTGCAGAGAGCTAAAGAAATCATCTCGGCTGGATTTTAGGCAGAGGTACCACTCAATAGTGCTGTCAATCATTATGTGAGTCACATTACAGGAAAGTTTTCAGAGCTGTGGGAAGTTACCCTAGTTAAAATGTGGAAAATAAAACTGCTGATGTAGCATGTAAAATTCCTCACATGGATACAGTGGAAAACTGTTCTATCAGTGCAGAGATCAGACAGTGAAAAGTTACATGTTTGCTGAATCTGGAAGAATTAGAACTTGCACGACTTATCAATATTTCCAGAGCATTAAGCACATCCGACATTCATTTCATAGGCCTAATACAAGTCACTTAACTGAGGACAACTTGGTGGGATTTACTTGATATAAAATGTCTTTAAGTACCATGACTGCCATCATGGGGAATTTACTCTGCTTAGTCCAAGACACCATCCCTGGTGATGCCACAGACAAACTACAACATGTACCAGTTTGGGATTTTCAATGTAAACATTTAAAGTAGAATATGGAAAAAATCAAAATCTATATATGATCCAGTCAATTCATCACCACTTTAACAAGTAAAGCTTTGGTTGTCTAGGGTTAGAACTTTGGTCTAGATTTTTTGGTATGTTAGAGATTCATCAAGCAAGTTGTGAGTGTCTTAATTGGGGTGGTTCATAGTTGTTATAAGTCTTAGTAATCGAAGAAGGTATTGGTAAATTCAAAATTGTGCATTGCAATGAGAAGAAGAGGTAAAAACCTGCTCTGGTATCATCTGCCACTGGGGGTATATATATAACTTACAGGGGTTCTAATCATTCCCTACTCACCATAAACAAAAAAAAGATCATTATAAAGAAGCTAAACAATAAACAGATTTGGATAACATTAACAAACCCAACCAATTGTAGCTAAATTGTTTGGTCCATGTACAAGGACATCACTGCATATGTCTTTGCAGTCCCCTTAACTACTTGAACCCCATGTTAAGGATATTAGCTATTTCTCAATTTAAAATCTTAAACAATATTATTATATTTGTACTACACAAGCAAACAATACGGTGCCAGTGTTATATGACTAACACAGATTTTATAAACAAAAGATATTTTCCATAATTTATTCTAGATTTTTGCATTGAAATATAACCCAATCATAAGTAGATTGATGCTGCATAAAATTCATTTTAGGAAAAAGCCTTAGCAAATTGATCTACAAAGTGTCAGCAGTATTTTTGTAATATTGGCAATTGTGCCAATACTTTTCAGAAATACAATACGATAACAAGGTCATTTGGTATAAATAATGTTAAACTTGAAATTTAACATGCCAGCATTTTTTGTGCATATTGTCCCATTTTTATTAAGTGAAAAGGGAGTGGAGAATTGTTTGCTGATAGACTCCTGAAAGAAGCTCTTCTGTTGTTTTTGACTAGATACTCTAATAACCAAACTTTGCAAATGCTAAGACATAAGCAGGGGAGTAGCTTCAGATCATATGGCCCTATGAAAACATTCTGATGGGGCCCTCCCGTGTTGACATAACATAGTGCTTCTAAAGTAGGGGCATAACTACCAAGACAAATTCTATTCTACAAAGAAGATCTGAGACTAGTCTGAACTTCTGATGCCAGTTCTTATTAATAGCAGCTTCTGCAATTTCTAATATCCATTACAATATATACTGTACACATGTTATAGCTTCAAAATTGGACACCTAACAGTTAGGTTTGAACCTGCTTTTTCTAATGAAATAGTAATTACTAATGCAGAAATGCCTATCTCTTTATTTGAACATAACTGCAGTGTTTATTGGACAGCAATTTTGTAAATATTGTAATAACAGCACTGGTTTTTGGGCAGAAATTTGGACTAAGACAGTGAGTATTTGGGACTTACAGAATGCTTTCACTTATTGTCTGGAATTTGTATTTGTAATTCAATGTAACCACATCCTGCCCATTTAGCTTTTTAATCAGGTCTGATGTTACTTTGGTGAAAAGCCCCTCTAAAATTCTCTCCACACGTTCTTTGCAAAGAGCATACCTAATGCCTAAAGTTGTCTAAATATTACTAAATAATATATGGGGATGATGCAGTGGCGTAATATTGCGTGATGCTGTGGGTGTATCCTCCTGTCAATGGAGGGCTACCTCTTGGAATTTAGGAGTTATCTTTGCTCATGACGCATGAGCAGAGGGTAGCCAGATTCAGTGTCTTGTCACCAAGGTCCCTGCATTTTGACTGAAATTTTGGGCACATTTTGTTAATTTATATATTTTAAAAGATTTAAACGTTTAATAATGGTAATTCTTTTTTTTAACAAATATATATATACATATATATATATTTTAGTTTTTACATTTTAATGATTATTTTTTGGGGTTGAATTTGGCAGAAACTTTAAAAGTCCCTGCTTTTTATCCCAACAGAATTGTGTCCAATGCCAGGCAGCCATTACAGGATGTTGGTCTGGCCCCTCTGTCAAATTTATGAACAAATTGTGGCCCAAGAGCCCAAAAGTTTGCTCACCCCTGACCTAGTTTCATGAGTCATATCTAGCCAATTTCTCAATGTAAGAGTCTCAGTGGGTACTGAAAAAGTGAATGATGTAAAGAATGTAGACCTAAATCTTGACTTATAGAATAGATAGAAGATAAGTCCATTTGTGAAGTCTGGCATAGGATCCAATGGGTTTAATGGGATACCAATGATAAATTTTAATTTGAGTAATTTCAGTATTTCACTGTGTCACTACTGTGTCACTTCTTAGACTGGTTCACTTTCTCTTTAACACACAATCATTTTTACCCCCTTCCTCATTATATTCCATAAAGTAACACAGTATCTAATTTAGCGGACAACCCAAACAATGAAACTTTACAAACAAAACACAATAAAGAAAATGTTATTTAGGCGGATTTTCTTCTCTCACAGCAATGGAAGCTGCCAAAACTGCGACCTGATTATTTGAAATAGTCATTTTAAAAAAATGCTTTTTACACTTTGAAATTGTTTTCAATTATATCCTTTTCAGTGTGGTCTTCTTTTTGGAAGTGATTTTCTTATCAGATTACTATGTACATCTTACATGACTCACGCAATCAAGGAAATGGCAATTTATTTCTATGTGGTCTCATTGCAGCTAACAAGTAACAATCAAGCCCCAGGAATGTCAAATGACAGACGGTGGGAGGTGTGCGGCTAGGCATGTGGTGCAGCTATTTAGCATGGCATTGTGAAAACATATCCACACTGCCACACAGCAGAAAAATGTTTATGTCTGATCATGCAAATGACTACATGCAAACACAAAATACGTGAATGGAATAACTTTTACAATATGAATGATTTGTACACTGAAACTCTATTTTTTTCTAACAGCAACTATTCTTACTATGGTTTTCTTGTTCTAGAAAATATTTTCAGATTGAGGATTGACAATGTCTAAAAATTACCCATATTGCAGATGGACACATCAACCATTTTTTTCATTATTTTTTTTTCTTTTTTTAGTGTTAAGTTCAGTTTCCTCTTGACAGGTTAGACTATGGGTACTGCCTTTATATTTGGCTTCTCGAATGAGCATGCATGGATGGCTGCAATCTGGATAACTTAGGTGCAAAGGCCATCTTGACTTGCCTTCATTTACTAGTTGTACTTTAGAATCTAGAACATTTTCAAATACTTTAAATCAGGGATCAGCAATCTTTACTATCAAAAAAGCTGTTTTGCCCCCTCTTTCAGTTAATAAAAATATCTGGACAAGACACTATCACATTTGCGCATGTGGTTTTTAGTGTGCATTAGAGCTAAAGCGTTCTTTCCGGAAAAAGTGTAAAAACCCAAAAACAGGAAATAAAAAATGGGCCCTCCTGGGGTAAGAAGCAATGCTGACAGTTAGGGAGCCACGAAAAGGAGGCTTAGAAATCACATGTGGATCCAGAGCCACTACTTTAGGTTTATTTGTGCAAGATCTTAATATAATGTTAAAGTATTGATCACAATCTAGTAAACCATATTAATGTAACTTAAAGGTAAAAAATAATATGTGGTGATTGGATATCATTCAATGTTAATATTTTATCTTCTAGCTAAATAAGGGACTCTTATCTTGTTGTTAACGGAATAAATCCTGGCCAGTTGGCCATGCCTTATAAATCTGAGCTTTAAAAACTTAGGCTAATAAAAATTGGTTACAACTTTTTGAGGTCATTGCAAAGTCCCTGAATGTTTTGTCACCACAAACACCAGCAAAGTCAGCATTATATGGGGAACTTTGAAATTAAAACTTAAGTTAGAAGCAAGAAATTTTACCTAGACCCTGCTCTAGACATGATGCCCAACTGACTAGAACTTGAGGGAGCAGGGCAGGCCTTCCCCCAACAGTCATAGGGGACAAGGCCTTTCCCATTTTTGTTCCCCACATTGATGTTAGGATTTTTGACAAGGTAGATATACCCAAGAACATGTGAATGGAAGGTACATGTCAGGAAAGGGGTAAAAAAAATCTAAATTCTACATTTTAGGATTCCTTGAAGAAAAGCAAAGAATAATACAATGGAGATGAAATTTGAGCTTCACTTTTGTACTAGCTCACAATGTATTTTTCTCAAACTGGTATAACATTTGTCAGATATCTGCAGCATTCTGCTGTGAATCAGGAAAGATTTTAGGTAATGACTGCAATTTCCTACCAGAAAAACCTATGTAATTGCACATATTCTCAATTAGAAGACAAATAACTTTGACCCCCTCGTCCTAGAGAAAAGTAATACCGTGATTATTAATTCACAAAAAGATACCAGGACTATCTTGTCTAAATAAAAAAAATGTTTCATCAAAATGTAAAATAATTTTTACAGAGAATTAGATTCCTATTATTTAGTAGGGATGACAAGTTCTAGAAAAAGAGTTCTGCTGAAGGGGAACTCATAAAAAACATTATTCTTTTGATCAGCTGATAAGTACTGCTCATATTGATCATTTCATCATCCAATCAGAGAAGTACATATTGATCAGCAAATCAAATGAATAATGCGATTCTCCATGAATTCTCCTGCAGTAGAAATGTTTTAAAGAGGATCTCCTACCCCTATTTTTTACATTAAAATATGCAAAACGCAGACATGAATTTCTTATAAATAATCTTGTTAATGTTATTTTAAAAGTAATGTTCCATTTTAAAAGGCATGTATCATTTATAATATAATTATAAATACAATATAATATAATAGCATTTTCATGTACACTAGGGAGGGTGTAAAAATATTCATGTTCAGTTGGTTCATTAGGCAGCATTCTTAGACTTTACTAACCAATCATTTTTAGATGGGTTTTTGTTGTACGATAGTTTAAAAATACACATAATATTCTGCGCTGTTTTACTAGGAGACAAACCAAACAAGGTAATGAAACCCTTTCAACTCTCACATTTTTCTTACGTGAAGTAGTCACTCACTTTGTTGTTGGTAAAGGATGCTTGAAATAAGTGTTATTGATTACTGGAGTGGATCAAACACAACCGAATATTTAATGTACAAGCTATTGGTAAATTTTTGGCCTCTTAGTAAGTTGTAATTCATTACAATTTGCCACTAGATAAAGAAAAAGTATTTGAAATCCAAGGTTTAACAGTTGATAACATAAAATTTATATTTATTAATGCTACATACTTAGTTATTACTATACTACTCAAGGTAATGTGCAGGAATGGGTATACGCCATGGTACACCTCTCATCTGCAATAAGTTTACAGGCAATGGGCTAAGCCTACAACGAATACATTTGGGTTGCTTGTTATATTACGGTAAAACAATTGCCTTTTTTTTATTTAATTAAAATTTTCTTTGTATTGTAAAATTCTATATAATACGTATGTATTATATAGAATTTTACAATACAAAGAAACATTTTATTAAATAAAAATAAAATAAAAAAGGCAATTGTTTTACCGTAATATAACAAGCAAACCAAATGTATTCGTTGTAGGCTTAGCCCATTGCCTATAAACTTATTGCATATTTTTCGGATTATAAGACACACTTTTTACCATTAAGATCAATGGGAAAGTGTCCCTGCGTCTTATGTCAGAATATTATTATTTTTGTTTAAGTCCCAACCATCTTGGGAGTAATAGCTATGCATCCCAGGAGGCTAAAACTTGTTCCATTCCCTCCAGCCAAGTCAACAAAAACACTGCCAAGAAGAGATCTTATATTAGCACTAGCAGTACCCATTCTGTGAAAACACTGCCCAACTTATGGAGAGAGACATTTTACAATTAGATAGCATGAGTTGTGAATTTACATTAACATCCTGCATTGCAATAAATACATTTTGTGACACAGACTCATATAACAACATAATCTACAAAAATTAACAACGTGCCTCAATTTAGGTAGAAAATATTAATGTAATCATTATATAAATCTGAATGCATTGGTCACGTGTTTAACAGCCAGGGAATACTTATTTAGGTGAGTGGCTATTCCTCACTGTGGAGTTTGGGTAGAAGTAGAGCAGGTCAGTGGAGTCTAGACCCACATTGCCCATATTGCATAAAAAACTTTACCTCTCATTTTAAGTAGCTATGGACTCCTCTGCCTCCATAATGTCATTGACCTTAAATTTCCATAGATTTGCCAATTGTTCTACACAAAATGCTAATGTTGACATTTTTAAAGCTTTTTTAAATTACTGAGTAGTATTTATAGGTAATTTATTTAATTATAATACATTTAAAAGCACTGCAATTAAAGACTACACAAATTCACATGTATTTGCACTAATTGTTTTATTTTGTCCACAATTCTCCATGGGAACAATATTTAAATATGGTTTATGGCCATTTTTACATGGGTTCTTTTCAAATATAATGCTGGCTTTTTTTATTCACTATATTCAAAAAAGTTACCATTATCTATAAATATTCTAATGCAAAAATGTTCTTTTCCCATCAAATAATATTCTTTGCAAAATGCTTGATCTCCCAAGAATAACAAGAATCTCCAGAACACATAAAGTAATGTTATTTTCAGTCTTTTTCTTTGACAGCGATTAATGACGCCTTGCTAAAAATTGATGGATTCTCATACAGCAGATTATAAAGAAGAGATGAATTTTCTTTTGTGGTTTCCATAAAAATTAATCAGTTTGTAATCATAAATAGACTACTGTTATTGTGTGTCATTATCACAGTCACAGTGATTATGGTTAAAATGTATAATATTAATGATAATAAAAGTAAAAATTGCTGTACAGTTAATTTAATAATTACCGCATCCCTCTGCATCGTTTTACAAACCAAATTTACAAATATATCCATCGAAATGGCATCTTTCTTATTTCATTTGGGTACAGGATTTCATTTGGGTTCAGGATTTCCAAGACTTCTCACACAAGACTGTGGCAATTTTTCTACATACACTCCTTGTTTAAGGATTTATTCTCTGGTGAAAGTCCACTAAAGGTAAACTAGTGGTGTTAGGGCCATGGGACCATGGGGTAGCTTGGGGGTGTGGGCATGCATTTTCTTCTGTCCTTGCTGTGCAATCCAGCTGTGCTCTAACCCTTATCCATGACAGGTCTTATGTCTTATTACCTCCTGCAGGCTTAGTGAGATCTAGAGTGCCAGTCCAGGTGATCCAGTACACATGCTACATCTGCACTTCCTGCACAATATGAGTCTGGATGTTACATTGCTACCCTGCTTGTGAAAGCTTCATATACCTGGACTGCTGGGTTTCTTGTTGTGGTCATTGTGTTGTTCCTGGGATTAAATTACTGTGTATAATCCCTGCTTTGTAGTTAGACGACTCTTCTGGTTAACTCCTGGATACGGCGTCAGTTGGACTGATTCTCCGTGTATGAGCCTTGCCGTATACCTTTTACTCTTTGACTCTGTACTCACTCCCTAGGGGGTACCTGGAGGGTTTCATTGAGCAACCATAGTCAGGTAAGCGTGTCTCCCATTCAAGCGGGGGATTGACTATAAGTGAAGACCGCAGTGGAGATTGGGGTATCCAATCTGAATTGTAGACTGGTAATGCCTCAGATACCCTCACATAGTGGTATGCTATTTTACTATACAAAAATTTATAATGTGATCTAATAATGGAGAAATTTATTACTTTGCAGTTAACAATAATTTACAGAGCCAGAATTTATATTTGGTATATCAATGTCAATGGTATGTTGACTTTCTGTTGGGGTTATTAGCAGCAATATAAGTTGCTGATTCTTAACTCTTTACATATAGGAGCCATTCTGTGATGATTATACGCCTTGGGTTCTAAAGAGTTCACTGTAGCCTTTAAAAATTTGTGATCACTATAAGATGCACCTAACCATAAAATGCACCACATAGTTTTATAATATTTTGAAAGAGATATTGCTCCTAGGATGTTTGAGAAACCATACATATTCAGACCATAAGAAACATGGACATTTGTCCACTAATTTGAGTGGAAAAACAGTGCATCTTAAAGTCCGAAAAACTGCGACATCTATGTTAATTTCAATTCGTAACATTAAGAACACTGTGATCATTGAGAATATTTCATGTTGAAGGACACTGCATGAAATTCCAGCCAAACTAGGGCCAAAACAATGTAAGGTGTTTTTTCCATAATACGTCATAATAATACGCTTAGCGGGGGTCCTGATGTATCACACAGACATTGCCTGTCGGTGGATGATCTGTTTACACATCCGCCAGTGCAGAGGCTCAACGTATTCGACTACGTTCAGCCTTACATCGGCGGAGCGGCTCGGCGCCATAAAGACAAATGCTCCGCCGAGCAGGTAAGTCTATCTGCTACGTCGGGACCCCGCCAAGCATATACGCTTAGCGGAGGGGTCCCGTCGTAATGGAAACAAGTCCTATGTAACCAGACAATATATTTGATGATGTTTCTTTCATATCAACCAGTTTGTATTGTGAGATGAATTTAGCTGCTAATCAAATACAGACATGAGATTGGGCTGTACAGGATGTGTCCCATTTATATCCAAACCTGGTACAATATAGGCATCAGGTTTGTTACTGACTAGGGCAACATCTGTCATATTTAAAATGATAGAAAAAAGACATGACAAGAGAATGTTAAATTTTTTATGGTTACGTGCTGTACTATGTGCGCTAGTATTCATCAAGTGCTCCCAAATGACATAACAGTTCCTGCTTATACAAAGTTTGTTCTATATTTATTACTAAAATGGCATTTACTATGCCCAAGGGAGAAGTAACTGAGATAATGCGCAGACACTGATTGTGTGTAAAGTTTTTCATTTTTGAGTTCTTTTGTACGTTAATGCTTTATATGAGAATTAAAACATCTGCAGAAAACTGTAGGAGTGAAACAGGTGTAACATTAATGATAAACATTGGGCATGGGTGTATAATAGCTACAAAGCTCCTTAATGTATATATATATATATATATATATATACATTCATGCTGTCCTATCCTTGCATAAAGAGCTGGACTCTGGGTAGATGTAAATGACACACATCCATTCACCTCTGTATTCATTAATGCTTTATTACCCTTTTTTTTTTTAAATGCAAGCAGATATATGAAGATATGCGGTAGCAAGCAGATATGTGAAGATATGCGGTAGCAAGCAGATATGTGAAGATATGCGGTAGCAAGCAGATATGTGAAGATATGCTGTAGCAAAATAGCTCACAACACAGGAAGGGTCTCCATTGAACTGTAATCGATGTCTATAGTGGTGCATATCGATTCTTGTTCTATTTAGCCGATCACCACCCTGCGACCGATTGTAGGTCGATTGCACAGGTACTGACCCGTGTAAGCCTAGCTTTAGCTAAATGGAGTTGGCCATCATACTGATATCTATTGGCAAGAAACACTGTCACCTAAATTCTGCTTCAGTGTATCAATGTTATTATAAGAATAATGAAACTGAACAAATGCATTAAGCAATGCTGGATAAATCTGCACATCTAATGAGAAAATATGAAGGTCACATGCCAGGATGAAAAGTGCACAGGGAATCATGAATGACATCCCACTCTCAGTCCTGAGATCAGCCATGAAATAACTGTCATCTTCTTTCAGAACTGGTTAAATTTTTCAAAAATAACTGGGTGTAGGGAAGAATATGCCCCCACCCCCAACATTTATACACGGCAGTGGCAGTGATTCTACAAACCAAATCCAACCAATCAGTTGCACATCGTAATTGTGTATGCCATAACAGATTGTTTATGGATGATGCTCAGATATAAGGTTCAGTAAAATGTGTGGTTACAAAAGATGACACTTTAATGATTTGGATGTCTATCATGTTGTGTCTTGTAAAGTTTATATTTATAACATGGAATGCTACCCAAACCGTTATGATTATAGCCTCTTATATTGGGTCGCTTCACAAGCTAATTATTCTTTTTTGATATATATATATAAATATATAATGTGTATATATTTACAGTATATACAGTACATACAGTACATAAATATATATATATATATTTATATATATATGTTTATAGGCCTGCTTATTGAAAAAAAACTCCCATATTTCCATCTTCACAGCTTTCTATACTCTAAACTTGCATATACAAAATCTTAAATAAAACAATGGCAACTATAGTCCATTATGCCTTTTCTCTGCCAGTTTACAAACCAAACTTTCCATGAAGTGACAAGCTTTACAGGACTCTATCAAGAGTATTTTAATTTGAGTTAAATTTTTGCAATTAAATTACTGGTTTGTTACATCGGTGGAATTTATTCTATAGCTTTCATCTAATCAAAATTCATATAAACAGGGACAACAAGATACAGAAAAATTGTCAGAGGATTGTATTAAAGTCTAAAGAATGTAGTTAGGCAGATGCTGCCTTGAGACAGATTACTAGTAATCTTTGATTCAGGGTCAGCAGAATGTACTTCACTTCAGGGATCTTTAGACACAATGGATTAAGGATTAAAAAGTTAAATTAAAATCGAGTTACTTACACAAGCTAATACATTGCTAATGCCTAGTGCTCTTACGATTGTCTTATAATGTAGTATTGGTGTGTGCCAGTTAATTTTTTTTAAGGGGATATTGGTTACTCTGGAAAAAGTATGTTACTTAAACATGCATGAACAATACAGCAATTATTGGTAAGCAAATATATAAAACAATCACATCTGTTAAAACGAAGAATAAGAGGCATCAGTTCCTAAATGCCATGCTTTGGTCTCTAATAACATCAACATAAAATTCTTAAAGGTATCTTAAGTGAATTGTACTGTAATTAAATCTGTCAGTATTTTTTTTTATCTGTACAGTGTATGTTAAAAAAAAGTATACTGCTAATGTGTGCATGTTTGTCAGAGAGAGACGGTTAGCAATATAGACTACTTAAGAGCATGCAGCTTAAAGTCTATTAAATCTGGTCATATGAGGTTAAGGATTACTTCTTAGAGTACAGGACAGTGCTCCTAAAATAGAACAAATGTTGCACCTTGGTGTTCTATTTGACCAACTGACATTTTACATGCAGTATCTTTATTTGCTGCATTAAAGCGCACCTAAACCCACCAGACAAACTTTTTCCCCTAGCTAGCCAACCCCACATTATAAGAGCAATATGTAAATTAAAAATTGTTACCTGTGAGGAAAAATCTGTACATTTCCCCCCATACCCCTCCCCCTGAAATCACGGGGGCCGCAGCGTTTCAGCTCCTCACACTGCCTGGCTCGGAAATTCCTTCTGCAGCTATACACATTGTTTTTTTTTTATTCCTGCTTTCACCTTGTGTCTATTGACACACATTGTGTCTGGCGGCCCCCTGTGGCCGCCGGCTTTACTCCAGCCTTACTCATTCAAGACTGAAATCTAACACTGAATCTGAAATGGCGGCTCCCACAGACTTCAGCAGGATAGCTAAAAAAAATTTTTAGGTTTTTGAGCAACTTTGAGCCATTGGGACAGTTTAGAGGTAAGTAAAAATTAAATAACATTTTTTGGGTGTTTTTTTATTTTTTGAGTTGGGGTGCACTTTAAGATAGGCATACATGGCTCGATTTCTTTATAGATTCAAGCATCAAGGGCCATGCACGTTCACTGAGCTCAATTGTGCTTGAATCTATAAACAATTTAGGCCATCCACCCTTCCTTCCAGCAAGAAAACCCTGTTTGATTTCTGCGTCTCCATATCAGGCTAGCTCATCCGCAAATCGATGATGTCATAGTGCCGCATTTGGGCTTCCTGAAAGTTGTCATTTTCACGGCACTAGCAGAACAGTGGAAATCTAGGCAACTGAGCAGAACTGTCAGGATCCAGCCCCGTCCACTCCTGCTGGGTCGGCTACACTGACACCGGTGCCCTCCTTACCTGTGCCTCCTGCCCATCCTGGCGCGGGTTCCACTGGCAGGGCTCTTGGGGACAGTCAGGGGTCTGCTGGGCTCTCCCCTACTCCGTCCACGAGCCAACCGAGGGACGCGGGCGTGCGCTCGCCCTCGCCCGAGTTTTAAAAGGACCTGAAGGGGAGTGCTCCTGGGGTCCGCCCCTCCCTACGGGGCGGCCCCAGGTGAGCACTTCCTATAAAACCCTGCCATTCCTTCAGTCAGTGCTGGTGTAAACAGCTTGCTGTGTCCGGTTCATGTACAGACTTGATCTAC
>CM070036.1:48841179-48867620 GCA_036250615.1 Ptychadena robeensis | reverse complement strand
GGCTTAGATTCCCTGCTCCTGGTACCCCCGCGCTAACCCAGGATCTGCAGTCATAACAAGAACATACCTTACATTTTTCCTTTAAATACTTCAATATTAGTTTCAGAGTATATACTGTCAGAACTAAGTAGACTGGAGTAATGTAATGTGAACTTTTTTCTTTCATTTGGAAACTGCCAACAGGGCGTAGCTACACATCTATAGCTTCACTTGTTATCTAGTGGTGAGTGTGCCTAAGAAGGCAAATAAAATATGCGTTTGGTCCTACTAAACTAAAGTTTTTTTCTTACTTAAAAAAAGGCCTATGCCTTCTCAGATAACTTATAAGATGGATGTACATAATATAACAGGATGATATTAGAAATGTACATTCAGAATTAAATTTACATTTCGAAAGATATTGTCTCAACCCCAGCCTTGCTTTGCCACTGCAGGGAAAGCCGATGTGCCTCATAACCATGCAGGGGGTTACACAGCGGGAAGCTCTCCTGCCCTTGACAATCATCAGTCTATAGCAACCTTACTCTCAGTGTTTCTAAAAAAGACTGTGTTTGTTAAGGTACTCTGTGGGAAACATTTTAGCTAATGGTTGTTATGGGTGGAAACGCTCCCCTCTGTGCTACTTTTCTAGTTTTTTCCTTGGAATCAGCAGCACTGTGGGGACAGGGAGCTGCCACAGTTTCTATTACAAACGTTTTATACGATTTATCCTTTTAAATCCATGCTGGATTTATCCTTACTTTTATTTCTTGTGACATTGCTGATTTGGACAAACATGGTTCTCAAAACTCTCCAATCTAGTTTTTTCTTGCTTTGTGCAAACCTACATGTACTATGGATTTGCTGAAGTTGCAAAAAGCTCCCATATAATAATTAGTATCACTTAATAACCTAGATTACAGGACAACAATCTTGTCATTGAAATCCCATCCCCCTGTGTTCTCCCTCTCAGAACCAACAGTTACTTCACTAATGCTAGCCATACACAGCCCGATAAATAGCCCGATCAACCAAGCCCGATCGAAGTTTGCTGATAAAATAATCGGCGTTTCCTGGGATGATCTAACAAAAAAAACCCACATAGGAAAAATGATTTTTGAACGATGTAACGGTTTTGATCATACATCATAGTCGGAGTTTATCGTCATTTTTGTCATCCAATTTTTCATTCAATGGGAAGTAATAGTAATATCGGGGATGATCTGTGTTCATTTAGTCGGGCACTACAAGAAAAGTAGAAGGATGTAACCGGACCGATTAAAATTTTCCAACATGTCTGATCATGTGATGCCCGATTTTCTGCTAAATTTTGATCGGGAAAGCTCTGTCGGGCCATGTGGGCAAAGCCCGATTTATGCCCGATTAACGAGAAACTTTGATCGGGCTTGGTTGATAGGGCTATTTATCGGGCTGTGTATGGCTAGCATAATCCCAATCGTAAAGGATATAGATCAAAATCAAATAACATGAAGCAGGGGCACACATTTTTTTACAGCTTTCCTTCGATTATATGTGGTATATTTATCAGGAGAAAACAAAATCTTCATTTTAAACTTGGACTTGCTTATAAAGCAGCCTTTTATTCATTTCTCATATAAACCACCTTTGTCTGGCAGACCTATAGGACATGGTTCAATATTTCATTAAACTGCGCTGAAAGAGCATAACTCAATCTATTAAAAAAAACTGCAGTCTAAGAAATCTGAATAACAACACACTCACTATGTCCATTACCTAATAAACCGAGGTGAAACTAATAAAAAGTTTTAATTTACTTTGTTATGGTGAAATTGTAAATTTTAAAGTATTAGAATCTGAGTAACTACTACACTTTTATTGCAGTCTATAGATCATTTGCCATTCTAGTGTGTCACCGACAGATATATATATATAGGTATTGATAAGGTAGGTGAAAGACAACTTAACATGATGACATCATCCAGCAAGTAATGACAACACTATCACATATAGTGGGCCCTACTGTTCATCCATAAGCATTGTAAGTTCTGTGTTTTTTTTACCCGTCTTGGGATAGAAAACATAGTTGCCCCAATAATACTCTCTTACATTTGCAACCAGAAGACATTGAGCCCTTGCCACCTTAGTGATGCCCCTTGACTGATCGACATGCAGGCTGGTATCAAAGTAACAGGCCCCTGAAAGTTTGACAACCTCTTGTCTTCTGACACCGTATCAGTATGTTTGATGTTCTAGACTGGAATCTATTGGATGCATTATTTAGATAATAACAATGCAATATAAAAAATGCAATGGTTAAAATTAATGAATTTTTAAGTATGATGTATGAAGATTTGCTACTCATCTTCATTAATAACAACAATCATACATACTGTTCACTGGCAAAATATGACTTTTTTCATTAATATGTAATAATGCAATCCCAGATAAAAAAAAAGTTGACTAGTTAGACAAATGTTTGTATAGCTCTATGAACAGTAGGAGCAGCAACGGGGAAGGATCACTGTGCACCACCATGATGCGTTCCCCTCGTAGGATATGGTAGTCTTTTGTGCAGGTCAATCATGCCAGACAATTCTCTTTGTAGAGATGCCAGATATCTCAGGTACCTATTATCTGGGGTCTGTACACATAACTAGTGCTACTCTATGCTGAATCTTCATCTATAATAGCAATGTGTGTCAATACCAAAATGTAATACAGTTTCAATACCAATATACAATGTGTAAAAGCATTGCATGAGGTCGATGCTTGAACTTTTATATAGCCTCTACCATAAGTTAGAATAATGTAATGATTCATGTTGTTATTATTTCTCATCTCTATAAGGTAGAATGTATTTCTTTCTCTATAGATACACTAATAGATTCAATGCATGAACTGGACTAGGAAGTAAGGAAATGCAATTTTATTCTCACATTGAAAATATAACCGAGGTTAAGAAGTAATTCCCAACATCAGTGCAAGTCAGTCTTTTAAATTGCAATCCATCTGCTAGAGCAATAAGAATGTACAGTAAGTGAGCAAACATTCTGCCATTATATTTATTGTCTGGAACAAATGAGTATAAGCTATTCTGTTGTAGGTAATTAGTTTTCTCAGCAATATAACCCAAACATTTAAGTCTGGTGTACAAAAATAATACAAAAACAGAGGAGGATATGTAATGTTTAGGGAAGAAATGTAAAATAGAGATTTTAATGTTTATATTTTTTTAGCAATGAAGTATAAGGAATCCAACAGACTATTGAAGTAGTTCTGTCTGTGTTGTGGCAAGTGTTATGCCTAAGGCTATGTCCACACTTAACGATCTGCTGCAACTACAATCGCAGTGTGGAAATCGCTAGCACACAGCGATCTTCTGCGGTCTGCCGTGATTAAAATCGCGGCACGGAGACCTTTAGCAGGAATTTGGGGGGACATCTTTTCCAGCCCTGCCTTCTGCCTTCTTCATGTGCGTAGTTAAAATCAATGAATTGAGATGTGCTTTTTAACCGCATAAATTCACGTCTATGGTCGCGATCAGGGGCAAGTGGCCGCCACCCCCTGTGGCCCGCGATCAAAAACACCGCACCACGACCAACAGCAACTGTGGGTATCAGCCCCATCAAATACATGGCCGAGATTTTAATTGTGGTAACTTAGACTCAAAATTTTTGAGCTTTACAGAGAACCTAGTCAGGTCACCAACTGTCAAGCCAATGCCTATACCATCATAGGTCTATGTCAATGAAGGTACATTATTGCTGGAAACTAAAAACTAGTCAGAAGATGGAAATTGATATTGGCTGATTTGATTTTGTAATAAAGTAGAACACATTTCCTGTCCTAGCATTCAAAATGCTGTATCTATGGGAGGGAGACATTCTCTATGTGTAAAAGGGAGCAAATAAAAAAAACTGCTCTGCATCTGAAACCTGCACTGCATCTTACTGACCCCCATATACCAGGCAGTAATCATTTATATAACTGTACATTTTCTGTATATGTTCTGAGCATGTGGTTTTGTTTACAATTTTCTTTCCTTTTTTTCTTCCCAATTTATTGTGCCAAATGTTTTGGTTCCAGTAAATGTACACAGAAGACTGGGAAGCATGCTATAGTAATAAGTGAATTTTGCATGCCCAACTTTAAAAGTTAAGAGTGCTGAAATTGTGACTTTTAAAGATCCTAGTTGCATGGTTAAGCCTAAAACTACAACTAGGTCAGCTTGTTGGACAAAGCATATTACTGGGAAGATCCAGGCTAGTCCTTCACTTCACTATCTGCAACAATAATGTTTTTTCATACTAAATATATTTGAAGATAAAAGGTTCTCGTGTTAACCCAAAGGGCTCATTCCTTCCTAAATAGGCGATTGGAGACCATTCTGAGTGGGCTCTTATCCAGAACAATGCTCCTATGTGGTCTTCTGATATACCTAACTTTTCCAAATATCATGCTTCTAGGTCAGTGACTCAGAAAAAAGGCTTATGACTGGCAAACAAAAAAAGTTAGCCAATACCAACCTCCATACTTGTCGCAAGTGAAGATGTCCGCTTAGTTACACAAAATAAGAGACACTTGCCTGGAACAACCATACACATGAGAAAAGCTGAAGAGCTTCAAGAGCTCTGCTGAAGATCGGTTCTGACACGCAAAACACTGAACCAAAAAGTACAATACATAAATCAGGAACTAGCTTCTTCAGAAAGAAATTCCATTATGGCAGCTGTCATGTTTCTTCATTACAAATATCACATTAAGGTTCCTGGAAATAGCTTTAGGGTGATACATGCTTTCGAGCTGCTTGCCTGCAAATGTTTTTACTTTGCTAATACATTTAATGATATCCTAACTCTGCATAATGGATGATATGAAGGCTTTGTTGATTTGTATGATTTGTTCTTATGGATTGCAATGTTGCCATTCAATAATCATGCATGAATAAACATGGCAGAAAGGATGACACTACTTAGGCACAAAAGTTTACTTACAGGTAATATGTGTAGGAGTTATAGCTTCTTCTGCCATGATGAAGCAAGGATTTAGGCAGTGGTAGAAAAGATGAAATGGAAGGAAAGAAAAGCCAGATATTAATGTATGAAAAAATCATGATGAACGAGAACAGATCAGGTGACATGAATGAAAGATTCTAGCAGCAATTTTACATCACAGACAGGCATGCAACACATTGGAGTCAGTGATTGGACACTGTCGTACATTCACTATGAAGAACCTTTCACTGCTATCTACATCCTGAAGCTGTCTAGCACACACTTATGCTTCATTTTTAAGTTTCCTTAATTTTCTTATGTTTTGAAACTCAAAAGTTTATTTATCTTACTGATTGTTATTTACTTACTTACTTACTTACTTACTTACTTACTGATGATACATCATATACCGGAAAACTACATTAAAGGGTATAAATGCTTACTATCATGTTCATCTCACTTGGGATTTAGGGTGGGACATAGGATGTATATTCAGAATATAGTCAGAGAAAAAGAATAAAAACACTGTTAATGTCAACGGAACCTATAGAAAATAAATACAATTTAATTGCCTAATGTCTACAGCAGTGTTTCTCAAGCTTTTTGGATCCACAACCCCAAAGGAAATGTAGCAAAGTGTAGCGTGTCACTTCCTGTATTTGCCGATGCTGGTGTGAGTGTCACTTCTGCATTCAAAATACTGTAAGTGACACACACCAATGCCACTTTGACAATTAAGTTAGGAGGGGGCGTTACTCTCCCTGCTAATTTACCACCCCGCTTGCGGGCATTAGCTGCTTGTTAGCAGCAACTCTGATGCTTTCAGAGATCACAGGGGTTCTGATCCAAGGGTTGAAAACCGCTGGGCTAGAGCAAGGCAAAACAACTACATTGTGTAAAGGCCTGCCAAATTGAAAATAAGTTTAGTTACAGTAATTGTTACCTACCAAATGGACATTTGCGATAGGTCTGAACAAAGCAGATTGTAAAGTGTATAGGGATGGTAATGCCTAAAAATCAATATTAATATAGCGATATAAAACCACAGAGCCACCGTAGTCAGAAACGACAGATGGAATATGAATGATCCTGGTAGCTATAATATTTTCAGCTCTATGTATAAAAATGCTAATAAATGTTTTCCCTTGCTAATTCATTTTAGAAAATGAGGAATAAAAATGGTAATGATGGAAATATATTTGAAGGCAATTTAAAATGCTCCTTTAATATTAGCCAATAACCTTTTGAAGCACCTAGTAATTAAAAGATAAAGGTTCCACTCTATGCACGGTACATCTTTTCTTATTTTCTCTCACTGTAAATAAAAAAACTCTTTAATGTTATCATTTGTTCTGTATGTTTTTGGAAGGGGATCTCGAGCAACCTTAAACAGGACATATTTTGTGTTGTAAAAATGTAATCATGGATAATAGGTGCCCACTATAATATATTAACTGTGGGAATGTTTGTTAAATATTCATAGAGCTCTAAGCATTTACCACACCATTTCCTAGGTACATGTGCTATGAATATTAAAGGGACATTCCCACAGTTATTATAATGTATTGAACCACCTATTACCAAGGATATATTTTTCTCTTGCAATCTTGTTCTTATTTTTTCATGAGAAAGAGCCTGAATTTATGTATTTAGAAATTACAAACAGATTCTTGACCATTGGCTTTACAATAAATGTACAGTATTGTACATATGATATAAGTGTAACAAGTGTTACAAAGACATTAACTTGAACATACTGGAACAATAATGTATAGATGTATTGCAGTCAAAGCAAATATAGACACAAGATCATATGTAGGATGTAATTTTCAATACATTTGCTTCCACCCTCCCTTGAAATAGACCCCCCTAACATTTCACGTAGACAGTTGCTGCAGACTCATTCCTAAACAGTGCTACATTAGAGTTGGGTCCGGGTTGAAATAATTAGCCCACAAACACTAAACCTCAGCCTCAGGATGGAGGACAACACGACCTGGGAGTCATTAAAAGGAGAGATGGGTAACAGTGCAGTTGGCCAACATATCCTCAGTCCCACTAGACATCAAGAGAGGAACACAGTGGAGCAGCAGCAATATAAACTAGAGCCACTTCAGCATTCCCTGCAATTGGTTCTTTTCTGGGGGTTATTGGTGGGAGTCATAGATGTCCCTAACACTGTGGGTTATAACTGCTGCCCTTAAACTGACTATGGAATACATCTACCCCTGATATTTGGTTTAAAGCTGACCCTCACCCTCAATAAAATGTGTCCTTGAAAATGGTTGGGGCTATCACTGCTAGGCTTTAACACTTGTAGATATTGCAATACATGCTAGAGGTTTATACTGTTGACATCAATATTGGGGCTTATTATATAATTTTAATAACTTCAGCTTACCCCTAGACCAGGTTGCCTGTACCTCTTTCTGGAATATCACTTCAAACCATGAATTATCCACTGTCATGAATTTCCAATTTGCTAATATTTTCAGGATTGTATTTGATACATTTTGCATCAAGTTCAGGACATTTCGTAAAATTCCACTGATTCGCCTAAATGTTATGTTTTAGTAAAGTCTTTAGAGTTTATCTCCAGGCATGCATATTTTTATGGACAATAGTAAAAGTTGGAAATGCCTATGCAGTGTGTCTCTACTGGGAAAATTTCCAACTGCTTCTGCTTTCCAAGTAATGTCCAAATTCTGGAAGAATATATTTCCATTCATGCAAATCAGATTTGTACAAGCAGTAGACTTGTGGACTGGTGTAGTTCATGCTTATTATTTACATTATATTGCTGGTTTATTTCTTTGCATAAGTGAACAGTCTACCAGCTATATCAGAGGTCCATTTTGATCTTAAAGAGTAGTCTTCATCTACCATGTAAAATTCAACTATGCCTAATTTTGTATCTTTACATATCTGCTGCATTAGTGGTTGTTGGATGTAAACACATTAAATTCACATTAAAGAAATGAGCCAGGTTTTGAGTACTCATCCAACCCCATGAAAATGGAGGAAATAGCAGGATGAACATTCAAAGTTTTCCAAGTTTCAATATGTCTTTTTTACATTCTGTTTGTATAACAATTGGTTAACCTCCCTAGTGCTTTTGTGAGGTCCAGATTTCTGTACAAAAACCGCACCATAGACTTAAATGGATTTTTTTTTATGTTGTAGGCCTGTTACTTCCAAAAATATGTCTGTACAAGGTTCTAGTAGACATCCTGAATATATTAATGTTTGAACCACACAATTATGTAAAAAAAACAAAAACAAATAATAATAGGTATACTTTCAATGATAAAATCTCTAAAATACTTATTTTGTATGATAGATTTTTAAAAAGTATGCATTTATATTTATATTTTGTTTATAATAAAATTTTAATTGAATTGGAAATGTGTTTGTGTTCTTTTCTTTTTTTACTTTGAACTGTATCCAGTACAATTCCCTTGAGCACCCTTTCTCCCCTGTGATGGACCTGGTGACATCACACCAGGGAAGAAAGGATAAACTTCAAAGGGGCACACCTTGGAAATCACACTTTAAACTTCTCCATAGAAAACAGTTTTCGTGCGATTTACTTTCAAATTTCTGCTCTCCTGCAGCAGCCTCCTCATTAGATTGGAGCCACGGGGGAAGCGCAGAACGGTAAGTTTGCGCTGCCGGGGCACCGATCTCCACCGGACAGCCCCATCTCGTCCAGCGCTATACTAACAGGAGAGTCCTGCAGGTGTTGCATTACATTTCTTTATTGATTAAAATAAAAAATAAACTAGAAATGTGCCCAGGATTGCCATAACTTTGTATTCCAAATCTAAATATTCATCCGCCTCTCTTTATATAACATTATATAAGAAAGAAACGTACCCTCCAATAGTAAAGGGCATGTTTATAAAAAATATGTAAATTACAGTAGGCAAGTGGTTTGTATTCTATTTTGTTTTTTAAATGCTTATTGCAGATTTGCAGAAGGCTGAATAATTTGACCCATGTACCTTGCCTTTGGCTACACATTATATTCATTTCTTTGCAGCATGGCCATTCATTGCATTTTCTGTCTTATCTGGTTTCTTTTGGTTGGCTTTAAATATACATTCATCCTTCAGCAATATCTGCCTTCAAAGTACCAAACGCTGGAGAGATTTCTGGCAAGTATTTAATCTGCCAGGCAATAGGTAGATAAGGAGTTTAACTTGTTGCTTCTGTTTATTGACTTTCCTTCATATTTCAAGGAAATTATTATTGAAAGTGAAGTTAATTTAAATAGAAATGAACTAAAATCTATTTTCATAGATGACACAAACTTTATTCCTTTAGTTCAACATACATCATCATAAATGGTTGCCAAAAGAAAATAATATATTCTGTTTTCTGTATGTATCAACATGCATCAATTACTCCATTGGTATAGAAATAAACAGTAAAAAAAATTTTGGTTAGAAGAATGCCTTCATTTGTTGAGCAAAGTGCCATGGAAAGTTTCCAAAGTACATTTAGAATGCTAATACCTGGATCGCTTCCAATATATAGAAATGAAAAGATCCAGATAATTAAGTTTTACCCAATAAAATGAACCACTCCCTTAATGGGATATTAATATCCAGCAATTTGTAATATAATTATTTGATCCTTGGCTTTTACGTTCACCAAAGTGTATGGCTGCACTAGGGTCCTGTATGCAAGTCTCACAGCATGCTTTTCTTTTAAGTTGTCTTTATCCTCTTTCCCAACAATTCCAAACCCTACTGTTATATTTATTGGTTTCCATCTACTGTAAATGTAACATGTCCGCTTGTGTTCCGCTTGTTTGTTTTCCATCCAAAAAGTTACAAACTACATTGTGTTATATGATGTTATCTGCAGATGAACTTAGTTGCTGGTGTAATTAGTACAAATACATTTTGTTAGAGAAGGTATTCATTTAAGACCTCACAGTAAATATCATTTATCAACATAACGGCTCTTGGAGAACCCATTTACACTTAATTCTATATATGAAGCTATTAAGATAAACAACCATTAAAAAACTGATGAAAAAGCACATAATGCAGAAGGGAAATTTATCACTAAGCTCAAGGCAAAACACACAAAAACGGAACATACTTTTCTAAACAAATTTTTAAATGGTATAATTGGAAGCACTTTATAATGGTGAAAGGTACTAGAAAAATTGTCTGGAGATTACTTTATTCATCAGCACAGTTTGTAATGCACAGATGGTAATGTTTAACTAGGATGATTCCAGCGAGAAATATATCTTGAGTGGTTGCAGCTACTATATCTAGATAACTTGGGGCATTGCTCATTATTTATGCTCCAGAAATAGGAGCTCTAGGACAGCTTGCTTTTCTAATTGATGTCTGGTGGATAGGTTAAAAAAAGGTTCCAACAAGATCTATGTTTGCATTCAAATTGTAGCCTCCACAGTTGATAAAAAGCCTTTGTCCTCAATATTATCACTGTTTTTTAAAAATATAAACAGTGAGAAAACTTGAGGAGCACTTACTCTTTCCCTACAATGTTAGGAAGCAAAATGGTGTACAATAAGGAGCAATTATACAGAATTAAAGACAGAGAGACTTAACTAAAAATGCCATATTTACAAATTAAACCTATAAAATGCCTGACGATCTTCTAGAAAGAGAAAATGTAGACTATGTTCCAAGCAGAAAATGAACTAAAGACCTGAGTTTCATTAGTTTTCATGCTCCTCTCAATATCAACAATGCTTCCTCAAATCTACAATGATCTTGAGCATCAATGTTGGTTGTAGAGGTAAAGAAAGATACTTTTAGAAATTACTCTTAGAAATTGATTAATAAAAAGAAACATGTGTGAGCAAAGATTTGCATCTTGAGACTGGTGGCGCTTGACACAATTTGGATGGAGAGATCATATATATGCATTGTACAGGGATGGGTCCTGAATGTACATGTCACCCATTTGTGGGCTATGTCCCCTATAAGGTAGCCCCTGGGATGCTGGGTGGACACAGCCCAGGATTCTAACAGAAGCCTGGGAGCTGCAATATTGTTATGCTGCTGAATGGGCCTGGACTGCAAATAGAGAGGATGGTTGGGAGGGCCTCCTATTAACCCCACCCAACACCTGTGGGTGTGTTGGCTGCACAGCAGGAATATAATGAGGTCAGGTGATCTCATTATATGGAAAGAGCAATAGTGTCTTGTGGACATACCTTCTGGAGGAGAAAAGAAAGAAAGCAGGACTGCTTCCCCCTGAAAGACGACTAACTGTGGTTCTGGGGACAAAAAAACATGTGAACTGTAAGCAATATTTATTTGATTTATTGTTACTTGAAGGACTGTCATTTTTGTTGAGTGGCTGTGGTTAAGTCATACTGTTCAGTTGGGAGTAAATAAAGCCTTATTGTTTTGAAAAACATTGAACTCCGGTGTGGTGACTGTGAACCCCGGACCCCCCAAGTTCACAGCATATATAAATTGGACCCTTGACTTAAGAATTGAATTGCTTCCCAAGGGTTGGTTGTAAGTCAAGTTGGTTGTAAGTAATTTTTCCCATAAGAATATAATGCCCAAAATGTGTTCTGAACCTCCCAAAGCACCAATTACCTAACCTTTTCATAATAAAAAGCATTGTAGAATATGTGTAATTTACCAGAAACACCAATAATTTTCCTGGTGTTCTTACCAAAAACAAACATTTGTAATCACAATTCAAGGTGACATCTTTCGCTTTCTGGAAGAGAGGATGAAATGGAAGGAGGTATTGTTTGAAAGGAGAGTCCCCTTCCTTTAGAAATCTGTCCTTGAAGCCTTTTATAGTTTGGCGAGATGGTCCATTTTGATGTGCTGTACTTGACAAGAGTTCACACGGATGTCACCACGCAAGCAGAAAGTTTTTTGGGCCTTGGCCATAATTCTGGTTGTATATCTTTGGTTGTAACTTAAAGCAAAAATGTTCCTTGTAACTCAGAGTGGGCCTTAAGTCAAGCCGGTAACTTAAGGGTCCATTGTATATATCTATATATATATATATATATATATATATATATAGATATATACACATCTATTTATTTGTTGCTTACATTACATTTAAATCTATCCTGTAACCGGCAAGTGTAAATATGGCAAACTCTTTCTACGTGTGGGCACTTTATGCATATCAGCCAAATAGGGAAGAAAAATAATGATAAAAGACCACAGCAGGCCATGTAAAACTTTTAATGATGCTCAAGTGTATCATGACCTACTGTTCTTGATACACAGATGAGGTTCTAGTAAAATGAAAAACAATGATTTCTGATTATTAATTTTAGATTCTGGTTGTTATTATTGACTGTACATTTCCATGTATTATTAATAGATAAGCCAACATTATTTCTAAGGATTTCTTATTAGCTAATGAGTTTTACACTGAAAGGGGTCTTAAAAGGTTAGGCTGGGCATACATGGTTCTATTATCCCACTTGATTTTTTTTACCACCCAAAATGTAATTCATTCAGAAACGATAGATTCCTTTCCAAAGTCCTGTGCATATGCTCCATGATACCATCAGATACAAATCCATTAAATTACCTAAAAAACCCTTCAGATATTTGTACCATCAATTTAAATTTACCTACATGTCTGCTTAATTAGTAATATGATCAATTTCCATAATTTTTGGTCGACCGATTCTGGTAAAAAGGAACCGATTATCTATGGATAATTTTTTTCTCAACAAATAAGAAATCGAACCATGTATGGCCACCTTTAGGACATTCAAAGGTGTGTTGAATTATTTTTGCGAAGTTAACGCCACCTAAACATGGTCTCACCGCAATTATTGAAGATATAGGGAAGGGTTTTTTTCTTAAACGGGTGGGGTACACTCCCCACTCCCTTAATTATAGGAAGAAAAAGGGAATTACACAAAATTTGAGTGACATTTCACACCAGCCGTGCTGTGGCAGTGGTGTTTTTGTTTTTTTTACCCATATTGGACATGTTAGTAGTAAAGGCCCCCATACACGTGTCGGATTCCCACCGGATTCCGGCACGATCGATTCCGGGCGCGTGCACGCGGAACGATCGTGCCGGAATCGCATGCAGCCCACCTTGTCCAATCGATCAGGTCCGATCGTTCAGGGGCCCAGAATCGGATCCGACAGAGAACCAACATGTTGGTCTTTCTGATCCGATTCTGCCCAGATCAGGGGGAGTTGCCATTTGTGAGGTGGACAATCGGACACGGAATCGTCCCGGAATCCGTTGGATTAAGGTGGTATGCAGCGATGGATACTCTTAATTGGCCGATTGATCACACCTGCGATTCCCGGAATCGATCGGGGGAGTGATCAATTGGCCATGGAATCCTACACGTGTATGGCTAGCTTAACAGTACCACCCAAAGTTTTTGCATTGTGCTGTGCTCCTATTTCCCATAAAAGTGTATGAGTATAGGGGGCCTCACTAATGTTCCTATCAAAAGGGAAGGGAAAGTTTGGAAACCACTGCCCTAGCATATGTATCTTTTGCATAAATACCCTTAACCTCCCTAGCGGTTGAGACGAGCCTAGCTCGTCCGAGCTTTAGGCTCGCCTCAACCGCCCGGGAAGCCGCCGATGGGGAGACTTTATGCCTCCCCGGAAAGCTGCGGCAATTGTTTACATCGCCGTAGCATTTCCGGGTTGGCGGCTCCGCCTCGATCACGTCACGGTGACGCGGAAGGGGGCGGGGGGGGCGGCGCCATAGACCTCCATGTTAATGGAGGAGCGCCGGCTTTCTCTCCCGCGCAGCTGTTGTCAGTAATGACAACAGCTGCGCGTAGAGCTCCGGCGGGATGCCGGAAACGGCGGGCAGTGTACTATGCCTTGATCGCCCATATCGTGCCGTTGTAAACGGCGCGATATGGGCGGTGCGCTAGGGAGGTTAAAGTACAATTCAATGTTTTTTCATTTTGACTTTTTTTTTAACTTAATTTATATAATTTTTGTTCTCACAACCTATCTTTACATCTCCAACAATTTTGGTAATGATAGCATGGTCAGGGGCTCACTCACAAATGAACTCGGAAACAAACTAGTTAAAATTTTGGGACCATCTCTAATGTTTTGCTACTTATATGTGGAGGCTTGAGGGCAAACTACATACCTGAATTACAATATTTCTCCCTACTAAAGTTCCTGACTCTTGCTTTTCACCTTTATCATCTCCCTTTTAATGTTTCAGCAAGACACATTGAATTTGGTGAAAGTATGCAAATTGCGATGCTGCCCTAAGCTAGACTGCCAGGTATTTGCAATGTAAGGTTTTTGTAAGTGTTATGTTTTAATATGTTATGTGTACCAAATTAATAAACTATTATTAAATTAAATTAATGTTTCTGCAACTCCTAATGCATTCTTAAAACTATAACATAAACTACTGGTAGTTATAAAGGCAGATCCAGGGTCTCATGTCCCAGCATACAGTATAAGCTAAAATTAGTTAACAGAAGGATTGCCTCCTAACAAAGCAGCACACGGAATATTAATGTTGCAATAAGTACAGTTTAGCTCCTTCTTAATTAAGTAAAAAATTCTGTCTAATTTTATTTTACAGGTCGATCCTGTAACCTCCTATTACATTTTTTTTTTACAAATGTTACACGTTATATAACTTAATCAACTTTTTAGTAAGGGTTGGTGTTAATTCCCATTTCCTTTTTTCTATTTTGACACATTTGTTGAGCTGTGTGGTAGAATTTGGAATCTGATGGTTTGATTTGGATTTACAGTGAAGTCTTGGCTTGTTTTCTTTGCGTTTTAGTAAAAGCAAAAGACGCTTTTCTACTACATGTAAAATGCTGTTCTTCCCAAACATAAATCAACATCCATGCTAACAAAAGCAAGTTAAAAACAACTCAAGGCAAGGTTATTATAATACAAAATAATCCTCTGGGCACAAATAGTAGATTTGGCAGATCCCTGTGGTTCTGATCTATATATTCATAGACTTTACAACATTTTGCTCTTCACAAATAAATCATTGAATCATAACTGCACAGTTAGTAAATTAGTTACAGCTCACCTTTTTTTCATTACTAAGACAACGCCTAGGAAGATAATGATGAAGAGAAGGATTCCAGCAATGACTCCTGCAATTTTTACAGTGTGATCCGACTGCTTTTCAGGTTCGGGATCTGGCTTACGAGTTGCAGCTCCTACATGGGTCAATCATTAAAAAAGAAAGACAAAAGATAAAAAATATATTAATATTGACTTCTGAAAACATGTTGGTGAAATTAGACACACATTTACTGAGATTTATCTGCATATAACCTATACAATTGGTACTATTTTCTTTCTTCCATACTTGGTTTCCATACTTCCATTAATTTGGTTTTCAGGTTTGTTCAACAACCCTTTTCAAAGTTAAATCTTTAAAGCTGAGGTTTTCTGGTTTTAGTTATCAACTTGTAGGGTAATGATAGGCCAAAATATAACAAATTCGAGGAACTGAAGGAAGCTAAACACTAAACCTATTTTTCCATCACCAGATCACCAGACCAATTTTTTATTTTTTTTCGATGTATGCTAATATGTAAGTTGAGAGCCCACCATCAGATTTGAATCCCTTCTTATGTTTTCTTTCTTTAAGTTGCCCACCAGAAATCTGTCTAGAATGCTTTACCTTTACTGACGGACCTCAGACAGCAAGCTCTGATGCAATAGGGGGGAGAGGGTCAAAAAGACTCATCAATTTTAACAGTTGTAAAACCAAAGATTAAAGTAGGGGGTGCTCATTGATTTGCCCTAGAGGCTTCGATGCGTCTCCCTCCCCTTATGTTGCTGCGAGTGGTGAGCATCCTGCATTTTCCCTCCACTTGACACATCCCCATGATGGCAGTGTTCGGGGGACATTGTTTGCGAGGTGCTCGCCTTCAGAACAGATCTCGTGGGCCTTTGATCGGGTGGATTATGCACATGAAGTGGGGCATGCACTGTTCGATCAGAGGTTGTACTCCCCTCCACATGATCAGTCTGCCCATGTCGGACTCACACAGGCCGCATCCCACCCTAGGGTGATGCGGGTGTGCTGATGAGCCGGAGCCAGGGCGGACGAGCATGATCCATGTATAGGGAAAGGGAGTAAAAGCGGCCACACATGTAAATCCTAGCCACGCTAGGATGCCATCACACTAAATCCCTCACTTCACCACATTGACCTGTTAGGATCCATACCAAGGGTTTACCCCTGGTGGGTCTCAGCAAGGTAAGAACTTCTTTATACTTCTTTGATTTTGCTACCTCATATAATTCTCTTATACACATAGAGTGCAGTGGAAGACTACACTGAGCCTCCTCTACCTTACATAAGGAAACTTGTCATATTAAATAATCTATTGTAATACAATAATCCTTCCGGTATTCATAGCACATTGATTTATACAGTGATTAATTGCTTCCCATTGTACATTTGACTCCGTACAACTGTACAAATTGATGAGTCTTTTTAATACCCCCTTTTTTCTGCCCCTACATAATGCTTAAACTTTACACGGATAATGTCATATCTGGCCCCACAGGTCCAACTGTATGTATACTGCCTGAAGAAGCCAATTGTGGCGAAACACGTTGTGATCTGTACACATACAATTTTCTGTGTGATGAATTTGTACAAGACTCGAAAAAAACACCCACATTTTTGCAAACGATGGCACATTCAAAAAATTGTATGTCGGTGTGAACCTAATAAAAACATTTTTAAATGTATATTGGTGATCTCTAGCCCAAATTCTGCCACAAGCCTTCCATTTAATTCCCACCTGAGGGGAAATCAAAAAATTTAAAATTTAAAAAAATGTGCACATATCTTGTGAAGTAATATAATTTAATGATCAAATACACTGATGTGATGTCAGTATACAGTATGTGTATGGCTGGCTTAACAGTTAAAGGCTCATCTGTTTGCTAGTCAGGCAAAATAAGCTACTAAAAATGCAATTGTAAAGCTATTAATGGAATTATTTTTACAAACCAAGTTACTAATCAAAAATTGTGATGTCTTTACTTGCTGCAATAATGCATGAATATGTGTTTCAACACTGTCACAAGTCACCATTAATGACGTTATGGAACAAATAAATGGACCAACTGTTACTTGCATATCGTATTTGAACCTATTTTAACCTTCCTAGCGCTTCTGACGGCTGCATCTCGTCCTGCACTTTCATGTCAGTGTTGCAGCTGACGAGATGCAGCCATCCAGCTAAGCTCACATCCCCCGGCAGCATCACATACTCACTGTTCTGTGCTGTCCCAGGGGATGCTCTAAGCTGGCTTCGCCATGTCACCTCTCTTCCAGCCCAATTTGCATATGAATGTCCCGCGAATATGAATTCATATGCAAATCGGGCCAGCTTCAAAGACCACATGTGGAAAGTCACCCCCAGTGTCATCTCCACATGTGCTCTTTGAAGTTAACCATTTCAGAGAGTGACGAAATCCATTGCATTGGATACAGAGATAACTGTATCCAATACAATTCAAAGTAAATCAAAACACATTTTCAATTGTAATAAAAATGTTATTATAAACAAACATAAATACTGTTTTGAAATCTTTCATACCAAATTATTCAAGAGATTTTATCATTCAAATGATACATTTTATAATTTTTTTAATGTACTTTTTTTTAATAATATTTGTGTGTTTCAAACATTATTATATTCAGGATGTCTACAAGACACTTATACAGACATATTTTTGGAAGTTACAAGCCTACAACACAAAAAAAATTCCATTAGAGTCTATGGTGCGCTTTTAGTACAGAAATCTGGACCTTGCAAGAGCACTAGGGAGGTTAATATAAATATATATATATATATATATATATATAAAAATAAACGCATAAAAGCATTTATACTACCACCACTATCTCAAGACAAAACTTAATGCTTTGTTCAATTCTTCAAAAATATACATATTATAGCTCTATGCTAATAAAGACATTCCTACTGAGTGTCTGAATTTAGGCAGCAACGCTCTCCTTATAAAGCACTGTGTGAAGGAGAAATGAAAGTATGAAAATACAGAAGCAGACCTCATTAATGATGAACCCCATGGAGCAGAATCACAAAGTGCTTCATTTTTTTGGGTTACAAGTAAACTCACAACACGATGACCATGTTCCTGCCATAAATAAAGCATATATATGTGGGTGTGCGTGTGTGTACAATGGAACTAAAGCTACAGTAATCAGAATGTGTAGGGTAAAGTTTTAGGAAGCTATCTTTCAATAGCTCCCTATTACCTTATTGCAAAAAAGAAACAAAAAACATATAAATCCAATAAATTATGCTATGGGAAAGTATGTCATTCGTGTTTTTGTACTTTTTGTGTCATCTATTAGCATCAACCAATCATGTAACTGATAGCAGAGAAGAAGGTCAGTAGGTCTACAGAGTTACATACAACATATGTTTCATAACTTTAGTGGCCATGTTAGTTTTTATGAATGTATACTGATAGGCACCTGCGATAAGACATTTCAATCCAAGTATGTTGGAATATAAATCTCCTAATTTTACAGTTTATGCCTGATTTAAATCCAAGCACAGTTTATAGCAGCTGAACTAAATTCTAGATCATCTCATGCATTTCATTATATCTCTAGCTTTCTTGTTAGTGACAAATAAACCCCATTAACAACATGATGACCATCCGAAACATTTCCCTAGGTGTGATTTGCTGGACCATTTTCCTTAATTATTTTCATAACGTGAAGCAGTAATTCTATAACATATTAGCTGAAACACCTGGAAAAGTGTGATAAGCTCATTTACCATGCATTTCACCAGCAATTGTTTTCCCGCACAATAGCCTATTTTTGCCTTTGGAAATTTGAATCTAGGTCACATCTGGTAGTCAAAAGACTCCTTCTAAGCAATTTATTCACAAAGTGGGAAACAGCTGAGGATCATACCACTGGCACCCAAATATCTACCCAAATGAGATAATCAGTGCCTTGCAGCGGCTAGTGTCTTAGCTCTCCCTAGCTCCCATACTTTGTCCTGTTTACACTGTTTACTGTATAATGTGATGGAATGTCAAATTTGTGTCTGACGGAATATCCATTTCCTTCTCTAAATGAATTTAGGATGAAAAATGTAAAAGACGCAATGTTCAATTCGCCAAAGTCAATCCTTTCCTTTGCTGTGTTTTTCACACAGGCTTCCAATTTTTTAATCACAGGGTGACAGCATTCATCATCTGGGGTGTCAGAAAGAAGAAAGATGGTGTAGGAAATTGGAATGTATTTCAGAAAATCTACAAATGACCTTATTCTGGCACAGTTGCATGTTTCCGTTTCCGATCAACATACAAAATAATGAGCCAAATGGGCATGGTTTTTGGAGAAATGGCACACTCTTAGTGAAAACAAACTTTATTTAAAAATACAATACACTGGAAACAGCTATATTAGTTTCCACACTGAAAATTTACACAGCAAACTGTTAGTAAACTGCTAAACATATTCACAGAACCGAATAACTGAGTAACCCATGAGTGACAGTGACTCTGCAAAGTAAGCAATACTCACTATACCAGTTTATTTTTTGCCGCTCCCTTCACCACTGTAGGAGGCAAGAGTACTCCTGCAATCACCTTCCCTCAAACATTAGGCCCAAAAGCCAATCACTATGCAAAAGTTCTGTTCTTTTGACACAGGCCATTTTAATGTAAACTGCAAAGGAGAAGGAACCAGAGAGGGGGCACCAATATGGAGAATATATTTGGTGCTGGTGTAGGCAAGGGGGGGGGGGGAGTCATTGCAAAGACTCATGTCTGTTTCAGGATTGGTCAATGCTGGTAGCTGGGGTCACAAGCTATTCTGCCAGCTTAATTGGGCAATCCCAAAAAAGCTGTCTCTCAGGATTGTTCAATGAAGCTATCTCCTGAGGTGACCCACACTCCCTGCCAGATAAGACAATATACAAAGATATCCAGTTGGGCTAAAAAAAACAAAAAATTGGGGTCAGTGGTGCAGGAGCTAACATATGGCCAGTCTGTAAGCTGCTCCCTCCCTTCTCATATATATATTTTTCTTTTAGGTCTGCAGTCCCATTTTGGAAACTAATATTTACGGTTGCTGCCCTTGTCCTTTAAACTTGATCTCTAACACTTGGCCAGAGCCACAGAACATAGCTTAATTAATTTAACACATTTAAAACAAGTACACCCTTTTCATCATGAGCAACCAGAGCTAATAAGAAATGCCTTTGTCAGAATTATACCAATATAGATATTCACTGAAGTGGAACTCGAAGCAGCATGAAATGCATCTTGCGTGACAAAATGGCAATCCTTTATCCAATCTTATAAAATCTGCACAAGAGAGCCAAAATCTGAGAAACTATACATTTTCATTTGGAAAACTATCAATACATTAAGTACACATTTCAATATGTATACTGTAGGTATTATATGTTGTAAAGCATTGCTTTTATTGCAATGAAGCACTTTCCAGAAGACTGACATTGTTTTGAATGGAAACTAAAGAAGTGAGATATTCTACCTGTAGGATTCTGGATAGGATACGATTCCATGAGCACAGTTACATACACGGTAATCTGCTACTGAGGTTTCTATTAGGTACTGAATGTGTATCCAGGTGTCACAGTAAAAAAGTTTGATATTTTTCCTCCTAACACATCATAAAACCAAGTCTAGACAAACCCTGACAATGGTTGTCATAGCAGCAAACTAGTCCTATTGGCACACATGGATTTTACTTCTATACTAAGTTAAAGTTGTTTGTTCCATCCAATTATTGCACCATTTGCATCTTCTAACATTTTAGTATTTAGCCCAGCTTATATATATATATATGTCTTCCTGTTTAATAGCCATGGGAGGGGCAACCATATCATGGCTTAAGGAGGACCTTGATGGGATCAGCAACATTTCCAAAACAAACTCACTGCCGGTTCTGTGTGCTCTACACTCTTCACTGAATATGCCATCCATCCATCCATGGGGAATATCCATCTCCCCCAGTGTCCTCCACACTGACCATCACCACCAGTGTCCTCCATACTGACCATCTCCCCCAGTGTCCTCCACACTGTCCATCTCCACCAGTGTCCTCCATACTGACCATCTCCACCAGTGTCCTCCACACTGTCCATCTCCAGTAATACATGTAATCTGCACACTTATTTTTTACTTCATTGACAACACAAATCTTTTAACAATTGAAAGAATAAAATTAAAATTGGGGCGAATTGACCCGTACTAAGTATTTATTTCACGTCTTCAAAGTTTAGGATCGCACGGGTGCGGGAGAACAACGTGAATTATGATCGCCATTTATTCCCTATTGGAAAATAGCCCGACTTTGCGATCATCTCACACCCGGACCAAGGCACCAAATCACACCAAATTTCATCCACATGTAGCTACATTATTTATTGCGTGAAAAAAAAAATTCTTGGGAGTTTTGCCATGGATCCCCCTCTGTCATGTCATTGTCCAGGTGTTAGTCCCCTTGAAATAACTTTCCCAACACTATTGTGGCCAGAAAGGGTCCCTTTGTTTTTTAATGTTCGCCTGCCCATTGAAGTCTATGGGGTTCGCCGGGTTCGCGGACATTTGTGTTGGTTTGCGTTCACCGTTCGCGACCAGCAAATTCCGTGTTTGCGACATCACTACTAAACAATAATCACTCGGTCTACAGCAAACATTTTATTCCAAACAAAGTTTTTTTGCTTTGGGAAGGGGTACAATATTGATATTTAAAAAGCTAACGACAGGTTACAATATTATGGTCTGATCGTAATGTGTGTATTTAGGCGACATTTCTTCTCTACTGTACAGTTTAAAATGCTTTGTGCAGTAGAATCTACATTACCTGGGAGTTGTCCGAGCTGACTATTAGGCTGACCTTTCACTCCAAAGTGAAAATTCTAGATAATGGCTATAAGAAGTAAATACCTATAATCCTAACAACAATATTGTATAAATAAATGCTTAGGGTATGTATTTGTACTTTGTTATGTTCTCCTAATCAGTAAGATTGTTGAACTCCTTTGCCAGGAAAAGTAAAAGCCCATGCACACTTTCCCATAGTAACACTACTGAGTGACAAAACATTTGCCATAACCTATTCTTTAATACAGGTGATTTTTCAACAATTACTGATTTAGAAAACTTGTATTAAAGTTCTTTTATGCCTCGCAAAGGATAAGTAAATAGTAGCAATGTCAATAATCTGAGTACAAGTACACTGTAAAGACAATGTACTTCAAAAGTTAACAATGCATAGTGTATGGTAGCACTTCACTAAGTGAATGTTAGTAATTATTGTGTGTCATGTGTAGGCTAAACAAAAAAAAAGCATTTCTACTAGGATTTTACTGAGTATTTAAAATTATCACAGCTCTTCCATATTTACTATAATTGAAAAGGATAATGAAAAGTAATGAAGCTAGCTAGATAACCAATATTGCCAACAAAATTCAGTTCAATGTACTTTAGGAAAAGGTCACTTTGGTGTTATTTATGAAATAGGGCAAGAACCCAAGCCAAGTGATCTCTTAAAGTAACCTTTACATATTTAAATTACTCCCATTGACAAATAAGCTATATCACATATACATGATATTTAAAGGGCTGATAAATCAACATTAGGAGCTACTTTACATAACACAATATCTTTTACATGCACAAAAAATATTTACATTGTGCGGTGACAGCTTTTGGCAGCAATGCAATGTGCTGTGATGCTCTGTGGTGTCAGATTAAGACTTATTGCCTTTTATGCATGTAATGTTTATCATTGTGCGGTGACAGTTTCATCCATAAAACAATACACTAACAAGAATATGAGCATACAACAGTTTCATGATTGCTGATTTCTTTGGAGCACTGAACCTTTAATGTCAAATCCTATAAAGTTACTGAAATGCTTTCTAATGGATTAAAGCAACATATGCATTTTAAATATCATCTAATGGAAAGTAGGCAACACCCAAAGGGTGTTTTTATTGCTGTAAATTAGATCCAATCTGAATGAAATGTCACATATAAAAATACATATTTAAAACACAAAAGACAGGTCATTTACTAAGTGCATGCATGCTAGCAAGCCTTCACATATGTACAACTGTTGACTAAAGTACCTACTAAATGTTGATCTCCCAGGCTTGGTATAGTTGGACTTGGATTGGAACCATTTAGCTATATAAAGCACCTGAAAAGATGTTCAAAAATTTTGAAAATCTAATTTTTGATTAGAAATTTCAACTTTTCAGTCAAAATTCTGCAGGATGATGTCAACATTTCACCAAAAGTCTAATTTTAGACTTTTCGACATTTCAATTTAAAAAGATTTTTTTTTATATACAACTAACACAAATATTAAATATAAAAAGGAAATAATCAACCATCCTATGGAATGAGCATAGAAGTAACTGTCCCCTGCTGTTATTGATTCTAGCACAGATGTTTCTTGAAGTAAGGATGGAGTATAGGTCCTGGGCAAGGGCTGAGCAGAATCAGAAATGTACCCATACTACCGCGCACGCCCAACAGGTTACTTGAGGGCATATTGATATTAACTGGCAGGTAGTGCTTGTGCTCAGCCCCTGCCCAGGACCTATAGCACAACAGTGTTGGAGATTTCAAGAGACATCTGCCCAAAATGGTTTACAGGTGTGGACATTGCTAGAACGGTTAGGACTGTTGAAGGGCAGAATTGAATAAAAATATTTTAAAAGTGGTTTGTTTTATATATGAGGCTTCTCTACATTCTTTGTGCACATCCCTCATGGCACGATTTTAAGATTGCGGTGAGCTGGTTTCTAAAAATCCAACCTTAAATGGCCGCTAACACATCACAGGTACATGCCTTTTAAAAATGAATGTAATGCATACACAAGAAATGGCCACTATGTTTTGATGTGTGCAAGGCAAAAGGCAGTGGAGCCTTAGCCAAAGAGGACTGGGAGACCTCTCTACTTATTCCCTTTTTAAAAAAATTGAATAACTTATGTCTTTATTTGTCTTTTTTTTACCAGGGGGGGTCATTATTTTCCAAGAATCGAATCTTCTGGTTTAAGCCGGTTTTCTTTGAGGAGAGACTGCCTTCTCTCTGTGGTCTCTCGTGAAAGAATTCTTCCACTGGCTGGATCCTTCTGCTCATGATCCAGCCAGTGGAAGAATAGTCACCTTCTTCCTGCCAGTAAACAGGGTGGGTCGAACACCCATTCTGTTCGCTGGGGGGAAGAAAAGCGAGGCTGACAGTTGGGCCATCACTACTGGTCACTTGGACACAGAGTGACTTTGGTTATGTGGAGTATGTTTCCACTAAACATCTTCATCAAAATTTCAACTAGTTTAGAGTCCACTTTTTAGACAAAAGTCAAACACAGCTTGGTGTATTGGTGTTGCCATTGAGGAGATATAGGTAAAAAAAACAAAAGATGCCCCAGATTTACAAAAACATCACCACTGTTTCTTTAACCATTATGCCTACTCCACGCTTTCCCATGTCTATATAAGCTCTCATGAATTTTGTAAAGAAAATATTAGTTTTTAATTCTAGTTTTCACAATAAAAAATAACTATTTTACTGTTACTGAGATTTCCTTAGTGGATGTTAAAATTTGAATAAACAGAATAGTTTATATTAGTCATTCCAAAAACTATTTCCATATTTTGGATTATTACAAAGGTACAATACAGTAACACATTCATAAATGATTTGTCACTGTCCAAAATGTTGTCTGCAGGAGACAGATAAAATATATGTTTCAAACAATTTATTTTCTGCATACTAGGTAAAATGTGCTTCAGAGCTAAACTCTCTTGCTTAATTTCTTTCTATAAGTCTGGTCCTATTCAGAAGACACAGAATAAATATTTTTACTCCTAATAGAATAGGTCATCAACAATATATTGCCAATGCAACATTTACTTCTAACTTCTGTTTCTAAGATTTATATTGATTTGTTGTCTCTACAAATGTATCCAGAATATTAAAATGCATACCATAATATGTATCTGAATTCCATTTTTGAATTTCTAACTGTCTCTTCATATATATTTAAAATATCCTGTTTTCCACTGACAATATCTAAAAAGGTTATTTAAGCCTTTAATATATCTGAACCAAATGAAGGATATTATACCTATTGTAAACAAATATCCGCCATGCCTATTTATATTTATCAGTATTGCATTCTTAAGCCCCCCATAGACGGGCAGACTCCTGGCCATAGTTGTAGCAGACCAACCTGCGTGCGCGCTCCCGCCGATCACATCAAGGTTGGTCTGCCGCAACTATGTGGGAGCCCACCTTGAATTATGTAGAAAAAAAGCAGGCAAGTCGGGTCGCACACGGATCCGACATGACGGTTTTTTTTCTCTACAACTGCGAGGCAGAACAGCTGTAGCTTGTAAACAGGGAGGGGGAGTCTCCTCCCCCTCCCTGTTAATTGGCTAGTCGGAAGGGAGTCCTGTGTGTTAGTGGAAGACACAGGATTCCTGTGACGTCACCACACTGTAATCAGTCTGCTAAAGGTCTGCCATAGATCGAGGTGTCTATTACCCTAAATCCCTTAAACCCTTTATAGTTGCTATACTTAAACCCCTAACACTAAACGTAGAAATTAAAAAAACGGTTATTATTACCTCTTGGCAGACTTCTTTTTACAATAAACTTAGCAATAGTAGAGTGTTGTACCGTGTTAGCCATCGATTAATATACGTAGAGAGTTTGGAGTACAAGTGATGTTGTTCAAATGAAGTGATTTCCAGGTGGGTGGTCTCTGAGCAGATCCGTTTTTTGCAATATTTATGTCCTTGTAATTTTTGGTGTATAAATGTGAGTTTCTAAAACGAGAATTGTATTAGCCTGAAGAAGGGATCTGCGATATCCCGAAAGCTTGCTTCTCTTAATGACTTAAGTTAGCCAATAAACGGTATCACTCCAAACTCTCTACAATACACTTAGAAAGACAATCACTACATAGAGGCTATAATAACATGCCCAAACTCAGTACAGTCCCGTTTGTTCTTAGAACAAACTGTGCCTTTGCCGGGTTGGGGGGTGGGGCGGTGCCATAGACCTCCATGGTAATTGAGGGGGCGTCGCTTTTCCCCACACACATTGCCGATGCATCGATGACGATGGCGGGAAAGCAGGGGAGGTTAATATTCATGCCAGGAAGGTTAATATTCACACTTTTCTAAGTAAGGTGGTCAGGTTGGAGCCCAAATTTGCTGCTTCCAACCAACCTTGAAATTCACAATCCCAAAGAGGTAGAATGGGTGCTGCCCGGGTGACTATAAGGAATACACAACCCACTCACACTATAGCAACTACCCATTGAGTGCTGCCTCTGTTATTTTTTTAAACATGTAATTTTCTCAGATCAAATGAAGGGAAAATGGTTATATGAAGTATGAAATATACCGGCTGTTTATGAAAGAGATAAGGAACAGGAAAACAATACATAAATCAAACTAC
>CM070036.1:48827774-48839648 GCA_036250615.1 Ptychadena robeensis | reverse complement strand
TATTGACTTGGATAAAGATATTCCCCCTGAAGAAGTTACCAACACGAAACGCGCGTTGGGGTCAATCCTGTTTGCTCAGGAACTTTATTCAGACCGATCTACAACCACCTGTACCTTTGTCTTGCAAACATGCTCAATTTCTGTTATACCCGAGTTATATGATATCTAATATGTAAAATTAACCGGCTCGGTATATGTTCTTGTTTTTAATCATCTGCTATGTTAATTAAATATATGTATTTTTGATAAACTTGTATTACCTTTAATACACCTAGACACCACTGGCCGTTAAAGTCCCCTTGCCCCTGGGGTCTACCCAAGGGAAATTAAACAGTAAGGAGAAGAGACGTTCTGGTCTCACCTCCCTCTTGTTTCTCTCTATATATTTGTTTGGGATGTTGGCCAGTTGACATAAGGAGTGCAACTCTTTTGCATAATAAATCTTACTCTTCCTTCATTAGGTATCTTTTAATGTGATACATTGAATTATGTTATGTTTTAGTGAATTACTTTAATTTATTGAGTACCAAGAAATGTACCGTAAATTAAATATCAGCTTTATATTGTGCTAATGTCACACCCTTCGCAATGTCTGTAGTTAAATCACATTTTCTAAGCAAACGTGTATTAAAAACAAGAGTTTAAACTCCATGGTTTTGTTATTTTAAGGCAACAATCAATTGTTATATATGTAATAATCAGGTTTCACAATAAACATACATTATTCGTTTTTACGTTTTAGGAGTATTAAGTGACAATAAAATGAAAGACAATCACCACATTTATTTCTGGCTGTTTTTCACGCTTCGTGGAAGAAAATGTTCTTATACAAACCAAATGGAAAATTTTTGGACATTCTGGAGAATGGAGTGGCCAAAGTAGACTGGTGTGGCTCTGTACCCCTTCTGGGGAGAGTCATCATATTTGCCCCTGCAACCATTGTCACTGGGAGTAAAAATGATGGGAATTTCAAAATATTTTCTTAAAGCATCCAATAAGAGAAAATCTTCCAAGGGGACGGGGGAGATTCCCCTTCAGAAATATTCCTACTTATTTCCTTTTGTGTCTCTGGGACAGGAAGTGAAATGTAATGTTTTAATATGTAGCAAGATAGCAGCAGAAAGAGAAAAACTTTAAGACACTAACCATTGACTTGAAAAATAGGGTTTGGCTATAGGTACAGGGTTAGACAGAGTATATAAGAGAATATTAGTATAGGATATTACATTTTGGGTTGAGTCAGAATAGAATGTGTTTTAGAAAATGGACAGGAAAGTTAGAGATGGCATAACAATATTGATTTAGTGTAAAAGTTTTCAACATGATTCTGTATGTATATATGTGCCACATTAATATATATTGTTAACATATGATGTCTACTGGGAATCTTTGGACGTTATCTACCATGCTTCTGTTATTCCATATTAACCCCACATCAAAGGGACAAAGATACTATTATGACACATTTTCAGGAACACTGGCTGAAGACTTGTATCTTAAACTTCCTATAATTATAAAGTTCACTAAACAGGTAATAGCTGAGGTCAAATATAATTATGGCTTAAAGAGTCAGCTTAAAGAGGTCCCTAAAACTACTGTGTAAATGTCATGGACTATAACTTTTTGTTCTTAAATCATTTCCTAAATATGCCTTAAAATAACAATTTCAGAGCTTATAAACAAGGCATTGAGTCAGAATACACATAATGATTGCATGCAGTGAAAATACTGATGTTTATGGTAAACATACGTAGACAAGCATCTATAAAGTGCATGAGCAAGTGCAAAGCTTAAAGAAAAAAGAACAAAGCAAATCAACAAATGTAAGAATAAAAATTAGTAGATGAAAAATGTTGATGGCAGGAGGCAGAAGGAAATGCACGATGAGTTGTGTGTATTTGAATGTCTGACCTGTTAGTTGGTCGTCGCCTGCAGCAGGGGCGATGCGAATGTATGGTGTTGTAAGCTGAGTCACGATTATCGCAGCTAAGGCAAAGGAAGATTTCCAGGTCAGCATGCATGAGGAGGAGAAGAAAAGCCAGACTGAAGCAAGGCTGACAAGAATACTGTCAATGTTTTACCATGTCAAACACTGCAACATCATTCTGCCATAACACCTCCCATCCAAATTTCACATTGTATAACTGACAATAGAAAGAATGAAGGAAAGTAAAGAAACAGACTGGACTATGAAAATGAGTCAGAGGTTCTTCAGTTAGATCTTGTGATTGATGACAGAGTGGGAGATATGCTATAAAGAAGCTTACTGAAAACAGTTTTGATATATATTTGATATAAGTTGATATTGTGTTGATATTTCAGCAGCCTGTGCCATGAAAGCCCCTTATTTGTGATCTTAATGTATTTTGTTGTATTGCAGACAAAGGGTATAATAGACCATCTTTGTTACTGAGAGCTAAAAACAGGGAGCAATAAATCTGTTGAAGGCTCCAGAGCAAGTAATCTAAGTTCCCATAGCTCACATTTCCAAGACAGCTATCTTGGTCATACTATTGATTCATGGGTCATTCAAGTCTTTTAAGGTAAAACTAGAGCTAGTCATAATTAGAGATTTTGGGGGGAAAATTAGACTAGTTCAAATTTGTGAGTTAATTGCAAATCCCCTGAACATGGTATAATCCCCAAACTTCCTGGAGATATAGAGAATGGTACAGGGTACACTTAATAAAATATTTTAATATTTAGTATTGCTTAGTATTAGCATTACTCCAACACAAATAGTTTTTGCATAAATGAAGTTTAAAGTCAAGTCAAAATTCGTATCAAATGTTCCTACAACTCTTTACTACATCTTCAGCAATTTTGGTGATGATACCATGTTCAAGGCCTTTGCAATCAACTCATAAAATCAGCTAGTTGAAGAAATTCGACCATCTGTAGTCATAATGGCAACAGACCGGATTCAATTGAACAAATGCAAACTGGACTTTTACTGAATTTACCTATCTATAAATATTGCAACAAAATGATATAAGATCAATTCTTGGCCTGGGGTGTGTATAATTGATTAGGGGGTGTATTTTGATAAGGGGGTTGTTTTCAAACATATACATTTCCTACCCAGATCACTTTCAATTGCAAAATTTGCATAAAAATCATTCCCTGTAACTTAATTCTATTTCCGTGTTTATTTACAAATTGCCACAAAACACTTACAGAGGTACTCCCTGTTATCTAGAACCCACTGGAATTTTAACATTCTGGATAAATGTAGTTTTTGGTTGCTGTATTCACTCTATTTTAATCAGTTTTGCTAACTGCAGACTTTTGTTTACAACCTGTAATAAAGGTCATATGATAAACAGGCTGTCCATTATATAAACCACAATGTATGTGCAACAACTGCATTTTCTGCACAGTGCAATGACGTCATCATGCTGCGCTCAAGCTTCCTCTATTGAATGGGGAACCAAGGCACAGCACTAGTGCGCCCTCGATCCTATTTGATACGTCACTTAAATTTACGCAACATAAGTTGAACAGGGTTTATCAACATGTTGTTTCCCTGTTCAATCGAGACCAGTGCCTGCTACATTTTTGTATCAATTTGCATGGTGAATAAATGTGCTCGAATCAATATAAAAATTGAGGAGCGTATGCCTAGCTTTATTCTCAAAATCAAATGGTTCCAAGAGATTCAGAACTTATGAGCAGAAATGTTCCATGTCCCAGAAGAACCTGTGTATAGACAATACTCTTATGGCTGTGGAAGTAATAGAGATCTATTAATCAGAATAAGCACAACGGAGATCAGTTTACAGTAAATTCTAAACTTACATTTTTTTTATAAAAGGTTTTCTGTGCTGTGTCATTTCTACACTCTCTCTTATATTAAACATTTCTAAACAAAGTTTGAATCTAACTACTTGCTGTAAAACCTTTCTAACTACTAATATTTTAATTATAAACAAACAAGGAAAAAGGGTATCCCAAATTACAACAATAACTGAGGTGTGGAAGGCACATACAGTAACCATGTGCCTGATAAATATAAATAAATATGATAAACATGAGGTCTAGGGAGTGACCCCTGTTTGCATCTCAAAGCTTTGTTTTCAGGATTGACTCGAGTGCCCTTTCCACACATATACAAGGTGATACAAATGAAGGTGATAACACACAAGATAAAACAAGTAAGACATTCAAAAATCAACAAACAAAAAATAAACAGTAACAATAAATCTGCTTACAGATTAACAAACAAATATTTTCTGTCTTTTGAGAGATCATCAAGAGCCAAGGGTCATATGCTAAAAACGGATCAATGCTAGTGGGACAGCTTTTCATGGTGAGGGTAAAGCTATGAACACTTTTTTTGCCACTGGAAACAATCAGTTTTGATGGTTCTCAATGCCAAGAGAAGGAAATGTTCTATTCTTTAAGCCCCCCATACACCTTAAGATCGATCCATACAATCTCCATTAGATCTACCAACAACTGTAGTATAGTGGCCTCCCTGATAGAAAACATAGTGATTGGAAGGATTAGAAAACTCCTCATATTACATGGTTTTGGTAGAACAAAATTTGATTGTACAGAAATTGTATGAAAAGATTGTAACGTGTATGGGGGCCTTTAGAAAGGGAATATGTGCAATGGGAACCGCTCTGTGTCTCTCATAAAAGAACACTAAGACCGATAAAAGACTACTGCTATACACACCAAAAATATTAACCTCCCTAGTGGTTACACTGAGTGTAACTTGGGGTAAGGTAGTTTTACAAACTAAACCCACTTACCTGTCTCAGACAAGCCTGTGGCAATGCTCTTAATTGACAAACTCATAGATTGTTCTTCAGTGTGGGGGCACCATTAACCAGCATGTAAGGCAGGCGATGATGCTTTTGGTGCTCATATCCCCAGCATTATCAATAAGGAAAATGTGTTATGGGTTGACCGCTGGGGGGGGGGGGGGGGGGGGGGGAGCTGAAGAGATATAAATCTAAGCCTAATGTCTGTTAACATTTATCTTCTTTTTTTTTCTCTGTTGACATGCATTTTCATGTGAGCAGGCTCAATGGTTATAATGCAAACTTTTGTACATGCTTACCATTCATTGTCAACCCAAGTAGGAACAGATAGAGCAGCAGGTTCAGCTTTTGGATGTCTACACAAGGCAGGTTTTTTTTAATGTAATAAAAAAATTGTATATTTAAACCTATGCGAAAATCATTGTGATCAATAACATTTACCAGAGATTTATTTCTAATTCATAAAATAAAAATGTATACCCTCTGGGTTATATCTACTGGACTATCTAGATGGATCCAAAGTATTTACCACATCTGACTATACCATATCTTGTGAGTTTGTTCCCTGACTGAGGAAGAGATTTATTCTAAGAAGGAACAAGCTGCTGTTAAGATATTTAAGGCACGTAACTAGCTATGAAGCATCCAGTAGCATCACTCTAGTTGAACATTGCAGAGGGATATTTCAAAATATTATGCAGCAGCAGTTTTGAGTTTAATTGTCTGCAGATGGTAGATGATCTATTTCTTTCGCTTGTTGCCACAGTTCTAATAGCACTCAGGCTGTTCTATGTAAATGAGAAATCCTTCAGATAAAGTCTGTCCTTCATTTTCTTGTGTATTTTCCTCACATTGTTTTCCAGCTGTTTCATTTGACCTCATGTGTTTATTAATCTTTCTAAAAATAGAGCTGTCAATACACAGTAAGGAAAAAATTATAAATACCGGTAAATATTAAAAGGAATTTTAGATCATTATTATTTAAAAATATATATATGAGTAATAGGTTTTTTTTCTGCAGACCATTACCACTATAATTGTTTTCCCTGGCTAAAGTAGCATAAGTTTAATATTCCAGAAGTTTTAATATATTGTTACATTAATAATTCTTTGGATGGATGTCTATGTATCATGAATTGATATCTGATGTGTGGGTGCAAACTCTATTGAATTTGAATATGAATTCTAAGACCAGACTAGTATTTAAACTAACAGTTTGAGAGTTGGAACATCCTGTGGCTAGACTACAGCCTAAAGCTATACACTATACAGGACTTCTGCTGGATGGTTCTTAGATACATTTGGCTTGAGCAAATTATTCAATTGATCACACCAACAACAAATGTGTTCAAATAAAAAGCGATTCATTTCATAAGGCTTGTGCACATGCTCCTTACTATTGGATACAAAATCTATTAAAATACCATGAAGCTACTTGAATAATTGAATGATAATTACCAACATGTCTGATCACAGCTCAATCTATTTATGTTGTATTTCTATTACTTTTGGGTGATCGATTCAGGTAAAATTTATAAATAATTGGCTTGAATTTTTTTAGTAACTTGAACAGAAAAATGTAACGTGTATGGCCACCGTAAGCCTATTTACACCTATGGCCAGGGTTAATATGAATCAGTATATGGTATGGCATGAGAGTTCATATTTCCTGATTCATATTAACCATATTTCCAGATGAATCTGTTCCAAATTTCAGTAGCAGGAACATGTAATCATCACAAATTCCCTGTAATTTCTAATGGAAAGGGAACACACAGTATATATGTTCGCCATTACTCAACCTGAACATATCATCACTGTTGAGCAGTGCTAATAGTCCAATTTATCCCTAAGCATTCCTTTGTCCACTGACATCAATGGTCATTGAAAAGTATCAATAAAATACATTTTTATGAGTTTCACATGCACTCGGTAAAACACTCACACTAGTGACAAGTGTTTTTGTTGTTGTCTATGCTTGATTGGGGATATTTATTTCACTTCCTGTCCCAATACACAACAAAAAAAAACATTTGTAGAAAGTTGTAAGTAAAGTAATTTTGTAGAAAGTTAAAAGTGTAATTGTTTGCCGATTGTCCTGTTATTACTGCCAACACAAAATTGTGATTTTTCTGTAAGGCTAGGCTCACATGAGGTTAGAGGGGGCTCCAGGGCAGCTCCCAACCTCTATTTAACCTGAATCCAGCACTGTATTGCTATACTAACAAAAGTTTTGGTGGTAGGTCGTCAGTTGTCCCCTAGTATCCCTATTCAGTCCATATTTGTAGATGGGGAGATAGATATAGATGACCCTTTATCCACAATACATCCAATACAAAAACAAGAAAAAGGGATTTTTTTTCTTGCTGATGTTCAAAGCTGCACCTGACAATTATACCACTTACAATATTTGTGCATTGCGGAAATATGCCTTTAATTGTTACTGGCAAATGACTATAATGAAGCCATTTATTACAGCACTTACAAGGCTGAAAGATCAAAAATGTCAATATAAATATGAGCCTCAGAAATGCTTCAAATGATATCATATTAAACTGATATTTATGACCACTGTCCATTTGCCATAAAAATAAGATGCAGCATAGAAAATGAATTCAGTTGCAGTGTGTTTATTGTCAAAAGCTCCCCCCAGAGGGTTCCTGCAAACAAAAAGTATCCTCAAACGCAAGCTGGCATAAGCAGCAGGAAAATAGCTTCAGGTTATTGAAATAGAATGAGAAACTCTGCAGTTTAAATGCTAATAATGGTCATAATGTGTAGACAGGAAATAATGGTAACAGTTTTTCTACTTCATATAAATGATCTACACTGTACAAACACATTAATACAAGATAATCTCTCAGATCTATCTTGATGTTGAATGTTGAGGGTGCTACAATTATACAACTAGATAACTATTTAACAAAAATATCTGTAGTGTTTAATTCAAATCAACTGGACTTGCTGTGTTTTGTTTCTTGAAGACGTTTTGCTAGTGATCTGATCAATACACTCTGAATTGACAGATGACTACCGAAACATCTTCAAGAAACAAAACACAGCAATTTAATTAAATTGAATTAAACACTACAGATATACAATGACTTGGATGAATGAGAACCTTCACAGACTTATGCTAGCCATACACGGCCAGAGCCGGAGCGATATCGTCCTCCGATATCGCTCCGGGAGGCTAACGTGATGACGTCATCACGTTAGCCTCGCATTGCATTCTGGGGCCCCACAATCGGCCAGGCACCCTTTGTGTGCCGGCCATAAGCAGCGATGGAGACGCTCGTCTTCATTGCTGCTTATGGCCATCGGCTCCCATCGGCTCAGATTTTCCGACATGTCGGATCTCTGGCCGGCCGAGAAGTGGGGCGACAGGGATCTGTCGCCCCATGTGGGGACATGCCGATAAACGGCCGGATTTTAACCTGACCGACGGCGAGAGCGCGCACGCCCGTCGGCCAGATTAAAATCCAGCCGTTTATCGGCATGTGTATGGCCGGCATTAGGGCTTGTTTCCATTTATGTCGGGACCCCCTCCACAAAGCGTATTGTTTTACGGGGATCCCGATGTAGCACACAGACATTCCCTGCCAGCGGACGCTCTGTTTACACACCCACCGGTGCAGAGGCTGAAAGTATTTGACTATGTTCAGCCTTACATTGGCAGAGTGGCTCAGCGCAGTGAAGACACAGCATGCGCCGAGCAGGTAAGTCTATGTGCTATGTCGGGACCTCCCACCAAGCAACAGGCTTAGCGGAGGGGTCCCGACATATAATGGAAACATAGCCATATATAACAAAAAAATTATTGGCCAGTTAATTTTCTTTTTCAAGGCAGTATTGGTCTATATTATGTACATATATGTTCATGTTTGTAGTATGGTGAGACAATACTATTTGTAAATATTTAGACTGGTGCACAACCAGTGTCAAGTTCGTATTGGTTTCTTCAATAAAATTGTCCTGATCAGTAAGACTACCAGGAATAAAAGTGAAGGTGAGTTAAAAGTTGATACACTCCACCTAGGGACACCAAAGGTAAAGCATGGGGACTCGGGGTGACACATTGAATGAACCACAAATGTCAGAAAGGGTTAGCAAAACATTTAGATTAATTAGATGCTTAATCAAGGGTATTACTCATTTGTATTCAGCATATCATATAAGCATATGATCTTACCCAAAAGCAACTCTAATGGCTAGGGGTATACTGTACTGCCGCTACCTGGGGCACTTCTGGGAACCTGGCAGGAGACCTACCCATCACCTACTAACATTGACGTATTTTACACTAATCAGACAAATTGTACACCTGAAGCTAAGACCAAGCCGCCTAGCCCCAGAAGGTGGACCCCCGTTCCCCCACGATAGGCATTATACCGGCGACCCGGATTTGCGGATTTTTGGGACACAGGTTAAAAGGAAATGGGATTCCCCCAAATAACTATGTGGACCCCCTGATGAAGACCATTGTTGAAACATATGTTGGGGTGATACATCATTGCTCTGTATTTCGGGACCCTACACCTATCCTCTTTCCTTCCCCGCCTGTTCGGTTTGAGGGCCGTTGGTGACAACTTGGTGAAACCGCATGGAACCTTGATGTTTTTAATGGACATTAAATTGCTTTGATTTATTTCTGTGTAAACCCTATTGCATTGTATTGTTGCATGTTGATCCTGCTTATGACTTAAGTGCTATATTGGATAGGCTATACCTTCATATTAGGTACTGACAGTCCTTCATGTGATCTTTTTGACTACCAGAGACCCTCGACCCTGAAAGTCCCCAGGTCCCTGCTGCTCAGGGAAAAATCTGAGAGGCGGTTGTTCAGAACGAATTGATGACTGAGATCTAGGTCTCAGTTACATAATTCCCTGCATCCCCCTCCCCCCTCGCTATAGGGGTGTACATCAGTGATTTGCCAGTATACAAATGGGTTGAAAAGCTGGCTATGCGGACCTATATTGATACCTTGCCGTAGCACCGCTGCCGGTGTTCGGGAGGCTGTATTCGATAGAACACAGAGTCTGTCAGCCTCAGTGCTGAAACTGGTATTGCAGCTCAAACACATTCAATACCTGTCCACACAATTTCACTATATCATGTATAAAATGTATAAAAGTAAAATTTTTAGATTGCCAAAACTATTTCAGTTTTATTGTTAAACGTGTAGAATTTATGTCACTTGGATAACCGCAGGTAAACATTAATAACTATGAAAGGTTGCAGTTAGGGGTGTGAAATTGGGCATGTAAATTACTAACGAAAAGATTGTACTTATAAGGTTGTTGGAGATTTAGGGGTTTAATGGACATGTCTTCAGCTGCATTGCACGGTGCTGCAATGAAGACGCTGCATTTCACAGCTTCATTTTAGCATTGTGGGAATGCCGCTTACATAACGCAGAGTGTACACTGTCCCATTTATTAGAATAGGAAGTGTTATCTCTGTGTACTACAGTGGACACAAGCCCAAAGGGTCAAATCTGACAAGAGAAAAGCACTGTGTGACATTTGGAATATGACTATGAAAGGTTGACATGTAGACTGCAGGTCGTCTCAGGGGTTAGTTACTAACCCAGGAAATTTTATGGTTGTGCTACTGAGGTATGAGATATGGGGGTTCAAACATTTTGAGTTACATTTAACCCAAAGCCAGCTGGTGACCTGTGGATGGTGAGGATTTAGAGGATCAGAGGATTAATTAAGAAAAAGGAGGTCCATCTGGAGCAGAACCTACAAGGCAGGAAGCTGACACAGAGGACAGTGAGGGAGACAGTGAGGAAGAAGGACCCTTTGAAAACCACGCTACATATGGGGTGAGTACCACACACCATCTCATCTGAGGAGCTCACTAAAAAGTTATGGGCACCCCTGTTAATGGGTATACTTCTGAAAAATATATGATTAAAAATATTACATTAAGTATTGAGATATATCAGCCTTCACCCAGTATATTCCACTCCCACTGATGTACCCAGGACTTCATGAACCCATGGGTGTATTGGTGGCTGACACAATACCTATATCACCACAAAATCATATTCAAAATCAATCAATCAAAAAAACATTTCATTTGTCCTAACATCTCTGATAGAAATAATGTATTACTGCTCATTTAGTTGTTAATGCTGTTATTAATTTCTCATTTGTCAAAATGATCCTTGTAATTTTATGTAAATCATGTCGTAAATGTGTGTAAATGGAAATTGTAATAGTGTTAAAAAAATGAAATAAACTAAACAAAAAAAAACGAATTTATTCTAAATAGTGAGACCGAAGCAATGAAATAAGTTTTGCTCCTAAATGTAAAAAATATAATAAAATCTCAAAAATATTTTCACATATAATTCTTGTAGTCATCCTCACTATGACCTAGTAATCGTTTTGAGAAGGGACCTTGATGATTTTTTAGAGCCAATTGATATGACATTGGCTTTCAATGAAAACCATTAAACAGTTACCGTAGTTATCAAATCTAGAATTTCTAATCTAATCTAAAACATGCTTTTGGTTTGTGGTATGTGCTTTCAGTACATTAAGCTATGTCTGTCCTTAAACTAGCATTACTTCTTGGACAACAAGTAGAACTTATTTTAGGTAAGTGCCTGTGTGAAAAGTACTCTATTAACTTGGAAATTGAATTTCTGTCTATGGGAATGCAAAGGCAACTGAATCAGGTAAACTACAGCCCCAATGCAAAATGCCTCCTCGTCCAAGTGATCTCAATTTTGCTAAATGATTTTTAGAATTTACTCCCTGCAAAGTAGGCATTGTCCCTTCTTCGTTTGGTTTAGTTACACATATATATAAAAATCTGTACCATTAAAATCCGTATCATTCAAATAATAAACAATAACACTACCATAAGAATATTTATCAATGCTCTGAGCCAATCTTTCCATTGTTCTCCTGTATCGTCATCCTATCACCCATGCTTTCATTGGAGACTCATTGCCCCCATTGTCACAATATGACAACAACGAAACAGTGACTTTGTTAATAATGGTTTAATATACTGCTAATGGGTGTTTTTAACCTCCCTAGCGCACTGCTGAGGTCCAGATTTCTGTACCAAAAGTGCACCA
>CM070036.1:48798635-48812239 GCA_036250615.1 Ptychadena robeensis | reverse complement strand
TATATTATGTGTCTTGGGCTTACAAACTTTATCTACAGTGAGTGGAAGAATATACTTGATCCTCTGCTAATTTCAGCTTGTTATTACAGTATCTGTATAAAATACACCTGTCTACATGAACAATCATCATATTCCGAATTTGGCAGCATGGCCAAGATCAAAGACCTGTCCAAGGATGTCAGAGACAAGATTGTAGCAGTAGACAAGGCAGAAGTGGGCTACAAGACTCATGTATGCTTGGACACAATGTGCAGGTGCAAGCTCCCCTATGATAACCCTATCAGAAGGACAGAAAAGTGCATGCAGGTGCAGGAAACAACATGTTTACAGGCACCCCTGTAAATGCTACCTTAAGATCACACTAAAATTCCACAGTAATAAAAGTGATAATTAGTGATGAGCGGCATAGGCAACATTCGTATTCGCGGCATGCCGCGAATTTTATGGAAAACATTCGGAAAATATTCGCATTCGGCAATATTCGGTTTTTTTTTGTTATTGCGAATATCGGCAGTTTATTGCCCCCCTCATTGCAGTTCATTGCCCCCCTCCACTCCACCTCCCCCTCCTGTCTCTAATGCAGAGCTCCGTGAGGAGGGGGGAGGGGGTGTGTGAAGGGGGGGAATAAGCTACTGAAGAGTTCCTGTGTGGAAGAGATGTCCCAGACAAAACTTTGGCTGCCTAGGCGCTACGTAATGCAGCGGGAGGGGAGAATTTGTAACCAGCTTCCCTCCAGCTGTCAGAAAAAGATTTTATTTTTACAATTTAGGATGTCGGCAGTATCGGCTTAGCTGCAGCTGATACTCCTTGATATATTATGTGTCTTGGGCTTACAAACTTTATCTACAGTGAGTGGAAGAATATACTTGATCCTCTGCTAATTTCAGCTTGTTATTACAGTATCTGTATAAAATACACCTGTCTACATGAACAATCATCATATTCCGAATTTGGCAGCATGGCCAAGATCAAAGACCTGTCCAAGGATGTCAGAGACAAGATTGTAGCAGTAGACAAGGCAGAAGTGGGCTACAAGACTCATGTATGCTTGGACACAATGTGCAGGTGCAAGCTCCCCTATGATAACCCTATCAGAAGGACAGAAAAGTGCATGCAGGTGCAGGAAACAACATGTTTACAGGCACCCCTGTAAATGCTACCTTAAGATCACACTAAAATTCCACAGTAATAAAAGTGATAATTAGTGATGAGCGGCATAGGCAACATTCGTATTCGCGGCATGCCGCGAATTTTATGGAAAACATTCGGAAAATATTCGCATTCGGCAATATTCGGTTTTTTTTTGTTATTGCGAATATCGGCAGTTTATTGCGAAGTTCGCGCGCGCAATATATGTTTAACATGGCGCGAATTTTTATGCAAATTTTAAAAGTGACGATTTTCGCAATATTCGCATCACCCCAATATTCATTTAAAAATCTGTTGATGGTGTTGCTAAGCTCTTGTTGCAGCCTTCCCATTCGTCCACTCACATTGAGAGGGAAGTGTAATGGATAAAAAATACAGAATATCCGGAATTGCGAATATTCGGCAATATATTCACCATCTTCGCGAATTTCCGAATTGACGATATTCGCGATTAATATTCGGAATCCGAATATTCGCGATCATCACTAGTGATAATACAACATCTGAAAGGAACAGCTTAATTGAATATTTACAATATTTTTAACAATACATATTTTGCATAAATATATCATCAGAATCCCTTTACAAGTATGACACTAATATATATTTTATTATATTTTTGTCTATATCAGATATTTCTCAGGTAGATGTATACTGATGTAATTCTTGGCATCATGCTCCTTTTCTTTTACTATGAAGGTCATCATGAATGTGACCCAGAAAGAAAATGCCTGCCATCTATTTGTCTCTTTGTGCATTAGAGGAGGAAGAAAGTTGACTAGAGCTATTTCAAACCCAAAATGTCTTTTCATCTTTTCACCACAAGGCAAATTAGATTAGCGAGTAACCAGACCTCAAATCTATTTGCTCTTTAATAATTTAAGCTCTTAAAGGTCAAGCAGCTCTTTTCTGTTCTCCTTTATCACAGTCCAAGTGCTAATGAAAAATAACTAAATCCCATCGTCTGTCTAATTTTCACCCAGTGCCGACTACCTGATGGAAATTAACACATGATTACCTCCTGGGCCGGTGCTGCTCCGAGAGGAGAAATTCCATGTTATTGTTTCAAATGTAATGATTCTGATAGAATGGTTTATAGAGGTTTAGGTGCCAAAAGTTTAAATTTCACAGTCAAAAATTACCATGAATTAACTACTTTGGTTTTTAAAGTCAGTTATCTTCTTGTTGCAAGAAGTGAACATTATACTCAATTGCCCTGTTCACAAAAAAATACATGTAAAATGCATTACTGTGAAGAGGAATCATAGCTAGCTGGAATGAATGTAAAAAGCTGGCAATAGAAGCTTCGATTTTTTGTACGACTTCCGACTGATCGATGCAAGGTTTTCTTTTACACAAATCGATGCATAAAGTATGCGATCGGGCAGGAATGCAGTTGAGGCAGGTAGGCAGTCCATCCATCGCAAATCGTAGGATGTGATTGGAAACCTTAAGATCTGCCCTTTCGATCTACCCATGCAGGCCTGATCCAACTTCCATCATTTCTAACGCATTTTTTTGCGTAGCCGATCTTTAGTTATGTCATCGATCGATCGGGCACATAGATCAGCGGTAAATTGTATCCCAAAAATGGTGCACTTTTCCATCGATGTACGACTTATGATCAAAGACTCAATTGCATGTCATGATCGTTTAACAAATAAATCTCCTATGGCCAGGTTAAGACTTGCAGCGATTGCAGTCTAACATTGATCAATCACACAATTGACATGCATAGTAAGATTGTATGTAATGATCACAAATATGATCCTACTTATTATCATAAATATGATAAAATGGGAGATGCATGGGAATCAATTTCTGTACAATTTACCACATTGTGAACACCTAGCTATGTTATATACACACAAATATTTAAGGGACCACTGCTAGGATGTTGCCTTTCAATGTAAGATTTTCATTAAATGCCTGTAATCTGTGAATATTGGCAAATTGTGGAATAACGCTTCTAAGGACCCAAAGTTATTTTCTCTGGCAGATTAGTTTCAGTTTAATAAACTTATCTGGTTGTATCTGGGCTCCTACGGAACTGATAAATTGAATGTATTATCTCTAAGAACAACATAATGGCATAACAGAGATTGGAAATCATAGCCGGCTAACCATATATGAATGCTGCATAAGCTTTAAAGCTAGATAGGCTGAGTATCTGTAGAGAGTAACGTTTCGTCAATAACTTTGACTTTTGGACTCACAACTGTAATAAAAGGTTCATGCCAACAATAAAGCGGTTTTAAACTTAAATGAAAAAAATACACATATTAAACAGGCACAATACTCACCTGTCAGCAGTTTAAATCCTGGAAAACTGCTACACAAAAAACCCACAGCATACTCACCTACACTCCTTGCAGTTCTCATGCTGGCATCTTAGCTCCTGGAGACCTGCAGCTACTTCTGTCCTCATTGCCCCCCTCCACTCCACCTCCCCCTCCTGTCTCTAATGCAGAGCTCCGTGAGGAGGGGGGAGGGGGTGTGTGAAGGGGGGGAATAAGCTACTGAAGAGTTCCTGTGTGGAAGAGATGTCCCAGACAAAACTTTGGCTGCCTAGGCGCTACGTAATGCAGCGGGAGGGGAGAATTTGTAACCAGCTTCCCTCCAGCTGTCAGAAAAAGATTTTATTTTTACAATTTAGGATGTCGGCAGTATCGGCTTAGCTGCAGCTGATACTCCTTGGTGGTAGATCCGCTTTAATTATAACAGACAAAAGGGTGACTTTTATTAAGATGAATCAGTTTATCATTCTTTTAATGACATGTCATCAATATAAGTATTTATTCTGACATTTTGATATGAATAGAAAGGGACCACATCTACATCATTTACAAATAGTACAAAATCAACAACCGACAACATATGTATAAGTCAATTAAAGTTGGTAAGTGAACCAATAAATAAAGAAATAAATCATGAATGATTGGGTTTATCTGTGAATTAACACAAAGTACACAAAGAAAACGCAACAGTTTGCAGCACAAAGATAGGAAGATAAGTATTTCAGAGAAAAAATTTCGGGGTAATAAAAAAACAAAAACTGCATTACATAGCATTTATCCTTCAGACGTGTAACTGACACTGAAAGAATTCTACAGAAGCGTTTTCCCAAAGGAGAGTAAGGAATATACTATTCATGCATTTTTTTAGTAAACATTTTTGTTATGTCAGTTCATTAAATGCAAAACACAGTGGTTTATATATTTAGATATTCAGGGCTGTTATGTGTCCTCTAAACTCTACAATTCTTTGACTATATAACTCTATGTATTTATGGGTGAGGTTTCAGTTGTTTGGCATAAGTGACAGTTAGACTGGGGTAACACTCATTCTTCTTACTTCAGTTCACAAAATGCTGTCATATGTCTCACCATAGCAGTAGCTTTGTGGATTTTTGGCAAATCAAAGCTTGACGGCTGGTTGGATTCAAAAAACAATCAGATTTGCTTTCAATATGGTTATTTTAATTCTTATGACATAGGAAAACTGCCTGCAAGTCACGGGAAATCCACCGGCAAATGTGCCGGCGTGTGTCATTTTTTTGGCCAGCTCAGGGAAACGGCAGTGGACCCAGGGCCTTACATAGTATGTATACTTCAACAACCTTAAAAGTCCAATTTTTTTTAGTAATTTACATTCTAATTTCACACCCCTAACTGCAACCTCTCATATTAATGTTTACCTGTGGTTATCCAAGTAACATAAATTGTATACATTTAATTCAAAGAATTTTGGCAATCAAAAATGTAACTGATATCATGTCACATGGTACAGTGAAGGTGTTTTAATGTGTCTGAGCTGCAATACCAGTTTCAGCCACTGGAGCCACAGCCTTTAATAAGCACGTCGGCTTCGTCTTACTCATCGAGGAGGAAGAGAGGGAGGGGGGATAAGGGGGCGCTTCCGATGTCTGACAGGCAGACTCCTCTGGCTCAAACGTTTCTGCACTCGGCGTATAAGATGACCCCCAACTTTTGAGAAGATTTTCCTGGCTCTTATACGCCAGAAAATACAGTATTTTGTTTTTTATTTGGCCCTGACACACACTTCAAGTTCAAATGAACACATTTTGCTAATCAACTTCAACGTGTAACTTTTTGTCATACTTCTAAAAACTTCAGCTTTTTTTATTATATTCTACAGATAGAAAATAAAGAGATCCTTTGGTGGCATGCAAGATTTAGTTTGGTTTCCTCACTTAAAGGATCACTTACTTGGGATAACTAACCTTCTCCATGGGACCCCGTGCTGTACTGCGCTGTATCCTCTTCTTTTCTCAATAGATCCACCTCACTCATGTCAGTGATGATGCCGGAAATGTGCCCTCACCATTTACCTGTATGGAAGTACAGGCATAGGCGTCCTGGGCACTAATATCTCACTATTTGTAGTGAGGTCGGGCAGAGCAGGCAGTAAAACATGGTAATCTGTTTATATTTCTGGTACTGCTTTACAGACTGTTAGGGAGGTTAAGAGATAAAGGGAATTTTTTTTTATCCAAACTTTTCACCCCTTTATTATTTTTTTTTTTTTTTCATTTATTACTTTTATACTATGTCATCCTGTGCCCTAAACTTCCTGTCTATACCGTACCTCTCTCAGAATGGCTGCCTTAAGAAAACTTAGACCACTTTAAAAAAAAGCATTTTTGTTGTGGAAAGTTTTATCGAACACTTCATTCATTATCTCAATTTATCATTTATTTATCAAGAGTCAAGCAATCCGGTACGATAATACAGACAGGAATATGACTATATTTTTTAGCACTTCTCTAATTCAAGTTACCTGTCTTCTTTCCGACACAACCCCTGATGTGCGCAAGAAATTATCCACAAAATCTCTCCATGGGAAATAGCTCACACAGTACACAAATCCTGACTTTATCAACATTCTCTGTGTGGTATCCGCTAATAAGGATCGCAGGTACAGAAACCATGTTTTCATCATTGAAAATACATGTCATCACAGAATAACAGAGAACGCAAGTATAAAAAAACTGAAGCGTTTTCTTTATTAAAAGTAGATTTTGCTTTTCTGATCTTTCTGATCAGCGAATGGTAAGATTTTTTCATCATTCAAATATCACCTTGCTGGTTTTGTTTTTTCCAAAGTAATAAGGAATGTTGTCATTAATATTAATATTCTTACCTATTAGAAGGGCACCTATTTGTTCCTGGGATGTTTCTATAAACTTTTTCATACAGTAGTAAAGCTAGAAAATATGATTAAATCTCATGAATATATTTCCAAGTGGATACTGGCAAACCATAACCAACATGATTCAAAATGTTTATGTATTGACTACACTTCAAATGAACATGTGCTCTGTCCTTCAAGGCTTCCTCAAAAGAGTAGGTCAAAACTCTATAACTCTATAATTTCTGTGAGTAAGTGAAAATCTAAAGAGGCACAGACAGAAATACAAAAACTGATTGGGGTTCTCGTCTAAAAATGTCTACTATATTTTTTAGACCATAAGATGCACTTTTCACCCCCAAAATCAGGAGGAAAAAGTGCCTGCGTCTTATGGTCCTCGCCTTGGCTCCCCACCAGCTCTCCCGGCAAGGAGATTAGCCAGGGAGCTGTCAGCTGAGAGATGCAGCCACAGCTGGATCTCCCATCTGAACTGTATTATTGCTTTTGCCAGCAGAGCACAGAGCCCTGCTGATATAAACAATGAAGAGAGAGATAGATTAACTGCCATCTATTGCTCTCTCCATGTCTGTGGAAACTGTCATCTTCCATGGACCAGGCGCATCCGAGAGGAGAGGAGCTCTGCAGCTTTCCCAACCCCCCCCCCCCCCCCAGCCCCCCCTCCTCCTCCCGATCAGTGAGAAGATCAGTGAGGAGGATGACATGATGTTGGCTGTGATAAGCACTGCTGCTAGTGACTCTCTGGCTGAATTGGATATTGCATTATTTAAATCCATTTCATTAACCCAATTGATTTGAACACTTTTATATTAAATATTTTTCTGGTTTTCCTGCTCTAAGAACTGGGTGCATCTTATTGTCCGGTGCATCTTATAGTTAAAAAATACGGTACATATTTTAGTAAAACAAATAAGATACATATGTTTCACTCTTTCCTATATAACATACACTCAAAGTAAACATACTGAACTCATCTCAGTCTTATCCCAGTGCATAGTATCCGCTACACATACATGCTATGTCTGACTTGATAACATATATCTATCAGTTGCTTGTATTTATGGAACCAAGCCAAAAATAGAAATACATTTATTTTAGCTGCAAGTAGCAGAAATGATTTGGAAGGAGGGTTCGGCAGGTTCTTCTGACAGTGAAATTGGTAATTAATTTAGAGCAGCCTTTTTGTGCCACCTGGGCACCTTGTTGAGTGATTGCACACGCTGTGCCTGAAACAGATACAATTATGATGTGGATTCTTATTATTCTGAGTCTGCAGGGTTGTACAAAGAGGGAAAAGTAGGCTAATTATTTTAAGGTTACTCATTATTCTTTGGTTCGTATATGGCTGAGAGTCAAGTAAGTCTTTTTTGCACAGGACTCCAAAAGTGTCTTTATCTCTTTCCTGTGTCACATAACATCTACAAACATGTTTACTCCTGAAATATCAGAAGGCTCATCTAGACCTCAGTACCTGTAGTATTCACTGCATGGCTGGAAAAATGAATGCTGACATTTCTAAGATTCTCAGGTGATTGGCAGAGCCATGTAATACCATTAGGTCTGAGTTCCTGAAATGAAAGTCATAGATCAAATTGTCACTGCAAGGTAGAAGTCAGTTTAAATTAGTAAAATGTTTAATAGAGGAATTTAGTAAAGTTTCATTTTCATCTGAGTTTGAATGATAATAGTCACCAAAATTCTGGAAGAGTCCATATAAAATTCATTCCATGGCTCTTTGGGGAAATAAGGAGAGATACAAAGTAGAAAGTTTCAATAAGCTGAATGTTCTTATGCTATGATGAATGCTTCTAATGCATAACACATACCACACAGTTCAACTGAGGGACAGGCGAGGAACGCAGCAATTAAAAGAGGACTTTAAAATAAGGTTACATTTTGACTTTTCTGTAAAATACATTCCCTTCACAAAGAGCAAAATGAGGGAATTCGTCTATCTTAGACAAGGATCATGGGGTTGATTTATCAGGGGAGTAGAGATGATATCTCTCTGTGCTTAGTGAATAAGGTGATGCTGTGTTAACTTTCAATATATGTATGATATGCTTCATTTCAATTTCATGAAAACCATCATTCATTTTCAACACTCCGCTGGTTTACAGAAGAAGCCCAACAAATAGCATCCTGGTACTACAATAGACCCCAAAATACCACCCAATAGCTGAATTGGTCCTTAATGTACCATATTTTGCTAACTATTACAACTATAGGATGCACCCATTACTGACACTCTGACAGTTAGAGCTTCTTGCTCTAACTGTAAGAGCAAGAGTTTAAGGAGGCAAGAAAGCTGTCAAAGGCTTCCTCTGACAGCTTCCACACTAGTGTTGAATATTCGAATCACAAATTTTTATTGCGAATATCAGCACTTCGAGAATTTGTGAAGATCTCAAACTGCTATATCTTCGTAATCTCCAATATTCGATATTCTGGGGAAAGCATCATGCATTGCGCATGCAATATTCGCATGTAAAAATGCTGATTTTCGCAAATGAGTTTTGTTTCATAAGATTACACAGCAGCTGCAATTTCACATTCTGTACCTAGACTTCTGCCACTACACAGTGGCACCGTGACAACACACATTGCTTCTGCAAAAAATCTTATTATAATGAACAGGAGACCTTGAATTAGTGAATTGACTTTGAATATTTGGAGAATAATTCGAGAAATGTCACAAATTAGAATATTGCCTATGCTGCTCATCACTATTATATACCTCCTTTGCAGATCTGATTATGTGAGGCAGGCAGCTTCAGCCATGGGCAGTTTCCCGGCCTTGGCTAAGGTCAATGCTTAGCTGCATGGGGAATGGTCACGGGTTTACAATATAAGACACATTTATCCCCCCCCCCACCCAATAGAAAAAACAAATAATACTGTACTTATGTTGTATGGGCATCTGAAGAACAATAGGACATCACAAATCTGATAAGCTCAACAATGTCAGTCCAACAATTTTTCTTTTTTGCCATAGACTTTATTTCTATTTTCTTGCAATTATACAATTATGATGCACAACAAGATATACCTTATTTTGCACATGACTTGGCTTACACGGCTTGATTTTGTAATAGATTCAAGCACAATCAAGCGCCGTGCATGCTTATGGGCCTCGATTTTGCTTGACTCTATCAAAATCAAAATTTGAGCCATCCAAGCTTCCTTCGAGTGGGATAGGTTGATGAGAAGCTCAGCCAAACAGGTTTCCAACATGTTGGAAAACCTTGTTTGATTTCCATTACATTAAATTGGGGACTGCGGGTCTGCTTGCAACAACATGCTTTTTATAATGAATTTGACAGTGTAGTGGCCTGAGAAAGGGTCACATAACTGTAATATATGTGCTGTACATTATATGCTGAGTGATGCTGTATAGTGCTAATATTAATCTGTGTATCCCCTTAAGGGTTACACATGTTGTTTACGTAAAGCTGGTACCATGACTCATGTCTGGGTGTGTACTTCCATCCTTCCCTCTAAAATGTAACAAACATAGTCCTGCCCAGTAACAGGCCTTAGGCCAGACCCATTCCAAGGACATAAATAGAAGCCCTTTGCAATCTTCTGGGCTTTTTCCTGGCTTCTTCGTGAGATGACTACAGGCCTCCAGCATTACACCCTGGAGAAGGTCCCTAACACCCAGCCATTGGACCAGCGGCTCGTGAAAAACGCAGTTTGGAACGTATATCCCCATGCCTGAACCCCATCCCTGCCTCTGGGTAATGGTGCCAGTGTGTAAATATTCTTCAATAAAACTGTAAATAGCCCCCACCTGCTGGAGTGGATCTTGGAGTTATTGGGCTTTAAGTGGAACCTGGTGACATCCCCCCAAAGAACCTGGTCACGTGAGTGGTCTCACATACTGCACTCGCACGACAATACATACATAATATATATATATATATATTTATTATTTATTTTAACCTAGTTGTAAGATGTTTAATATTTTGCAGCATCCCAAACCAAACAAGTGATTTCCTCTTGTACAAACTCATAAACACGGTAAAAACAAATAAGCGAAAGCCAATTATTAAGAAGCATTTAGAGCCCATTTTTCACTGGCCTCTCTTGGCGCCACATACTATAAACAGGCTGACAGTGGTTAATATTTAATTTTCAAACATTAATTTCTTCATGTCCCGCTTTGACCAAGATTAGATCAGTCATAAATTGCTGTGGAATATTAGCTGGGTCTTGCTAATGTATTTTGTGTTCTTTCAGCCGTAACGTATTACAAAGATCTCACACAGCATCAATAAGTCACCATTGCTCATTTTTTTGTGAGACCCAATATACCGATGCTGTGCTATTTAGTGATAAAATGCAATGCAATAAAATATTAATTACAGCTGAAAGGTTAGATGAAAAATAAGAACTCAATTACAGGCATGTGACATGAGAAATGTGCATGGGGTAGGCTGTTGAGGGACAGAAAATTAGGCCCCCTATGAAATAATAATAATGATAATAGTATGACAATACCAATACAGACAGCTCCCCCTTTATTCCATACATGATTGCCTCACTGACCTGAAACATGTAGCCTCAGCAGGATAGTGATGAAGTCCTCCTTATTCTCTCCCCTAATTAATGGAAAGCATGTGCAATCCAAGAGAACCAATTTTCCTCTCCTATAGTCCTACAGAAAGCTAATACTAAGGAATATTTCTGTATACACATATATATATATATATTTACCATATGTTGTTCAAAACACATTTAATGATTGATAATGTACACATACCAGGATTAAATGGTGTTTTTTTTAGATTTGCTCCGAGTTCAGCTTTAATCTTCTGCACAGCCAGGAGTTCTGAGCTAGCTCTATATAAAAATATCTCAACGTATTCCTTAAGGGGTTCTTTCTTAATTAAGGTAAAGCTGGTGGCATCTATGCATCTTTACAGCTCCCCATGGGCCACCATGCTTTCCTATTAAAGTTATATTAGTAGAAAATGAGGACATGGATAATAATATTGATGTTTACTGTAAAGTGCATTGTTTTATACAGATTAAAGACAGACACTTACAGCTCACAATCATAAGCAATTTGAATATTCATTTTACTAATTGGAACAGGCTATAGTTCCTCTACTAGTGCTTTGGTGGGATCCATAGACTTTTATTTTGGCAAATTTAACTCATTATCTCAAAGTTAATCTAATATGAAACTCTACTTAATGCAAAATCATATTTTATGCATGCTTTTATATATATTACAGTTTTCAGCAGATTTTGTAGTTAAATCGGCCATGCCTGACTGATGGACATCAGGAAAAGACTCCATGTGCAACGATGAACATGGTGGATGCCAACCCAGAAGGAAGATGCATGCACGTCTGGAGGAGGTAAGCTGCCCCCAGTGTAGCTCTGGATTACCAATATTTGCACTGGAAATCTACCCAAGCTACACTCAGGAATACTGCTAGGGGAATTAATATACTTTAACTTAGGGTCCTTTCACCCATAGAGGTCCTATTGGGCGGCAGCCCGAAAACTGAAAAGCATGCGCTGGTCGGTCCTGTTAAAGGGTTGTTTAGCTGGTGGTTAAAAAACGACCTGCAAATGCCTGCACTTTTTTGCAGCCGTTTGCAGGGAGTCGTTTCTCCCTGCTTCTCGAACTGGAAGCCTAAATCAGGAAGTATCACTTCTGTATAACAGAGATATAAATGATTCAACAACTCAAGCAGGTGGAGGAATCTGTATTTGGGAGAGCAGATGTTTCAAGTTTCACCTGCAGAGTTAATACAAATAAATACAAATAAATAAGTAAAAAGAAAACCTGTAAGAGATTTACTAAATTGCTGCCATCTAGCACTCTATTACCATGTCCTTAAGTGACATAGTGGTTGGCAGGAGACAGTATGAAGTGTAAGATACCAGCAGTACTTGGACCTTGGTGCAACATAGACAGATGCCCGAGATACAAGCACGAAGATCCCTTGTAAGATTGGACTTTGGAAAGATGTGATCCTCTCTCTGATCATCTGGAGGGATATGTATATGCCAGGCCCCAGTATGGTTTGCCAGCCCTTTTTGGATTGGGTGGTCTTTTGATGTCTGCTATTCTTACCATCTAAGTTGGCTTCCTTGCAATCTGTACAGGAATTCTCTCCTCACTTGGCTTCTATGTCTATTTGGCTGGGCCGCTTCCTTGTTATTGAATGATACGTCTGTTCAAGTGTTCATTTTGTGTCCTTTTTAAGATGAGCCTATTAGTTGGTACACAATTGGCAGCAAAGTGTTGTCCTCCATGAGAAATTCCAGGAGGGAGCGAAGCACGTTAGACTTGACTATAAGGCACATTTTGTGTAACCCTGTGTAGTCATTTGTATCTATTTGTGGGAATGTATCTTGTTTGCATCTTTTTTTAAAGGGGTTTAATTTGTTGATTAAATGTACTGTATATATAAGTCTCTACACATTATAATAAAGACCACATTTTTATTATTGTTTTGATAGATAGATAGATAGATAGATAGATAGATAGATAGATAGATAGATAGATAGATAGATAGATAGATAGATAGATAGATAGATAGATAGATAGATAGATAGATAGATAGATAGATAGATAGATAGATAGATAGATAGATAGATAGATAGATAGATAGATAGATAGAGAGATAGATGCGCATTAAAACCCCTACTTTAGTTATGTGCTGGAGATATATCCAGTAAGGTTGGGGCACAACAACAGTTGATCTAAAAGTGCAAGGGTGGTTTTCTGGGTGCAAAATATTGTACTAGAAGTATTAGTAGAGTGAAAATAGTTAAATTAAGTTGTTGTCTTTTTACAAGACTTTTCTTCTTTCTTTTCCCTTTTTTTTGGTGTGTGTGTGTGGGGGGGGGGGGGGGGGGGGGGGGGGGGGGGGGGTTGTAAGTATAAATCATAGTTACAGAGTTGCTCTAATAGTGGTGGTACAAATGACCACCAATGATGAAATCTCCTGAGATTAAAACTTCATGTACAAAAGTATTGGTAGGAGTTGAGACTTCCCTTATGACATCCCATTCATCCATCAACATAGAATTGGCTTGTATGGTTTCCATAACTGCTCCCACCTTTCTGGGAAGGCTATTCCACAAACTTAAGTAAAAGGTCTGTAAGAATGTTTGCCCAATAATCCATAGGAGCATTTTTTTAAGGTCATGGCACAGATGTTGGACAAGAATGCTTGCCACACAATCTGCGTTCTATATTATAAGAGTTGAGGTCAGCAGCACTCTATATGAGCTAGTCAAGACCGAAGTCACTCAAACTT
>CM070036.1:48775162-48798535 GCA_036250615.1 Ptychadena robeensis | reverse complement strand
CGCCTTAGCATTATTTACATGTAGCAGTATTGCTAGTATTTTTTTTATTTATTCATGTGTGATTTTTCCAAAAAGTCTTTAACGTGATACAAACTTTTCTCTAGTAAAATATTGGGGTGGAACAAAAAAAATGTAGCTCATTATATGTAATGTGCCCGTACTGGTTTGAACACATTATAGATACCTATTATATCTATCTTGTCTTTATAACTGTTTTTCTAAGCACATACATGTTGTACAAGATAACTACCAGAGCGGGAATTTCAGCTTAATAAAACCTGAGATTTTATTACCGAAATTCAATGTGACCACTGTTTCACCTCATCTGTTTCTTAGCACTATGCATTCAGATGTGTGTACAGAGCAAGATAAATACTTTCTTTTTATTGCTTTTACAATACGGTAGCTAGATCTGCAAAATAAATTGCTGAAAAAAATAAAAATCACTTGCATTATGTGTACTTTATTACAAAATGTCTTCACGTTTTATTACACGTGTTCTAACTTCAACAATAACAATACCTTGTTGTCCTATATTTCCTAATTTCAGCAGAAAGGTTAATAAAGAGTTGTTCTAAATCTACCCCATTCCCCCTTCCCAATATTTCTTGGAAGCTGATAGATGTTCATCGCCGTACACACAAATGGGCTATAAAAGAGATAAATGCACAGTGGTCTTTTCTAGTTTACCAGCAAGCCTCTGGGGCACAGGGGGGTCTTACTCTGTATTATTTGTGGTCAAATATCACGTTTACCCAGGATACGTTAGCAAAGCCTCTGCTGTGAACCAACATAAACAAATCTTGAAGCATGTCGGGTTAAAAATACATTATACACTCACCAGCCACTTTATAAGGCACACCTTGCTGGTGCCGGTTTGGACCCCCTTTTTACCTTCAGAACTGACTTAATCCTATGTGGCATACATTCAACAAGGTACTTGGAACATTCTTTCTTACTACTAAAGGTCCCAAAGTGTGCTAAAATGTCCCTCACACCATTACACCATGAGCCTCAACTGTTGATACAAGGCAGGATGGATCCCTGTTTTCATGTTGTTGACGCCAAATTCTGACCACACCAAGCTGGGTGATCTATATCCAGGTAAGTGTCCCTCAACATTCTGAACTGGTGCTTTCCATATGTGTCACCACTTTGCTTTACTTAGGATGCTAAAGCAAAAAGAAGCTCCATTATTTTTTTTATGCTGATTGGTAGCCTAATCGTAATTGTGCTGGAGGTGAAAGGTAGTTTAATTACATAAGCATTAGGGACAGATGGTTCTCCTAGGAAAAGTTCTTCAGAAAGAAACTAATGAAGAACATGATCAATTTGATTAGCAGATTAATAAGTACTACATTGAATGGTTGATCAAGTTTTAGTCTACACCAGTGGTAGAAATGAGACCAACCAGCAAATCAGGGAAGATGAGCTGGCCAAATTGATCATATGCTTCTCCATGAGTTATCTGTAGGAGAACTTGCCATTTGTATTCAGCATGAAAGCCCAGTCACTTAAAGCGGACCTATCGCCCGCTTTTGGACTTCTTATGATTGGCACTAGAAAATAGTGATAATAGGGCAGAATGCGTAAACAAAAACCCCCCAAAAATACCTATAAGGTCTCTGATGACGCAGCAACGCAACAGACAAGAACAGCTGACATTTACCACTGAAAATCATAATATGTCAATATTGCACTGAATTAACCCCCAGAAGCCTGATTAATATGGATTCTCCCATATGATTCCAGGGAACAGATAAGTGTATTTGATTTAGGTTTGGGGAGCTTAGCCACCATCATACCAGTCAAAATTTAATGTCATATGTTTATTTTTTGATTTTGAGTATACATCTGCTTTAGGGGCTAAAGTTATACTGTCAGAGAGCCCTAAAGGAGGAAACACTAGTTGTATAGAGGTATATGATAAATTAATGTAAATTGGGGTAAATCTGTCAAAAAAACCTTTCTTATGAAATGCTATTCCTCTGGTTCTCATTTTGACTAAAAATTTAGTGAAGTTCAATAGTTCTAAGTAGATTTCATGAATTTTAGTTGAAGCTCAGCAATAAATGCCCCCCTAGTTCTATCATTAGAAATATTGTTACGTACTAGTAAAATGTGGGTGAAGTGCCCTGATATTTATGTTAAAGGAATTCCAGGAAAATGACAACTGTCTTCCAGTGAGCAGCAATGTTCTGAAAAGCTGTAAGAAAGGGATGAGCAGTCATGAGTCAAATATCTTGCTTTGCTCATTTCTATTTTACACAGACGGGGAATACATCAATACATCCACATCAGTATGCTGTTTTAGTATAGTCTCCAGTGCTGGAAGCAGAGTGCTTTATTTTAGTTGCATTTCTTTCCTTCTAAACTTGTGACACTGGTCAACTGAGATTTACACTGCTTACATTAAAAAGTATCTCTTGTTTGTTTATTAATCATATCCATAAATCTATGGCGGTTCATTTCATTTTGTTCTATTGCCTTGGCCCAAGATTTTAAATTTACAATGTGTATTTACCATTCAAATGCAACAAAATTGTCAATAAATAATGCTTTGATTATGGAATTTACATGCCTGTCCTTGTCCCAAGAATACTTTGTCTTTTTAATGGCTGGCCTATTTATAAAAAGTGTTAAACATTATGAATGGAGCCGACTCAGGAAAAATATAATTTTAGCTATTCTGTTTGATTTACTGTCTAAATAAGCCGATGGCACAAACCAGGTTATAAACCAGAGTGTCTTATAACTCAGCTATGTCCTTGATTAAGATATTATAAAAAAGGATTCTGTGGGTGTAGGGGACTCTTTGTTCTGTTTTCAACAGAGAATGAAAAAAAAGTGCATAACCTTCTAATAAATAGAGAATCTGACAAAACTGTATTCCAAGTTAAAGCAGGGTACAGACCTGCAGATATGGGCCAGATCGATGGCCGCTTCGAGCGCCGTGTGCGCTCACGGCCATCTATGTGGCCCATAAAATATGCGCCCATCGCTGTTTTCAAGCGGGACAAATCAATCTCGCTCGAAAACAGCCATATCGGACATGACCGTTGCTTTGCATAGAGACCGCTGGTCTCCAGGCAAAGCTTTAGCTGAGCTGTGGAGAGAGCAGAGCCGTCTCCCTGGCTCTGCCGATATCTGACAGCAGCGTGATGACAGGGTACATTGGACGGCTCGAATATCAATCCGTCTGTACCCTGCTTTACAGTCAGTGGTGTGTTATGTATGTCCTCTGTGTGCCCCAATAGTAAACTAAGGGCAGTCCTAGGGAGATCTGTGCCCTGGACATAGCTGTCAGTTTTGCTGGCCAGGAATAAGGGATGTGACACCACTTCCGGTTTTCAGCCAGACTTCCAGATACCGGAAGTGACGTCACTTCTGGTATCGGGAGATTGAAGTCTCCTCCCTCCAACTAAGTTCCTGCCTAACTTAACTGGGAGAGGGAGTTATTGCCTAGTAATGTCGTCGCCCCCCCCCCCCCGAACACCTGCAGAAGCGGGGTGGGAACTTAGGAGTGCGAGTAACATCACCTCCCTCCTAAAGTAGCACGATTTTAGAATCCCGGGGGGGGAGCACTCCTGGGGGGAGGGGGTGTTGATGAGTCTCCTCTACTCCTCTCTTCCTGAGTGCACACTCTGTGGCACGATGCCAAGGTTGCCCATGCCTAAAATCGCCACTGAGCAAAGCAAATATTTATCATCAATTATTCCTCATTTGTATACATAGGTAAGGTTACTCTATGAATAGAGGATGTAATGTGTCCCTTATTTCAACATGATGGATATCAAGGCAGGATTTTAACTCCAATGCTACAAAATATATAAGATTTCAAGTGAACATGATAGAAGGACAATTAAATACAAGTGCAACCTTTCCGGTTTCATTCTTAAAGGGAGGCTCCTCTTTACTTGATTGATTGAATGATTTGTTTCTTTGAAAGATGCATCCCTTATTCCATTTGAAAGAAAAAGCTACTTGTAATTGTCCTTTCAACTTATTAATTGCACACTACTGTATGGTCCTTACATTCCTTGCATTGCATTAACTTATATTCTGGAGCATCGATATTTGATTATCCTATTGATTGGAACCCTATTTACAAACCCAGGGAGTTTGGTGTAGTGTAAACATACTTGCTACTTAAAGCCCTCCCTATATACAGTGGACCCTTAAGGCAAACAAAATGTTAATTTTAACTTACAACCTAAGTTTTGACTTACAGCCAGAACAACAGTCAAGGCTAAAAAAAAAATTCCGCCTGCGCGGTTGTGAACAGAAATGCGGGTATTAAGCTGCACTCCGGGATAAATATGTTTGAGGAATTAATTTCATACAGTGCATCAATGTCCCAAAATAACTACAATAACCAGAAAATGATTGGTATCTCTGGTACATTACACATATTTTACAATTATTATTGTATAATATAAACGGTAGGCTAAGGGTGCTTTAGGAGGTTCAGAACACATTATGGGTATTTTCATTATTTCTAATGGGAAAATTGTCTTGACTTACAACCAACTTGTCCTTGTCCTCCTACCTGTGACATGTGAAATCTTGATGCATATCTGTTGAAGAGAGTACAGGTAACAGGTAGTATATTTGTGCCACCTGAGCCCTGCATTCTCAGGCAGTCATTCGGCTGTTAAGGTTTTAATCGATGTTGTGTGGTTTTTGCAATAAATGTTTAACAACGTGCTCTAAAAAGTCCCCACTGGGGCTCAGCCTAGTGCACACCTGAGAAACTATTTGGCTATAGATTCTTTGTATTTTCTTGTACAGAGATAAGGAATTTGGCAAAATATTCTCACATAACCCCCAAAGCTGTCTATACTTACCCCCTGCCTAATAAACTTACAACCAACATGTACTAAATAAGTTTGTAAATCAAGGCTCCACTAGATCAGCAGTTACTCCTGACTTCTCTTGTCATCATGTGACACCTCACATGACCATTTAATAAAGAGAGGTAAATTGTGAAATGTTTATTTTTGAAAGGAATAAACTTGAGCTATAACTATATACTGACATCAGTTGACAGTTGATGAATCACAATTTTGAAATTAATTAGGTGTTTTTGCCTATAGCCCATACTCCAATCTGTCCGCTCTACCAAGTGAGTTTGTAAAGCAATCAGTTCCCTAAGATGAACCGGGATAACACACAAGAAACTAAGCTTTGCTTTCGGAATATTAAAGAATTCAGAAATTATGTTTTTGCTGTTTAAACTTTTCTTCTTGTTTTCCAACTTTGCAAAATTACCTATTTTTATACCTATTCTTCCCTCACATAATATTTTCAAAATAAGTGCACAATGTAGATGACAAAAGGCTTTGTACTGGCCTGAAGTTAGTGGGAGCTGGTATTGTGAGTGTTGGTGAACTAACTCCATGTCTCCAGTGTTGGCAGTTGAATCAAACGGTATAAAACATTTTACACAGTACACTAATCTGGAGTTGTACAAAGGCAGTCTGGTGTAGAGTTTTATACTAGAAACTTATTTATAGAAGCTTTGTCTGTTTAACAGTGCCGACCAAGTTAAGCTGTCTGACCAAAGAATATGTTCTGGCTTATGATTGTCTCTTTTCAATGAGAAAACTTATCTTAGAAATCAGTTGTCCCTCCTCTTTTCATCAAGTGGGTTGTGAGACAGAACAGAGAACATATTTTCAATAACATACCTGTTACCCATTTTATAAAGTGCTATATCCGTGAAAATGGAAACATCCACAAAACCTAAGCAGCCTCTTGAGCTGTAACTTCTTGATAAAAAAGAATTACCGTATTTTTAGGACCATAAGACTCACCTGACCATAAGACACACCCAGTTCTTAGAGCAGGGAAACCAGAAAAAAATTGAAGTGTTCTAATCAATTGGGGAAAAGAATGCAATGCAATACCATTTCCAGCTACAAGATGTCCCTAGGGAATTTCCTTCACCCTGATCATATCCTCATATTCTCACAACGTCTCATGCGCCTAACTTCTGCTCGAAAACTCTTCCACACCAAATCCATCAAGTATCGAACATTGAAACCTTCAAACACTCTCTAAAAACCCAACTCTTCAAACAGGCTTATGATTTGCTCTAATCAGTATCCAATAACATTGGCCCATTGTCTCCTCCATATCCCAGAATACTAAGGATCTAAGGAGCAGCGTTGTCACTTTATCTTGTGTTTCCATGCCTCTCCTCTTTATTGTAAGTATCAGGATCCCCTTTTGTTTTTGTATTGTAATAGTTCTAATAGTCCTTAATTCGGGTCGAGTCTGCAGAAAATCGGGTGCGCCCCCTGGTCATATTGACTAGGAATCTGCTGCATGTGGGATCGCACGTGAACTGACATTTCCCAGCCAATCCCATTCGTTCGGATGGGGACTGAAGTAATGGCCGGCACACAAAGGGTGCACGGCCGATTCTCGGCACTAGTGGCCATGCTTGATTAAGTCATCACACACGGTCGGTCGGCTGAGCAGTCAACAGGAAAACGACCCATCTATGCCCAGCTTTAGATTGTATTTATTTACCATCCTGTATCTTTACAGTATCAACTATTAATTTATTGTTTTTCCCTTTTCTAACTACACAGTACATTGGGTGAAGTGACCTTATTTTCCTGAACACAGTTGGTATCCTGTTCAGTGTTCCAGCTCAGTAACACCATACTTTAATTTTATAAAACCGCTACCCAGGGTTGGACAAATGCTTACAGCCAGAGAATTATTATTAAAGATCTATAACATGGCTTTTGTGAGCCTTTTCCTTTAAACTCCTAGGCTATATTAATTCGCCCTACAACCCTGCATCAATATCCACTCCCAGCACTATCTCTAACAAAGAATCAGCCTTCTTCTGGCTCTTTCACACTACAATCATCACAGTGATCCAGTGCTGGCTGGCCTTTAGGAAGGAAGTGTGGAAAGTGTAGTATTAGCAGGAGGCATTCATGGATATGGAGGGAGGAAGAGCATACTTGGAGTGGTCACTCAAAGTTGTCTAGCAAAGTTGCTAAACCCTATTTAGCAGTAGAGATGCTCAAATTTTTAGACTTGCTGGCTTTGTGAGCTGATTGCAAAGCCCCTGAACAGGGTATCATAACCAAAATTGCTGGAGATGTAGAGAAGGGTTGTGGAATCATTGGAAAAAACGTTTTGCTCTATCATATGTCATTTTTGCATAAGTTTAGTTCAAAATTGAAATAAAAATTTTTACTTTTGAAATTTTGACTTGACTTAACTTATGTTATGCAAAAACGAGTCATACTTTTTTAAGTATACCCCCAAACCTTCTCTACAACTCCAGCAAATTTGGTGATGATACAATGCTCAGGGGCTTTGCAACTTACTCGAAATTGCCAAAATCTCTATTTTATGGAGCAGATATTATGGAAAGCAAAATATGGTAATATATCTGGATGGTATAAATAACCATTTTAATGATGTTGGTTTATAACAGCCCAAATCTTGTAACACTGATTTACAGTCCTTTTTTTAAATTTATGTCTTGTTGCTAAGTTTGTAAAAGTTTTACTTGAAGTTTTTGATACCTCTACTATGCTCGAAACGTGTCCCATTGTTCCTGTTGAGCCCTCCAGCATCTTTAAGCAGGAAGTGATCTCAACCCTAACAAGGAAGTCAGGTCATCCTGGAAAGCACATGGCCCTGAGAGATGAATCCTTGTAAACCTCCTTTAATGTGAGTATATTGTCTTTTATTTTATTTATTTTACCATTTACAGTACCCTACTTTGTTCTACAAGGTTGTGCACCTCCTGTTCTTGTTCCTATTTGTCTGTTAGCCACACTGGGGGGGGCACACTCCTCCATTTTGAGAGCTGCACACCACTTAAACACTATGCATCCCTCATACTGACCCTACTTTACTCTTTGCCCAGGCCCCATGCACCCACTGAGGCCCCCTTCTGGCCACTGACATCACTAGAACGGTGTAATCACTGCTGACGGTTGTGCACAACTATTTATTATCTTTCTAAGTTTGTTCTACTATGCCTTGTCTGACTCCAAGATGTAAGCCTCACATAGTGAAATCATTAGCTACTAAATAAAAAAAAAGTCCAACATCTGCAGTTTAATTAGGTTGAGAATGACTGAGTGTATATATTGATGATGTTCTTTTAATCTTATCAACGTATCAACCACATAATTATGTAAAGCATTATATATACATTTTTTATTATATATTATATATATTTTTCATTCTTTAAGAAGGGGGGCTATTCCAATGAAATTATAAATGATTATAGCATCAATGGAAAAAATACCTAGAGCTGGAGGGAACCTTAAGAGAAATAACTTCTTCTTTTACATTGGCACCATGGATGTAGTAAACTAGAGGTTGGAAAACCTTCAAGAAACAGCCATTCCTTACATGTCCCGGTAGACTGATTGTATATCAAGAGCTGGGTCTGTATGTTTTATTGAACATTGGGGAAATATAACAACTGTTTGGAACAAATGTTTCCAATCACCTTTAAATGAACAGATGTCAGTATATAAAATATGAAGCCTTTTTGTTCTTGGGTTATTTACCTATGAAACTACTGGGGATGGCTGCAATGTAGGTGGCTTCGTAACACTCATGTGAGCAGCAAAGAAATGACAGACATTTCCTTTTACTGGACAGATTGCAGTTTAGCAGTCAGGATGAGTTCTTACTGCACAACAAACACAGATCAAATGGTCATCTATAAAAATGATACATGGATAGTGACAAAATAGTGCTGCAGGAGAATTTCAGGAATAGGTTTTGCTCAACAACCAAAAAAAGAATTACGTTTTTACACTGTAAGCAATTATTTCTGAGCTACTTCAATAAACAGAAATTGACCCCTAAGCTATAAATCAAAAGACCCCCTTTCCTCATAAAAGCAAGGAAAAATGCTGTCATCTGTTAAACATTATTTACACTGATTTCTGCTTCTCAAATGCCATTCACATTCATCCAATAATTATATTTTTCTTCTAAAAAGCATTTTTAAACAGCTGATCTAATAATTACCCAGACAGTGGCTGAACACACAACATACAGTACTGGGTGGCACCTACAGGGATTGGTTGAGAAAAATTTCACTTTGGTTGCTTGAGAGTCAATAAACATCAATAGCATACAAAGCTTGAGGGACTATACTAGTCATTTATCTAATATTTGTAATTAGTTCAATCAAGGTAAAAGCAATCGATATCGGACTGAATCTAGATCGGAACTCTATAGAAAATGTCACAAATTTTTTATTGATTGCACTGTAATCAAGACACTAATTTTACCAACCGATCGAGAAGGCATTCAAGCCTTGCCTACCACTACAAAACTTCCGCTCAAATTTGATGGTTAACAAAGATCGATTAATTACTCTTTGTGTTGTACATTTATAAAAGGATCGAAGTTCAACAAATACATTTTGATATAAAGATTGAACTATTCAATCTAATCGTATATCAATTGTCTCGAAATCTTTACATGTATGTCTAGCTTTAGGGTCACCTCTTTAAAAGGTTAACGCACCTCCAGACACTAAGGAACAGGAACTATAGAGTTGCTATAAACAAAGAAGGCTAGAATCCATCTAATATTATTTCTGCTTGCACCCCTGTTGCAGATTGTATCTAACATTCTGACAGCAGGGCAGGAAATAAGGTGAAACCTCTTTAATAGAGCCCCACAGAGTTATTTCTTATATCTGTCTGGAGTTCAACTTTAACACCACATTATCACATTACTTGCTGCAGCAATAAACAGTTTTTCATGACCAGGTTAAGATACGACATAGGGTGCACCGGTCCTGCACAAACAGTAGCCCAGAATCTCCCATTGTTTCTGTTATCTTTTATTCATTCGTAGTGAATGCAGCCAACTATGTCATGTAGAAAACTGTCTGGATTTGCGGCTTTATATTGGTTTTGTTTGCATGCATGTCTGAATACAGTACAGAAGGGACAAATGTAGTTTATGATCTCTACATCTTTCAGATCCACAGTGAGACCTGTGTGACTGCCAAGAAATCTGCAGACCCAGATAAAGATCCATATACAGGAATGCCGACACAGTGCTGAGCGTGACTTAACTGTATTGGACACAGTGGCAGCAAGTACAAAGCATGACATAGCTGTCTTACATAATGAGACAGACAGATGAGATACATGGAGATAAATATGGCTCAATTGTCTACTTTTATAGCCTGTCTACTGCTGTACACCTTTAGTCATTGCTGCACCTTCCATCAAATGTACAGTAAGTGATGGATAGCATGTTTAAACAAAATTTTTAGATAATTATTTTTTATTTTAGTTGAGGAAGAATGATCACACAATATCCTCTTGATGGTAGTTTTAATTCCTGTATTTTTAAAAATGTATATACATCCTGGCTGTTTATGTTCAATAATAATAATAGTTTTTTTTACAGTACATCAGTATAGGGGCGGATTGTAAATTCTTTCAGAAAGAACTCTATTCCAGACAAAAATTTACTTCATGTACCAAACATAACAATAATTCCTGAGTTACTTAAATAAAGTCTAAACATTTCAATGTTTCTCTTACGCACTGAAATAGTGTTACCTAACCAGAGGATCATCCAATGCACCTGATGACCTCCACCAAAAGCAGCTGGGAGCAATCTTCTAAGAGTCAATGACAGTAATCTATCTAACTCAATGACAAACAAAATCTCAATTATGAATGTACCGTATTTTTCGGACCATAAGACGCACTTTTTCACCCCCAAAAATTGGGGCCTGCGCCTTATGGTCCGAATGTGTGACCCCCGCGGCCACTTGGCCTATTAAATTCTTTTTTTCTGTTTTTTCTGCCCTAAAAACTGGGTGCGTCTTATGGTCCGGTGCGTCTTATAGTCTGAAAAATACGGTAAGTCCTCTTATGAATGGTTTCCCAGTTATTGCTTCCAGCTATGGATTCTTTCTCACAGATTTTTATTGTTGGAATGAGAAGCAAGTGATAAGGTAGACATCCAAAGACACGATACCTGGCCTTTTGATTCATTAACCCCCCTGCCGTTACTGACGGCCCCATCTCGTTCAGCAAGAGTACTGTCCTGTCAGTACTGCACTGGACAAGATGGGTCCGTCTGGTGAAGATCGGAGCCCCGCCAGCGCAGATTTACCATTCCGCTCTGCTACGGTGGCTCTGATCTAAAGAGGAGTGACATTATGATGTCACATCGGGCAGCGGCAGGAGATTCAAAAGTAAATCGCACAAAAACTGTTTTCTATGGAGAAAACTGTTTTAAGTGTGATTCCCCAGATGTGCCCTTTGCACCAGGTCCATCACACCAGTGAAAGAGGGTGCCAGAGGGAATTGTACTGGACACAGTGATACTGCAATACAATTTAAAGTAAAAAATGAATACATTTTTTATTTTAAACAAAACCAAATATAAATACATACTGTTTTGAAATCTTCAAATAATACCTTTTATTAATTTTTTTCTAAATCTTATTTTGTTTTACATAATTGTGTGTTTCAAACATTATTATATTCAGGATGTCTACTAGACCCTTATATGGACATATTTTGTGAAGTTACAGACCTACAGCATAAAAGAATCCATTAAAGTCTATGGTGCGCTTTTGGTACAGAAATCTGGACCTCACAATAGCGCTAGAGAGGTTTAGCAAACAATTGAAAGTGTCTGCTAAACTGGACTTCCTATGGACAAATAATAGATTTATATATTGCCCTGCTTTAGAAAAGAATATACAATCTATAAACCTATTATTAAATAGTTCCTTGGTTCAGGTACACTTTAAGTGTCTGCACTGGAAAACTTCTAATTGTTTTACTAGGTCACTGAAGTTTGCAGTTATAGCATTATGGTTGAATTGCCAATGACACGCTGTAGGCAGCTTCCAGTTATTTACTCATACAAATAGAAAAAAACTTATACAATATTCAGTACAGGTGTAGGCTATTTTGTCTATGTTGCCTGGGGATTTAGTTTTAAATGCATACAGCAGACTAAATTGGCAGACTAATAAGCCTCAACAACAGGCCTACCTATACCAAGTTCAGTGACAATTGAAATAGCGTTCTCATATGTAAAAGTTGCCTTATTTGCTGGACAACAGCTGTTCACTAGCAGATTTCTCTTCTCCATGAACAATGGCAGGCAGCTCAAGTATCATAAATATATCTGTCAGATAATAAAAGTTAATAATGTACATAGCCTCTTATTTTAAAACAACTTAATTAAACTCATCCACACCATATGGGCATAGATCAGAACATCTTTCACTAAGCACCTTGCATCTGCTGGTAGCAGTCACCGTAACCAATGCTTTATGTTGGTTGCTGTCAATAACATTTTGGTACAACTATGCAGATAAATAATGAAAAGAAATCACATTTCTCAGAAAGAGCAGGTATGACTTAAAAGGAAAATGCAACTTCCAGAAAGAATTCCAGGTAAGTACATGTAGTTCACCTGCTCAATATATGTAAACATTTTTATACCCAGACAATTTAATGTTAGGCAACTTACCTCCCAAGGGATTTCTATTTCTTTATACCCAGTTCTGCTCTAGTAACGCTTTGAATATTCCGTAAATGCAGCAGCAGACATCTGCATGTTAGGAATTCAGCACAGCTGGCTCCTTAAACTGAATTCAAATAATGGCCCTCACCAACCCCCATGTTGTCCCTTAGGACAACCACCAGGCAATGGTTTAGCAGTGATGGTCAAAAAATTAAAAATTTTAATTTTAAGTAAAAATTTCAACTTTTTCACCGAAATTTAGCATTTTGCTAATTTTCTACTAAAATCTAAATTCCGACTTTTCCAAACAAAGGTATGTTGATGCATTGCAATAAATTAACATGTTTCCACATGCGTTGATGTAATATGTTGAGCTTCATTGTTGTAAAACCAACGTAGATCGATATGTTGTTATTAACACAACAGAGGGCAACGCATGTATGGTTCACTGACACACCCATATACAATGAATTGAATCCGTTATCAGCAGATGGGTACCTGCTGGTAATGGACTATTTTTCCTACTTCCAGGACCGCAAAGGAGAAGAAGAATGGGCCCTCTTCCGGTAATGCATGCCTTACAGGATGTCCAAACTCATCTTAGATGCATTAGATGGAGCGACACTGGCAGACTCACGGACGTCATGGAAACATAGCCTTATAGTGTTGATCGTGAAAATCTGCATTTGTTATTGAAATGTTTAACCCACATGTTTATTGCAAGTATATTATATAATGTAATATAATTGGCAATCAAATCGAATTTCGATCGTGAAAATCGAAATCTAAGTCAAATAAAATTTACTAAATTTTGACCATCTCTAGCAGTCGGTAGGTGGGAACAAGACCACTGTCAATATTATGAAATACACAGCTTCTCTCCCAGTCTACACTCTTCTTGCATTGTTGCCAAATATATTATTTTTTAAATCACCCTAAGGTTCAACTTTAATACATTGGTCCTTCAGCTAAAAGCATGAGAATGAAATTATCACAGGCCAATGTAACAGTCAACAGTTTCCTATAATAAATGATACAATAATAAACAGCCTAAATGTTTACACCACAATAAGTACATGCCAGGGACACTTTAAACCCACAATGAGATCACCATATTTGTTTTTCTGCACCCATTATTTAAAATATTACTCATCATCTGAAATGTTGAACGTTGCCTATTATCTCTACTATATGTGTTCTTCAAGCTTTTTAGATCTGCTTTATGCTTTGGATTGCCCAACTTGTTCAATGAAACTCACTCAATCCTAAGTGCTTCCTTCTTTAAAATTCAAATAAAAGTGACCTACCACCATCACAATATTGGGAGAGACACTCTCCTTCAGTATTCCTCGTGAACAACATCTTTGTCATCTGCTAAATCTTGTTCTGATGCCCGCAGACCTACTTATATGGTTATGACAGTTGTATCATTAAACCGCAGGATCATTCCAAATGGTTGGACATCCACTGCAGGGAAGGAAGAACTTCTGTTGTTTTTTTCCGTTAAAATAAATTGGTTTGTAGTGTGTATGTCTGATGTGCTATTTTGCGATTACTAATTATTGAACTTAAGCCCCCCATACACCACATACAATTACCATGCAACTTCTGTACAACCAACTTTTCTTTTACCAAAACCATGTAATAGGAGGACCTTTCTTCACCTTCCAAGCCACAGGGACGTATCAAAGTATCAAAAGTAATTTTAAAGTGAACAACCATTAGTAAACCTGCAGAAATTAATACATTTATTTTCAAGAAAAATGACAGACTCCAGGTAAAGCAGGCCATAGACATGGCGATTCCCAGGTGTAAATGCGGGAGATCCACCGGTGTGAGCGCTCATACAAACCGCATGGTGGTTGATCTCCCACAATTACAGAGGTGCCCACCTTGGAGTATTGACTCGATAAGCCCTGCCAGACAGAACGCACAGCAAACCGTCTGGCGGAAGTCTTTCTAGGCCGATCCTGATACTTTGGATGGGGGGACCGGAGTCCCGATCCAAAGTATCTGCCTACAATCTGATGGGAATCCCTGCGTTAGTGACATACACAGGATTCCAGTCAGTTCTGCAAATCACACATCACGCTGTAACAAGATGGCCAGGAATCGAGGTGCCTATGGCCAGCTTTAGCATTGGATGGTTATATTATTGTAACTCACACTCAAATAACAGAATGGTTAGAAATAAATAAAAACTATAATGCGAATTTGCTATTTGCACACATCCTTAAGCTTGCTGTAGTCTACTGGGATTTGAGTTCCCAGAATGTGAACTTCTTAGAATGAGAACAAGCTGATGCTATATTGAGCTAACCTTAAATGTGATTTTTACACTGGCTGGAAATTTAGCTTGGAGCATTAACATTCGATTTATACTCTTTACTTACAGATCATCTTTAAATACAATGATTTCTAGTGTGGGGATCTTTGTCTTCCAGCTAGTACAACATGTCTCTATCTGAGACTGTTTACAGTTACACGTATAAATAAAAGTTATTTAACTTTGGTGAACTAGTTTTAAAGACTGAAGAAAGAGAACCTGTGGTGCACAACTGAGTTGATATGGAGGGCCACAAGTGCGTCCCTCGGCATCACTAAAGGGCCGCACATAACATTCTCAGACTATACTGACTTGTATAAGCAGGCAGAGCTAGAAGACATTATTTTTAATTTTTTTATAACAATAATTGTTTTCATTGATACTTCAAGCATTAGGGAACGCTGTAATGTGGTAATGCACATTTTGTGTCATGTGTACATAAGGATGTACACATATGTGTAGTGACATCGTCAGTTACCTTCTTGCACAGGGCGCTGTGAAGCCTAGGACCGCCCCTGGGTGCAGCGGTCATATGTAGACCTGGTTTTTCCAATCAACATTGACAATTTTACTGATGTCATTAGGAGCGCAAAAGTTAATAAGAAAAGCCAAGTCAGCGTGTGACCGCTACACATAATAATAAATGGAATGCCCCATGTATATCATCAAAGGTTATGTGCCCCTACTCTGAGGTTATGTGCCACAATATATATTTTACAATCATCCCCTGTTCATTGGTGGGATAGTGGGAGCATACTCACCTGTCCGCAAATCTCCTGCTGATGTGTCCTTCCCCGGGATCTTATTACAGTGGGAAGAGGAGGAGAGGCATATTTCAGCATACCAGCCGGACCCTGAGCGAGTCCCTCACCTCTCCTCCTCTTCCCACTATTATGTATGGATTTATGCCTTATATGCCTTCGTTTCTTTTATGTTTGAATTTATGTGTTTTAATACATTCTGTATGCCATGTGCAAATTTGCATTCTGTGTGATGTAAATTACGCACTCGCTGTGACAAGGATTTCCTGAATAAAAAGGTTTTATTATTTCAGTTCACAATTGTATCACTGTTCCATTCAAAGTCCCATGAGGGGCCCTTTCCATATTTTCAACCTCTTCCCACTAAGAAGATCCCAGGTGAGGACGCATCCTCGGGAGATTGGTGAACAGGTAAGTTCCTATACCCTATGCATTAACAGTTAGGGGCCGTAAGTGGAGAACTGAAGGGGGGCGCTGAAGAATGCCGCAGGTTGGGCACCTGGGACCTAGACTCATGCTTGGCTCAAAACTTACAAGGAAGGGCCATTTCACACTATATGTGTTGCAATTTTTTTACCGCACACATTTTTTTACTGCACACGTTTTTACATAGACAACCAATGTTACCATTCACACTGCATGCATTGCGTTTTCAAAAACGAAGCGTTTCCGCATGCATTTTTGAAAATGCCCCGCTGTATGCAGTTTTTATTTATTTTTCCTGCATTTTTCATTGATTTGCTAAAAAACACAAACGAATATGTAATGTAATGCCTTTAAAAAACGCATATAGTGTGAATGGGCCCCAAAAGATCTTGGTTCATTCACCTACAGGAGATGATAACCTTCGATTGGTCACTATGGCAACAGCTACTCATTTGTCACTATATTTTTTACTCTTTTTTTTCTCTCATACTAAAAATCACTTTGGTTCTGTCAGATGTTTATATAATTCTGTGTCTTTCAGCAGAAAAAATATGAATCAGGGAAAGGCTAAAATGAAATTCCATAGGATTGTGGATAACAATTAGGGTTTGTGAGGTGAGTGAGGATCTTGCTAAAATGATTGATTAAATCTGGCTGGCCCTTTGCTCCCACTTTCTTTGCCACCAATTTTTTTCCTGAATCGGATGTCATAAAATAAATTGTCATTTGCCTTAACTCATAATTTGTCATTCTGACAAAAAAGCAGAGATAGGAGAATCTTCTATGTGGCTGAAACAGCAAGAAAGAAATTCGGCTTCAACATTCCAGTCTGGTAATGGTTTGCTACACCATGGCATAAAGGAGATAAAAACTGTAGTTATAGTTTTATTTCATGTTAAACTACTTTATAACCCAAATATAAAGTTGAGTCAAGAGATGAAAATTGTAAAATTTCACTGGCAGACTTTGTAAGTAAAGTCCCCCATACATCTTTAGATCACTCTATACAAATTCCATTAGATCTACCAACAACTATGTAGGGCCGGGTCCTCCCTGATAGAATACATAGTGATTGGAAGGATTAGAAAGGTCTTAATAATACATGGTTTTGGTAGAAGAAAAGTTGATTGTACAGAAACTGTATGGTAAGATTGTAAGGTGTATGGGGGTCTTTAGTTGCAAAGCCCCTGAACATGGTTTCACCAAATTTAATTATGTGGGGAAGGTTTGTGGGGACATTTAAAAAAAATATGTGTTACGCTGGGCATAGACAGGCTGATTCCTATCAATCAGTTCCCGCATTCGATCGACAGTAGGGTCGGCAGGGAATCGTGTGTGCCAACTGGTCATATTCCCGAAATGTAGGATTCGAATATTTGTGATCAACACTATTTGTCAGAGCTGCTGCTTTCATTTGCTTTTTAGAATCATTAATTACAATTAATATTTCAAACTAGATGTATGTAGTAAGGAAAATACTGGCTACAGCTGGCTGTTTTTAGCCACTGGTATACATATTTTGTGCACTATAAGACCCATAGTTTTTGTAGAAAAAAAAAAAGTCAGAGACACGCCCATGGACATATAAAGTGAACATACACAGGCAGGACTGGGCCATGCAGTATTCACTCCAGCCAAGCCAAAAGGCCAGTGCCAGGAGGCAATGTTTTGTTCTACTTCCACCAGCCAAGGGGGGGGGGGGTGAGTCTGTGTCACATAATTTTTTTATTGCAATGCAGAATGGTAATGTAAATACATAGCTCATCCTATGTAAATAGCCTAAATTCACCTAGTTGGGAGGACTCCCATTATATATTCCCTTTTGCCTCCTGGCAGTGGCCTTTTGGCTGGAGGGAATGAAACACATTCCAGCCTCCTGGGACACATCTTCGGACCATAAGATATTTTCCATTTGATTTGAATGGAAAAAGTGCATCTTCTATTTTGAAAATAAGGTACCTTTTAGGATTTAGTAAAGAACCATTAAAATCAAGTATAATATAAATTATCTGGGCATTTCTGTCATTCCACTATCTATATGGAGCATTGACAAATCTACAATGTATTGTTACAAAAGCCCATGAAGCTTCCTTAAGCACCGGTTATGTGTTCCTCCCCCTCCCTGTGGAATTACAATACCATCTTTATTATTTTCCACATGTACACAGAGGTTTGCTGCCATCTGAAAAGTGTTTATCCTGTCTTGTGAACTCTACAGGTCAAGGCGTTACAAAATCTTACAGCTGCTGAAGTAACGCACACGGAGCTATCAAATCCCAGCATTAGCCACAGCAAACTAAGGAAAGGATAGGGTTGTATGCTCACAGTAATTTCAATTTTCCTTCTGAAGTAAGGGTGGCCTAACACCTTGGATCAATGGGGAAGAGTTGTCTTAGAAAAAAAACTATTTCATAATAGGAAAATTAAACATAATCTGGTACACTCAAATGAAATTTAGTTCAGTTGTCTCTAAACTACAAGTGCCAGTATGTGTTTCTGGTGAAACTCACTGCATACTTAACCTAGAATTCTGTGCAAAAGGTGATGAACATATGGTATTTGTACAACACACCCTCTGCATCATTTAATGAACATTTAATCCTTAGTATTGTTGACCGCAAATGTTCGAATCTCAATTTTGTGTGCCGGCGTCTTCATTGAAGCTAATGGCCGTCACTCAAAGGGTGCCGGCCGACTGAAGGGGCCCCATAATGCACCTGGGTGCAAACGTGATGACGTCATCACGTATGCACCCAGGTGCATATCGGAGCTGGTCTGTCTGCACCCGTCGGGGTGTGTATGGCAGGCATTTGTTACAAGCAGTTGCTGAACCTAATTTCTGATATTGATTGAACTCTGTCTGCCCTGACTTTGGATTCTCCCTGTCTTATTCATCTGTGTTTTGCTTTCTTGGATTAACCTCCATGTATGACCCTTGGCTTGTTTTCTGGTTTACCTAAGAAAGCCTGTTACCTGGATACCCGGTGTTAGTGATTGTGTGCCCAGGCACAGTAATACCTTTATTTGCTAGCTTTAAAGCCCCCATACACGTCTAGATTTTCTGTTCAATCAACTTAAAAAGATAAATTTTTGGGGGGGGGGTCAGGGAAATTGGTCATTGATTGTATGTTTGCCAACTGTAGTAACAGATATTTGATCAACTTTTTTTGGGATCGACTGAAAGTGTAATCAATTTCAATACAACCAATTAAAATTTACCAGCACGTCCAATCCTTTTTCAATGATTTTTTCCCCAATTTTAATTGTTTTAGGTTGATCAAACCACGTGGACTGCCATAGATTTTCAATCAATGAACCCAAAAAATTTATTAAATTTAGTTGATTGGATGAAAAATGTAGACGTGTATGGGGGCCTTTAGACATGGCAACAGTGGTGGGGTTTAGGTTTGGGAACAACATTTAGCGCTAACAATTATTGCAATCACAAACTGTTGCAAACAAATATTTCACATGGCCAGAGAGAAAAGAATGTGATGCCTTTTCTAAACATCCGCCTTTTATATTGTTATTTCCAGTGCCTTATTTAATAAGCATACATTTTAGAACTGTATTATCTTATTATTTGGAAAGCATTTGGTAATATGTGTGTGGTGAGCTGTCCGTAGCGTAGCTTCTTGTTTTATCTCAAACAGCTCTCCTAGATTTATCTTTGGCCACAGGTTACTCTTCACATGTTAGAGATCAAACAAATGGCAGTGGTTACGTTAATCCTTCACAGCTACGTTGGCTGTATCATCATTGGCAATCATGAAAATAACATGGTCACAATATATGTGAAAGGTGCAAAACTGCAGTGGCACTGACACAACTTGTATTTTTGTATACTTGCAGGGTCTTTGGTGTAATTTTGGGTATTATAGTCTATAGTTGACACAGCCAGGAGCCTAAATTTCATTGCATGCTTTTACAGACTGACATCAATGCTGATGCTCTAGTGGGAATGGTGTACTTTGTAAATTATAAATGTTTACACAAGCATTTCTTTGATGATTTTTAAGCTCAAAATGTAGTTTGGAACAATACCCTCCCTAAAAATGTCGTGTTAGGTGATACATGGAACATTCCATTGTTTACCAACTGAAATGTTAATTTACCTGGATGTGTGTTCAATATTTCTTCTGTCAATTCACTGGAGAAATTATTGATCCAGTGAATTCAAACTTCTTCTACCCATACTTACAGGTCTGGTTCAAACATGAAAGAAGTTTTAAGGCCACTGGATTAGAATGGTATCCAGGTTTCAAGTAAATAACAGTAACGTGTTCTGTATCAATCAGCTTGTGTATCTCAGGGAAAAAGCTGCAGAATAAATAGCTGCTTTAACGTCATTGAATTAGTGTGTTTGTGTTCCTGAAGTCATTGACTAAATCCAGTAAATCCTTATTCCCTAAAGTGATTTCATAAAACAAGACGGCAAATGCAAGTTAACAAGCTCCACCAATATACCTCTTGTTGTGGCAGCCATGGAAACACCATTAAGATTAACTGAACTGTAGTATTAACCTGCAGAAAATGTGATGTTTCCTGCCGTGTAACCATATAGTATATCTCTATTAGTCATGTGGAATATTTATTTCTTTTGTAAATTCTATCAAATATTTCAGAGTAAAGTAAACTAAATGTGTTTATTCACAGTACCATAAATGTGCTATGTCCATTGTGCAATGAACAAACCTAATAAATAAGTTAACACTACAGTGCTTGTAGAATTAAGGATGGGCATTTTATATGCAAATATATCACCATGTTATTATTTGGTTAAGCCAGCATTTTCTTTTTTTTTCTAAACAGTGCCAGTGCAGACAAAGATTAGGTAGGATAGGAAATTGTATTGTGGTTTGTCGTCTTTCATCCTATTTTGTGGATTTGGTGTCAGTGGTTACTTTTAGCTTCTGTCCTATTTATAGCAAACTTCGGGTGGCCATACATCGATCGATTTTTAGTTTGATTGATTGGTCCACAGGATGGATAAGATACTGTGAGTTAATCTTTGCAAAGCTGTCCGTATGTCAGAGGGTGCAAATGTGTTTCATTAAACTTCTTTTTGTGTAACTGAAGTTAACAGTTATACTGTTAAGTTAATAGTTATACTGATAATTCAATTAAAAGAGATTTAAATTATGACTAACCCCAAATATCATCTACAGATCTTTCATACACCAAGGAAAGATCTTGTTCTGTATATAAGCAAAGATTTATGTAAAAGTATCAGGAAAAGTACAAAGGGTGTAAATTATACAAAGGTTGTAAGTTATAAAATTCATCTTTATACTCTTTACATCCTTTCACGGCCTATGCGTCACTGGGGTTTTACAAAGTGCCTTCCTTATACTTGCAATGATTTAATAAGACCACTTTGGATTTAAACTTGGCTACACCCCCAAATTGCGGTGTGCATCATGTACACACACACACCAATCATGCAGAGACATGCATCATTCATATTCACAAACAGCGACACACACAATACATACACTCTACTTTGTCAAACATCTTTCCTGCATGGACCTGTAAGTCTGGCTTCCTGCTTGTCCCTCCCCTCGGCTTCTGGTTGGCTTGTAGTGGTAGGGGAGGGTGGGGGCAGAGCGTTCATTCCGTAGAGGGAAAATAGAACTGACAGTGCGGATAGCCAATAGGCAGCTGCAGTTCTCTACTCTCCATTCTCTCTGTGCTTGTTGATAGCAGGGTCCTGGCTCTGAGTGCCACCTCTGCTGTCCCCCAGAATACATTTGCGCCCCCCAGTTTTGGAAACACTCTCCTAAATAATGAACCACTTAATATGTTTTCACCATTTATAAAAATGTCTTAGCTACTCTTGTACTGGACTGCTAAATAGCAGAGGCAGTTCAGAAACTGAGAGTGAGGTCAAGGGCTACATGCAGTATTTTAATTTAGAGGTTCCCTAGGCACATAGAAAACAATCCAAGGAACACCAAACATTATTAGTTTGGACACTTCTATGACCTGAACAACATTTTGCCCTAGAGTGGACACCTATGAAACGCTTTCGTAATTCGGTTAGCCTCCGGTGCATTTAGATTCTTTTTTGAAGATTACAGGAGATATTCCTACTGACACAGTCAAAAGAAAAAGAATGCAAATGCAATGAAAATATTCAATGCATTTATGGAAACATATGTAAAAATGAACAAAGGCATGTAACGAGGGATTAACATTGTCTTCTAGTTGAGCGTGTTTTTTTTTTCATATTGCATTTAATTTCATTTTTTTCTCACATGAATTTATAACAGATACTTCAGCAAGAAAGGGTTTGATTTCCTGTCTAGATTCCTGATTATACAGAAATGTGAGATTTAATAGACAAAGATTTAGTATTACACCAGCAGGAAATGCAATTTTACAATATAGACTTTAATCTTGATCGTATGAAACAACAATGAGACACAATGCAGGCCTGCTCTGAATTACAAACTAAACTTGTAATAGTAGATATTATTACATGATTAACTAGTGTGCGATAAAATAAGTAAAAAAGAAATATGGGCTTCCCATTGTATTGCTTTTTTCAAGGCTCCAAAAGGTTGACTTAATGCAGGCATATCATGGAAATACTCTTATGGGACTTAAATACAATGCATTACTGACAACATGGAAATGACTCCGCTTCCACGCTACATAGAATTGTATTTCAAGGTTAGCTAATAAGCAATATTCTTTATGTGCCACACCATAATAATAATAATAATATTATTCTCCACTAGCTAGAGACTTAGGATAAGTAAAAAATGTTGTGCCATATAGTGAGCTTAAACTTTATACAGTTCCGTTAACATAGCACAGTTTTCCTGAATGTATGAACACATACATATTAAAGCCTGCAGGCTAATTTACAATATAGCTAGCTATATTTCTGAGTAATGAGGTTGGAAATATATATCAAACATAACCTCCCATAATGAAAATGCCATCCTATAAATTCAGTGCGGTGGTGCTGGACTGGTGTAGAACTTGTTTTTAAACAGATTGCTTTGCCCCATTGTAAGTGGAGATTAGATTATAGCCATAGGATGTTGCCCCTCTGAACATGGAGTTTAAGTCATATATCAGATGATGCTATAGTCAGGGGTGCACATAGGTGGTACTCTGGTACTCAAAAGCTAAGCGTACCTGCATTATTGTTACAAAGCTCATATGCGTACTAACAACTTGGATGCACTCCGTGTCTGGGCACTTAATGTATACAATTTTGAAAAAAGAGGTTGTTGAGGAGTAAGGGCTAATGTTCTAGCATCAGCACATAACTATCCCAAGTAGAGGCTAGGGACTTTTTGGGGGGACTTTAAAGGCACCAGTTGTGTA
>CM070036.1:48765055-48775062 GCA_036250615.1 Ptychadena robeensis | reverse complement strand
TTATGTGCACCCCTGGTTATAGTACTAAGACTAAAACAAGTCTTGCTCTATGTTCCAAATCTGGGGCTGAGTGAACGCTGCTTAGGAGCACCCAATATACTATGTAAACACTGTGTTTGGTGTCTGCATGTTCAGGAATAGAAACATATAAACTGTACGGTTACTAGGGGCAGTATGGAAATTAATAAATACATGAGTTCTGGTTTTTAGGCATGGGGATTTGGGGGTGGGGGGGGGGTCACCTCTACATAAGTGCTAGATGGGTAGTTTCTAAAAATAAAAACCTTTTTTACAACAATAACAGTTTTTCTGTTTTGAACTGCTAATGGGAACACTGCTGGACTATGCCTGGATTGAACAACTCCCTTCCAAAACAAGACAAAGACTTGACTCTTTGACTGCTTTTAAATCCCAGGTGACTTTTGGAAACAGTCCTACAGCAGGAGTTTTCATTAGAAAAAAACACCCGCTGCTTTATTGTGACATTTGGACACAGCATCAAAAATAGTCAACACTGCTTACACAGGTAACTACTGAAAGGTGAAAGTAAAACAGTTTAGCCTGGAAATACACTGCAGCCATGAATTTTGCTGATAGCAGCAAGTAATTACATTGCAGGAACGAATAAGCCACCCACACACCGGTATTGTGGCTTTGTTCTCTGTCTTCAAAGAATGAGCCACTTGCATCTGGATCAAATGCTTTATACAATACTCAGACACTCATCAAAGTGTCTTTTTTTCTTCTGTTATTTAATTTAATTAGCCCTAATGCAGACATGGATTTACACAGTGTATACTGCGTAAAAAGTAATCCCCAGAAACATATTCAAAAAAATTAATCAATTTAATAATTTTTTTGTAAAAGGAGTCCCCCCTCATTTCATACCTGACAGGAGCTCCTCTGCTCTGAGCCGGCTTCAGCAGAACTGTCAATGTGCTGTCAGATTGATTCAAAGGTGTTTCCAGTTCATACGCTGGCATGGAGGGGGCTGAGAAATACAAACAGAAATTAACCAAGAAAACACTTTCCACTGCCTAAACAACTACGCTCTCTGTATGTACCCAGAGGACTTCTGAACATGCTGACAATGTGTAATAAACCCAACTGAATATGTCAAATGTATTGAACCATGGATGTTTATGCTGATATGACATTAGCCTTATAAGTGTTTCTGCTCTACTTCTAGAAACACTAATAGTCATGCCTGACATCAGACATGTCTGCTGCGTTTACTTTCAAAGTGGTTATGTGAAATAGTGTATGTGATAAAATATACTAGACAATATAGGAAAGCCGAAGTTATACAAACGTTAACAACAAGTTATATACATGGAACTGATGTGCCGTATGTGTGACAAGGGATAACTATAGAGTCATACTTCAAAGTTGACTATTCAAAAAAGCACTACAAATAGCAATTCGGTACAAAGCTATAGCCTAGAACAACCAAACCCAGACTAGCTTACAATTATGGTCAATGAGGAAGTATATTGCATATTTTGGTGTGTAGTGTACTATGTTTTTACAATGGTGGCCAGTGTAGCAGCATTGTCTTATATTGGGGGTCTGTGAAGTGCCCTTTTACATTGATGATTTGTATATATATATATATATATATATATATATATATTAGTTGACAATGTAGTGTCACCTATTACCTTGATGGTTAGTGCGTAGCGTAGGGTAATATTTTGTCACTATAAACATAAAAGTTGATACTATAAAAAGTGGCAATGTGGTAAGTGAAGAGATTGTATACTGGTAGAAAATGGTAACATGCCTCTTGCATTTGTAAACAGTGATATCATCTGAACATATATGTTGAGCGGAGCATATATTAGTTGTGAGCAGTGCCCACTTTCATTGGTGATTAGAGCTTTTTACGTTGGGCTTACGTTGCGTTGGCATGAGTGGCATCGGCAACTATAGCAGCATAGAATATAAAAACATACACTAATAGACTACTTCTGTCTCAATCCACTTTGCATTAGTACCAAACCCAAATTAAAGAATAATCTACTAGAGGCCCTAACGAGACCAAGTGGGTGTAAGCCCAACTGTACTAATTAAAAAAACTAAATATTTTTATTTTACACTGCTGAAAAAAATCTACAAGGCCGATGTTCGCCCATCATTAATGATTGTTGCTTTGAATAAGCTTATTTCAGTCCCCAAAATTTTTGGGGGGACTTAAATAAATAAAAATACCGTATTTTTCGGACCATAAGACGCACTTTTTCATCCCCAAAATTATGGCCTGAATGTGCGACCCACTGGGCTGCCGGTGGTCGCACCTTGGCTTCCCGCCAGCTCTCCTGGCTCGGAGATTAGCCGGGGAGTTGTCAGTTGAGAGATGCCGGCTGGTGTCCGGCTCTTACATCTGTACTGTATAATTGCCTATGTCAGCAGAGCTTTGCTGGCATAGGCAATGGTGAGAAAGAGAGATGAACTGCCATCTTTCCCTCTCTCGGTGTCCGTGGGAACTGCAATCACTCTTCAGTTCCCACGGACACAGTAACAGCTGATCAGAGCAGAGGAAAGGGAGAAGACTGCAGATTTCTGCCCCCCCCCTCCTCCTCCTGCCTATCAGTGTGAAGTTGGACGCTGGGCTGAGAATGTACTGCTGCTAGTGACCTCTACTGGCTGAATTGAATATTGCATTCATTGAATTCATTGCATTAACCCAATTGAAATGAAAACTTATTAAATATTTTTTTTTTCTGGTGGTCCTGCCCTAAAAACTGTGTGCGTCTTATGGTCCGGTGCGTCTTATAGTCCGAAAAATATGGTATATCTGTAGATCTGTAAACCTGTGTCTAATGGGTAATAGTTGCTGATATTACCTTTAAATGAATATATATCCCTGAAGAAGCTCAGTCTAATGGGTGAAACGCGTTGGACTAAAACATCATAATTTGTAACATCTTATGGTTTAATCACAACTGATTACATTGTTGTCATTGTAAATTACCTCCCATGGGCTTCAAAGAATTACATTTCTGTGAAAATATTTTAGCTTTTATGCTAGGTATTTTGACCAGCCCACACTATTGTAATAATAAAGACCGTTTAACTGTTATCATTGACCTTGTGGATTAATTTCAGCGGTTTCGTTTAGTAAAATAAGTAAAGCCCACTTGGCCTCTTTAGAGCCTCTAGTAGATTATAGCAGAATAGAAGACTATTTTGATGCTCATGTGATAATTATTCTACCTGTGTATGCAGCAGCTACAATAACTATTCAATGCCTGCCAATCACATGTATTATTGAGTCAGGTTCAACTGGAAGAAAACCGGCATTTAAATCTAGATGCTGGTATTCAAACACCACCACTGATCTTATCACTGAATATTTAGAATTATATGAGAATGATAATAACAATATGTAAATATAACCCTATCTGGATTTCAAGTTTAAAAGGCACCTGCAACAGGTAACACTTCTGCCAGCGTGTGGTGCCTCTATAAGAACAGCACAGAAATCATAATAAAATTGTTCTCCATTAAATACTGAAAGGATGGCATAAGGAAAAGAAAACTTCCCTCAATTCCATACCTGAAATTTTGGTTGTAAACTGACTTGTAATAGGGGGACCAAACCCTTTGGCTGTGCTCGCTCGTATTGTGAAAGAATAGGTTGTACCAGGATACAGTCCAAAGAACAGGTAGTGCGTTTCATTTCCTTGTTTTAGAATACGTCCACTTTGATTGGATAAATCTATTTCAGGGTCAAAAGAGCTGACTGCCTTGTAGGAGATCTGTGAAAAGAAGCGAGTGGAATTAATGGAAACTCAATGGAAAGGCTTCTGTTGGCAGAGTGAGATTACATCTTTATCCGTTAAACCCTTCTGATGTATGCACCGTCAGACGTTTTATGATAACAGATCATATTCCTCCAGACTCTTCAAAACCCGAATCCAAAGAAGGAACTCAGCCAAAACTGTTACGAGCTATTACTTTTATAGATACAAGGACTTAGTGGCAGATGGATTACACATGTAGACGATGGGTTCTAACTTAACATAATACCTTTAAGTTGTTTGCCTTTACATTCTAAACATATAGTCTACATTCTGCTACCTCCTTCAATTATTAGATTGTCTTAAAAGATTATGTTATTCATGATGACTGATACAATTTCTCAAGGTATAAAGAGATTTAAATGCTATTTAACCTTTACTGTTGAAGAAGTAGCCATGAATGGCTCTTCAGATATACTGGAGCAGATACAGAAAGCGCTGGCGACAAAAGGATTACCTTGCATTGCTAGGGATAAACAATACTCTTTTCTAGCTGTTGGGATACAGAAGTACCTACCCTGAGCCCTGTGGATGTATGTTCTACTACTTGAAGAGACTATTGGCATATCCAGTATATACTAAAAGCCAAATAATCATACCACTGCATAATCAGTAGTAATAAACATAAGAATCCCCAAAATACCAGTTGGGTGCTTCTACCCTGCCTCTGATATAGCATAAAAGGTAGGGTCCTCCATTGCTGACTTGCTTAAGTTGGTGTATAATCCAAAATATCACCCTAAACCTTCACCATTGATTGACTTATTGACCTGGAACAATCATAAGAATAACCAATGGTTTGTTGTGCTGTGATGGAAGTTCTTCAGTTGCCTTTTCTTTGCAAAGTAAATAATATAAACTAAAATAAAGAAGTACACCAAAATAGCAGCAGTCGATATAATGATATTTTACCATTATTTTGTGAAAAAGGGAGAATCTGATACTCTTCACAAAGTATTTTATAGGATATGAATGTGTCCAATTAGGTTACATAATATTAGAGTATATTATTGCATCTCACTGGACAGATTTAAGATTTTTTCATTTTTTTAATGGATCAGCTTGTTTTTCAAAGAAGAAGAAGAGGAATTGGATAGCTTTTCAAGCTTAGCAGCCTACTTGCAATTACGTTTGTGAGTGTTATTTGCTTCTTATCATTTATTGAATATAATTGGTGCATAACTACAAATGGAACCATCAAAACAAATCAATCAGCTCCTGTCCCTTCATTTAATTACTGCACACTGTGGAGATGGGTGGCTGACGCAAATGAATGCAGAACCGAGACACGGTTTGTGCTGCTGCTGGTCCTCTTCTGTAGTTATAGAAGATTCTTGCTTTGGAAGCTGCAGAATCTGCTATAAAAATCCCAGTGCAATTTTTAGGAGAATTACATGTATGCTGTGGGACAAAAGAAATAAATATTTCAGTAACCTTTTGTTCCCCTTCTGTCAAAAAATTGACAACTGACTTGGCAAAAGTGTGTGGGACTTAGAATTTGTCACGACCCTGATTGACAGGTGAAAAAGAATGGCTTTTTTTTTGCCTTCCAGGCTCTTCACACACTGTTCTAGATCTTAATACAATCGTTGGTGTCTGCACAAAACTAATGCAAAATCCAATTGATTAAACCTAGGTATTTAATATTATCTGAATATTTAATCCTTTCACAAGAACATCTTTTGGCTGTACCCCCATGTAGTTGCAGTCAACGCTATGGCTATTATTAATAAAACCAGTGTTGGGTTCGGAAACAGCAAGGCTACCAGTTCTGGCAATGTTAGTTGCTGATTGTTTTTTTCACCTTTCAGACCACTGACCCAGAACATGCCCATACCAGTCAGAGCAAGGCCACAACTTCTTATCTGTACGGTTACTTTTGGTCAGTGGATAGAAAAGTATTAAGATCATTGTACGGGCACCATAGTCAATATTCAATATACATTATGTTGATGGTGTTCCATGATTATTATTCCTGAAATATGAACATCAATACTTAGGGATTGCAAACAAGAACATGTAATATTTCTTCAAGGCACCCATTTTCGCACAGATGCATTCGTGCTACCACATTCTTGCTACAGTACTCAGCATGTTTGTGCTAAGTACTTATTCATTGTATTCTCTATCCTTCCACCAAATATTACACTTTCCTTTCAGCTCCACACAAAAAATACATTTGAATTATTTTTTCTTATCCCAACGTGATCTTTTCAATCTCCATACTGCTTCTATTGAACCTTTCTTTCTATTGAATATTTATTTCTGAACTTGCTCTAATTACTCTTAAGCTGGCCATACATGGCTCGATTCCCAGACAATAGTTGTGCAATTGATCGCAAGGGCATAAAGTAAGAATTTAAGAATTGTACCCATTAGGTGCTTGATCCCTGGCTGATAATTTCAATGGGGATCATGGGTTCAACATGCATTTATTTTTGGTGTCATACTACAGGAAACGAATGAGAAAAAGCAAGCTACTAAGTAAGAAATCGTTATACTCTTTCTTTTATTCATGGAGGCTCAGCATTGCAAGTTAGCATCACCACAGCTTCCTTTTTTCAGAAATGCAGCATCCTTGCAGTTCCTCCCACCAGCAACATTTCTAAAGCATGGGCACATAATGGTAATATCAGTATGTTTAAAATTAGTTTTTAAAATCAAAACAGAATTATGTTAAATACCTTTTTAACTTGTTTAGTCAGAGAAGTCAGATAATAAACTGAAGAAATTTCAGCTTTAAGAGTTTTAAGCTTGCTAATGTATTTATTTATAGGGAGTAAAAGCTAGTTTAGTCAGTAAATGTAGGCTCCAATGAAGTCTAGCTGCAAAGGGCATAAAAAACTGCATAGTATATAGGGCCTTAAAGCAGATGTATACTCAATATGTAAAAATGACATTTGTAAATGTATAGTGTGACTCTGAGCTGGTATGATAGTGGCTTAGGGCTTCAGGATCCTAAAATAATATACTTACCTGCTGTTCAGTGGAATCGTATGAGCGATTCCATATTAATTCGCCAGGCTTCCGAGGGTTAACGACGGGTGCAATATTGTGGGTGGCCATTGGGGGCGTTTGATGGTTTTCTATGGGGATTTTCCTCAATATACTTTGAATGGAGAGCCGAGATGACAGAATTACCCAGCAAACACTGCGCTCAGAGATCTCAGCGGCCGCGTCCCAACCAGCAAGTGTGGAGATGCTGCGAGCGTTTTTCTTAAATAACTTGCAGGTAAGTTTTTTTGTTTTTTTTTATGCTTTCCTCCCGATAACCGGCACATCTAGTGCTTCATGTAAAAATGTTCTTCTGGTGGTAGACCTACTTTAAGGTCAGCAGACTCTATTATTCAGCAGACTTAAATATTAGAGACCTCCAAAAGAATAAGCAGCTCGGAAAAAAGTCCAAAACAAACACTCCACTGCACTTCTCTGGTTTTTAAAGGCTTGGCGTAATGAATTGCCGATCTCTGCACATAAATAGAAATAACATCATCCAAATGGGTGGAGCCATAGTGATTATGGTTTGACAGTAAAGCCATTCAGTTCCCTGTTAGCCAGTTTACAATGTACTTAAGTAAAGGTCTCTTGTGAGAGAGGAAAGGTTTTTAGAAGCTTTTCAGTGTATAATTGTGTAAAATTTGCATCCCAATAAACGTTAGCTTACATTTGAAATTACACCTGCTTCTTTCTGCTATAATAGGCTTCATGGAAGGAAGCACAGGTGAAATGTAATGAAAGTGACCATTATGCTATTTCTACTTCATTGTTCCTGAACAATCAGCTCAGATCTGTCACTGTATCATTCATTGTGTTTACTGGCATCACTTCAGATTGCTATACAAGGCAAAGGTAAATGTTAATATATGTTACCGATGAGAATTATAATTAAGTGTTTCACAGCATGCAATGATTTACGCATGAAGCTGAGGGTACTATGCCAGATCCACCGTGTGCGTTTTATCAAATTTCATTTACATTTCTGTCTTTTTATTTTATCTGAAGCGTCATAGCCAAAAAAGTTGGCACCCCTGCATTTATGTCAGAAAATGAAACACTTAGCCCAGAAAATTATTGCAATTACAAATGCTTTGGTATTGTCATGTTTGTTGACTTTGCCAGTATTGGGAGAAATCAAAACAGCAAAAGAAAAAAATATATATATATATATATTTATATAAGAGATTCCACACAAAACATCAAAAATGGTTTTGCATCAACATGTTGTGCATAGGAACATCTATCTCTTCAGTGGACCCTTGACTTACGAACTTAATTTGTTCCAAAGGGTTGGTTAGAGGTCAAAACCATTTTTTCCATAGAAAATAATGGAAATGGCAATAATCCATTCCAGATCTTCCAAAATACCACTTTTATAATTATTTCATAAATAAAAGATGTAAAATATGTGTAACATAGAAGAAACACCAATAATATTCCTACTTTTGTAGCAAATACAGTTATAACATGTTCTTTGCCTACCATAATCAACAATTTAAGACTTCTGCTAAATTGTAATTGCCCTCTTATCTCTCCTTTATTTCATCAGTCCTACTTTTTTTGGGGATGTCATGCATTGAAAATGCACTAATTGTCCTCAGCACTGAGGGAAATTCCTAGACACCTATGGTCCTTGCTTACACCCCTTGCTCATATATCTGGACACCTCTGGGGTCCCTGGGTGCAACCCAAAGGGAATAGTGTTTGCACTGACTGTACAGAAGTCTATGCTTTAAAGCTTTATTAACGCTTTCTGCCACAGGAGGGAGCCTGAAAAGCAAATAATGGTCGTAAATCGAAACTTTGGTCATATGTCGTAATAACAATTTTGGTCGTATCTCAATTTGGTATATCTCGAGCAGGTCATGAAGGGTCCACTGTATATATTTTTGGTTCTCGAATCTATAGACAATCCTTTGCTCTTCTTTCTTTTCATTAAGCTCAGTGCAGTACACACAGGCAACCAAAAATAAAGGTTGACACCTGCATTTAAAATTATAAAAATTATAAAAATTATAAAAATTATAAATTCAAGAAGCATCACATGCTTTTCAGATTACAGGTAAACTGCACACAGTTTCTGACACTTTGTGTACTGGACTATATTGTATATGTATACATAATCAGAGTCACAAGAGGCATCATCATGCAGGTGAATTCATTTTTGAAGCTTCAATTTTCCATTAGGCAACTTAATGGAAACCTGCTTTTGCTGATCCTATCCTTTCGAAAATGCTCTTTGAGTGGCTGTCACTGATCCAATGAGTGATTGATTGGTGTAATCAAATTACTCAATCATGGATTCATTAAGTCATTGAGACTGGGAACTTCTTAACCTTCACTTCAGTACAGTGGTAAGAGGTGGCAAGCAATGGCTATGAACTAGACCTTTGGAAAGTAAGTAATGGAAGACTAGAAAAAACAAATTTCACATGTCCAGAAACAGTATGCTAACAGCATGAATCCCAACATATTAAGGCAGTATATAGGGACTCTATCATCAAAGCTGAATACATAGACTACAAAAAAATCTGGTCAGAGAGATATCAACAGCCAGTGATACCTACAAGTTTACACTCTGATTGATTACTTGAAGCGAAGATGAGCTGTGTAAACTCTATACCACAACATTGGTCTAAAGGTAGCCATACACAGGTCGATTTGTCACCGATCAATCTGATCGGGAATCAATGCAACACCACCTTGGGAATCTAATTTATGGTCGATTTGGACATGAGCCGATCTTTAAAATGGCCGATTCCAATCCATCAATCTGAAAGGCTGCTGGATTGGGCTGTGGGTCCACCAACATACTCCGATTGCCAAACAATCAACCAAAAAAAACCAACATGTTGGTTCAATGTGTGATCCGATTTTTAGTCGATTCTGATTTTGTTTGGTCGATCGTTCAGGGTGGGCAGAACGTGATTGATCGATGATCGATCTCCAATCGGCAGTGATCGATCGGTGAAAAATCGAGTGGAAAATAGACCTATGTTTGGCTTCCTTTAGACAAGACTATTAGGCCAATGCCATGTTCCTAATAACCCAACTACCAAGCATTAGTCCTGTTCTATTAGACAAAGACAGGTGTGACCTGTGCTCTCCCATACCTGTACTAAATCTGTCATTTTACTTCCCTGGGTAAGGGTCCCCATACACCTTTAGATTTCTCTGTCAGATTTCCTTTAGATATTCTTTTGTTTT
>CM070036.1:48753642-48764955 GCA_036250615.1 Ptychadena robeensis | reverse complement strand
TAGTTGTTGGTAGATCTAAAAGATATCTGACAGAGAGATCTTAAGGTGTATGGCCAGCTTGTGCAGTGTGAGAACCAAGGTAAGGTGAATATAAGCATAGCAAGAGGCAAGCACTAATTTAAGTCCACTTTGTACTTTATCCCACCCTTAACTACTAATCTCTCCAATAATCTTTACCTACCAGAATTCTAGGTACTTAGTCCTGGTTGCTATATAGTCATGAGCAAGGGACATAGGACATGGCATTTGATTGTTAACAATTTTTTAAAGAGGGATGATGAGTTAGGCAAGTATATGAAGGGGAAAAGCTTAAACGTATTAGACAATGCCTTCTTAAAAAATTTTTTTCTAGAGAGAGCTTTGATCTGCAATCTGTATATGTTTTCACTTAAAATACACAATTTCACTTTAAACTGTTTCTTCTTAAATTCACAACAATGGCTGCACTGGAATCTTTCTGAAAGGAACAGGCAATACAAATATGGGTCATCTATGTTAGACTGATAGTCCATATTTTCATCGCACAAGCCAATCAAATCTTAAATCAATAGCACAAAAGTTGATTCTTCTATATCCACCTTAACTGTACATACAATAAAAATTGTTTTATATAAGCTAGAATTTCAGAGAAAGCTTTTTATTCATTTTTTTTTTCATATTGGAACAGCTTTTGGAAGGAAGGAAAGGTGAATTACTTCAATCTGGACACAGGTATGTATGTACAATGCAGAAAGGACAGATTTGTTCAGCTGTCTTCTTACAGGGAAACTTACTGTCTTAATGAAGTGACAGGAAGTGAAAGGAAATCTCTCATACCTCATATAAAGTAATAATTCCATATGTCTGAGCAGGCTCCCTCCACTGAAGAAAAATTTTCATCTCAAATGTGCTGCTTTGGATTGATTCTAAAGGTACAGCACTCGGTACTATAAAAAAAGAAAAACAGCATTACATTTATTTAAATTAATCACATCCAATATATCCCCAGAATGGTCTATCCCTTTAGTGTAGAGCTCAGAATTTCTGGACCCAAAAATGACTAACAACTATATTAAAATATACATTAAAGCAATGCAGCCAATCATGAGTTCCTTCATGCCGATCTGAGTACCACAATGCTATAGGCTACTACATTTGGAAACTAAACCATTGTGGTAATGTATTAAATAAGGTAATGTATTAAATAAGAGTGTTTGCATAGCTGTATGTATTACAGTTGTGAGATGAAGATATGTATCTATTTCAGTGAAATATACTTTTACATCCACTTAAAGTTACTTTATCATGTTTCAGGTTTTATATTTACTGTGTTGTTTAGTAGTAGGCACTGGAGTGATAAACTACAGGACAATTCTTTATATCTCACAAGATGCTTTTTTGACTTTAAGGATCTTTACACTTGCTGTGACCATATATCCACATGGAGGAACAGCTAAGTAATAAATTACAGCCATAGTGTCTGCATGCCACCAATGCATTACGCCATACAGACAAATACATACTATACCACTGTACACATAGTGTATCACTGCTTTACTACAGAAATTCCCCAAAACATTTTTCAATGTCACATCTGCACTTTAAAATAATTCAATTCATTTTAGTATGTCTAGATAGTATGGATGACAAAAGAAACAAGCAGGTGTTTTTTATCAAAAATCATTTGATATCTAATTTATCTTGGCACTTAGTGGTCACTGAAGTCCCTACCAGAGCTCTCATATAGGCACAATTAATGTGTAAGTGCCTAGCTTAAGGGCCATAACAGAAAATTCATTGTTCAGGAACTCTGAGAGCATCTGTCAAATACAGAGCTACAATGGAAAGTCATCTAAGAAAAAGGATTCCAATAAATGAATATGTGTTATCTGAACGGAATGGCCTCAACTTTTACTTTGAAGTATAAACAATAGTCTAAAATGTAAAATAAACTGAAGAGGGTGTCATATATATTTCATGATTTTCAGAAGATCAGGGGAGGACTAAGAAACTTTCGAGAAGCACAACTAAATATGCAATAGAAGATGTCATCAAAATATATCACCCAATCTCTCCAGGTCTGTGATGTAGAGCCATTAAGCCATCTCTGAATATGTGCACATATAATTGACAGACCTTGCAATAGGCTAAACTTGCAATGTGCCAAGTGTAAAGGATATGGGTTTGGCCTTTTGCTTCTGAAGAAAGTAACTCTAATATTATACTAAGAAAGTTTGGATATTTATGTGCTCTCTACTTTGTGGGAGCTGTTTTGGAATGGCCTTTTACTGTCAGTAAGAATGCTGTGCACATAAACACATGGATAAGCAAGTTCTGTGTATAGGAACTTGACTTGCCTACACAGAGCCCTGACTTTAACCTGACAGAACACCCTGGGAATGAATTAGAAAGGAGACTGCAAGGAGGTCCATCATCAGAGCATGACTTCATAAATGCTCTTCCTAATCCTAAACCTTGTGTAAACCAGAAAGGTGGAAAGCCTGTAGATTGAGATTTAATAAGTTTAGGTATCTGTATCATCCAAATACTTTTGGGAATATAGCATACCTATTTATAGCAGATACATGGAGGAGACTGCAGGAGAAAGAGAAGCTCATGTTGTATCCTTTATGTCTAGTTCATATAGAAAGTTGGAAAGAGCATGCACATGTCCAGAAGCCACCATTTGTATTTTTTTGGATGCATAAAGCCTATTTGTATCTAGGTTTAAAGTATTGTTGGGGGTTAATTAACCCCATATCTGATTATTTTTTTCTGCATGTTTCTTGCTGAAGAGATGTTACCTCACACTGAATTATCATCTTGGCATAGGGAGGTGTCTCAGTTGCATTTTTTTTGCTTTTGTCTAGCCCCCAAGAACCTTTGAAAAGTGCTATTAGTTTTTATGTGTGACAATAGTCTCAGGGACGGACATAAATAAAAACCTTAATCAATTAAAAAGTGAAAACTTAATCTTAACAATTTTATAATCAACAATTTGTCAAACCCAACCTCCACCTCCTTAATCCATATGTGCTTTCATTCAGTTGTGACTGAAGGGTTAGCACTAATGATTGCAGTCCATGTACTGTTTCTATACCCTTTATACATTAACTTCTAGAAAATGGTTCATGTGTGTTATCCTCATAAACAGAGGAATGAGTAGGACACCAATAACAGAAAAGATAGAGGTAAACATCTGATTTATTGACCTCCTTAAAAAAGATGTAGACAGCAACAATATTTCCACCCTTCTTGATAGAAGACAAGATCACACACAGAGTTATTTCATAAAAGATAACTTACCATCTTCATCGGTTTGAACTATGAGCTCCTGGCTCTCCTTCTTTCCCTCGGGATTCATAAGCACCAGCTTGACACTGACATTAGTGAAGGGGGTCAGACTAGCAATGATGTGCTGAGGGTGGGAGCTGTCTGTATCCCAACTCACTTCTTCTCTGACTTGTTCCTGTCCTCCAACCTGATATCTGTACAGAATGGTGAGATTGTAACTGTGACAACGTGTAACATTGTATCCAAATGGCTCCCATTGAATGGTTATTTGTCTGGACTGAATAGCGACCACTTGTAATTTCCGTGGACCATGCATAGGATCTATAGAGAAACATAAAATGGCAGATATGTTGGTATAGTGTATGTTTTGACATATCATTTAATGAAGAAAACAAATAATGTATTGCTAAATAACAAATATTAGTAAATTATACCTATGTTACAGAAATTTATGAATAATTTATATGAATGTATCTGACACCAATTTTTTTTTTAGTAACAATGTTTGTTTGAATTCAGCAAAGAAACCTTACCCCTAAACTTAAAGAGGCTGTGTGTACAGACCATTGTCATTGTGTTAAGCTGGGCATACATGGGTTAATGTTTTACATAGATTTGAGTACAATTGAGCGCTGTGCACACTCACGGAGCTTGGCCTTCCTTCGAACACATGTTGGAAAACCCTGTTCGATGTCCATTACTTCAAAGGGGGAACGTGAGTCCCCTCATCCAAAGTAGCAAAGGCAGAAAGCTGCAGCTGCACAACCTACAGACTGTGATCAGGTCGCGGCAGTGGAAAGGGGACGGGGCCTGTCACTGCTCTGTTTTCTGTGCGAGGGGTGGGCCATGCTAGCTGCAGGCTGCCTCTCTTTTATGCAGCTGTAAGCCTGTGTTGTGAGAGATTTTCTCACAACAAAGGTGTACCGGGTCTCCATCGAACGGCGATTGATGTGCACTTTGGTGCACATTGACTCCTGTTCGATTGACCCGCGATCAATACAAGCGTGGTGACGTCACCATGCTATGATTGATTGCTGATCGATTGCACAGGAATCAACCAGTGTATGCCCAGCTTTAATGTGAAGTAATTTCTTCTGTATCAGTGTCCCCCTGTGACCTCGAAAGTGATGTTGCATAGTGTCACTTCCTGTATTTGGAACACGGAAGTGCTGGTTTGGAGTGTCATTTCAGTGTTAAAATTACTGGAAGGAGCACTTCGCAACATTACTTCCCCCATGATCGGTTCCATGATGTGTAGGGTGGGAAGTAAGGTAGGAAAGTAACATCCCCTGCCTTCTAGGTTTGGAGGAGGGGGGTTGGAGGGAGGGAGGGTTACTCTCCCTCCTAACTTTCCACCCTGTTTGTGGGCTTGATAGCAGCTCTGAATCTCTCAGTGAATACAGCGAAAATGGTTGTTTGGCCCCCAAGGGAGTCCCGACCCATGGGTTGAGAACTGCTGTCCCATATATTTATCGATATGTAGTAGAAGTATGTACTTCCAATGTGAAAACCCTTCTTAACAGCAAGTGTTAATACTGGAAGATTTCTCCTTCATTCCGGCTGACAACTCTAAATATTAGAACTCTAACTCTATAAATTTTAGAGTTACCCTCATGTTTATTTCTAGGGATGAAATGATAATTTCCTAATAATAATTATAATAACAATGGGCCCTGCAGACTCAGAGGGGTCACAGTAACATGCTTTTCTTCACTTCTCTGCCAACAGCTATACAAAGGTTATTTTGGGACTATGACTAGCTTTGAAAAAAGGATTGTAATATGATGTTGACTCCTTTTGGGATAGGCAAATTATATTTATTAAATTCAAAGGCATATAAATAAAAAATTTTATGAAATTTGCTTTACAATTTTCTCACCACTAAAACCCCAACATTCATCAACTTGATAAATGCATAGAGCCCCATAGCTGTCACTTTATACAGGAAAGCTAAAGGCAAGCATTTAATTAATTGCTATGGGTGACGTTTGGGAAGACATAGAGATATTTTGTGATAAGTGCCCTGAATATAAAAGTGGAACCATAGAGATGTAAAATAAGCCCCCCATACACCTTACAATCTTACCATACAATTTCTGTACAATCAACTTTTCTTCTACCAAAACCATGGACCTTTCTAAAGCTTCCAATTACTTTGTATTTTTTCAGGGAGGACCCGGCACTACATAGTTGTTGGTAGATCTAAAGGAAATTGTATGGAGTGATCTAAAAGTGTATGGGGGGGGGGCTTTAAGACTTTGTAAACCATGGCTTCTTCATCTTAAGTGAAAAAAAATTATGTTACAGTTTATATACATTTTTGTAAGTTTGTTCTTCCATGTTTGTTAGATTCATATAAACACATTTTGGGTTTACATATACCGTACTTTAACCTCTAATAAGAAAGAGAAATGAAGAAACCCCTGACAACAAAACTCCACATAACTGTACTGCAAGTAATTCTGGCAACATGAATGGAGACACAAGAGAAAGTTAACTTTCTATGAAGGAGGACTGTGCTGCAAGGAATACATTTCTATCTCTCTTAAACTTTTCTTACAGGTTACAAAGCTGTTTTAGTGTGCCCCAGTTTACTTGATAAAGTAGAAGTGTCTCCCACAGAATTATGACCATTTATGATAGTCCCCACCAGCATGAATCATAAGGTCAGCAGAGTAACTGTCCGCTGATTCATGAGAAGAGAGTTAGATTGCTTCCTTGCGGAGGGCGATGTTTGTCACGTCTGAAGTTTAGTCAGGTAATGCCTATCAATTCCCCAGACTGCGCCTATAGCACTCGACATACACCAGTGCTCCTCTCCTGCCAACGTACTCTGGGTATTAAGCAATGATGCGTGGCAGGAGCAGCTCTGACCTCAGGGAGAAGCTGGCCCATATTTAGCCTATGGCACTTCTGACTTCTATTTAATCAGAGATTCTACAGTCTTGTTCACTTGATGCGTGCTACAGGAACTGACTGATAGAATCAATTTCCATTGCTGGTACAATTCATAGCTCATTTCTTTTGAATTTAGTGTTTAGCTTCTATTACAGTCGCAGCGCTTTTTCCCCCTGAAACTCAATTTCAGCTTCTGTGAGACATTTTAGGTGTAATTTGAGGATACTGCCAATGATAATCAAAACCTGGCTTATGAATAAAGGACCCTGCTGAAGGCCCTCCGCGCCTCTTTACTCTGTGTACGGAGATGGAAATATGCAAACGAGGGTTATTTTGCATTTTGCTTTCCTCGTGTACCTAAAATCTTTAATTCAGTTCTAGAACAAAGCTTTAATGATGGGGACTGGGCCATCGCCCTCTCTCTGGCATTGACCAAATTGTTAATGACTTGCTTTGCTTTCAAACAGACCTGCATGGTCATCTTTCCAAAGTTAAACTGGCTGGCTGCTGTGTCTCTCCACTGAAAGCCTTTATTTTCTGTGTGGTCCACCAAATGGATGTAATTATATACAAATGAGAGCATTTATAATGCCTGGCAATGCTGCTTATTACACAAAGCTGCCATACAACATAATAATGTAGGTATCGCTCACCACATGTCATTCAGCCAGTGTAATATACCAAGCTGAAATCTGCTCACAAAGTCACTAGTTTACAAATGATGAGAGAGGAACAGAGGTGACAAAACATTGCCTATTAAATCCTATGGCAGTTTAAAGTGAACCCGTAGTGTATGGATTTTACCTTGAATAGTTACAAAGCCTCTTGACCCCATGACAAGAGACCGGTCATTCTATGGAAAATTGTTTATATAAAATTTAAGTGCAAATAAATTGGCTACAGCCTGTAAACATCATAAACGTAGTGAACAAAAAATGATCGGGGTTTAAGCCCCCCACCAGTACTTTGTGACTGCCCTTGGTGTACCAACACATAACAATGAGCCCCTTAAGGCTCAGCTTTCTCCCTGTGGCACTGCCGAGCTTCCGCCATGCTGTGACAAGAAAATTAAGAACACAAAAGCACACATAGCAAAAAAAAAGCACAACCCAACAATGTTATCCAGGGGAGGGAGGGTGGGAGACGCTCCTGGTCCAAAAAGGACCCACCCCCCTCCGAGCCTGATGGATGGACACCACCTAAACTCCACCTACTCTAAATTATACACCCCTCCACCACGACTGTTGCCTGTGTCAGGTTGCCCTCCCACCTCCCTGACGTGTGGCTCTGGGCACTCATCCCTTTTGTTATTGTTGCAGCATGCCAAAGAATTGCCCCAATATCTGACAGAGATACAGATTTACCATATGTTCCATTGCTATGTAATACAACGCTGGTCGGAAGCAAAATCAGCCGCTGATCGGGCGGACCAGATTCCGGTCCGATTCCTGTCGGACCAGATTCCTGTCACCCCAAAGCTTGGTCAGCCAGAGAACGGACTAAACTGGCCGATGCCGTTAGTTTCAATGGAGACCGGCAACCCCATTGAAACTAACGGCCGGCACACAGAGGGTGCCTGCCGATGCTGTGAGCGACGAAGTGCAGCATGATGATGTCATCATGCTGCACTCCATCGCTGATCTGTGTGGGGGCCTTTAGTTGCAATCCTTTTCCTTGATTGTATATTCCTATTGTAAATAGCTATGTTCAACAACATGAAAATGAGATGAGATAGAAACTGGCATCAACTGATAACAATATTACATTCAGAATCCCTCAGTGATATCACTAGGTCCTGGCAGCAAGTGAAAAGAAATCTCCTACCAGAGAAAAGAGACACCCAATGATTTATTGGGCATTTAAAAACCGAGGGAAGTACAGGAAGTGATGTCAGTGATGTCACTTCCGGTGTATGGATCGTGGTTCTTCCCCCATTCCATGTACTGGAAGTGACGTCACTGACTTACATTTAGCTGATCTAGCAGGGAGAGGGTGTTACTCTCCCTGCTTATGTCCCACTCCGCTTCTGCTGATAATGTGCGCGGTTGTACATTAGCAGGGAGAGTAACGCCCTCTCACTGCTTGATCAGCTCGATTTCAAGAATCCGGGAAAAATCCGGGATTTTTGATCGGGATTTGGCCGGGAAAGCCACATAAAAACATGACTTTCCCGGCCAAAACGGGATGGGTGACAGGTCTGCACCCAATAAAGTTGCTTTTCCAACTAGCTCAATCGCTTACAAAATAAAACATTTGGGCTTAAGTTGGACTTTAAAAGGCAGCACAGACTAATTTTTGTATCAAATTCCCTACAACACGGACTACAGTAAAATTGTATGATATGTTGTGCACAGTGGACTGACAGCATTAGGTAATTAGGTTTTTAATTAATTTTAATGAGGCGTCTGGTATGGCAGGCGATAGATATAAAATTGTAATACCATTGTACAAAGTCTAGCCTGAGACATACTTAATGCATTTTTTTATTCTTTAAAACATCCCTAATTCCTTTTTTTCCAGAGACAGAACTAAAAATGTTCAGAACTAAAAGCACACAGCACTCCACAATTTCAAGGCCTGTCTATGTACTCCTTTCATAATAGCGCAATTACAGGTAATGGTACCTGCGTCTCTGACCCGAAGGTTGATGAAACACCTGCAAGTTTCAGACTGTTCTGCATTCCTTAGCATGGAAATCGTACTCTGTCATTCACAAAATGATCCACTTTCTGCAAGACACTTTATGAAGTCTTACAGATTAAACATTTTCCAGCCAATTGTATTACTTCTTCCCAGTCACATCCAGACAATAAATAGAAATGAGGTAAAACAAAACAACTGCTTACCAGAAAAAAAGTCTCCTGTTAAAATGACATACCTCTCCGTGTTGCAATCACTTCATAATAACCCCTTTCATTTTCAAATCTACTTAGACATCAGCTTGCGGTGGAGACAACGTTACTTGCTACAACTGCACATTAGGTTTGCATTTCTTGACAGGCTAATTCTAGAGAAGTCTAAAGACAGACAGCCATGTGCATAAGTAATTTTACTCTCTCTCTTTTTCTACAGAGAAGCGTGTTTTTAGCTTATAAAAGTGAAAGAGTGCAAAGATACATTTTAATTTCATCTATCCTCTACCAATAGTTTCTCAAAATTGCCTGGAAAGTGCCATCAGAAGATATATAAATCATTATTAACAGAGGAGATAGCCAGATATTTCTTCCACTATCTTTGTGAATGTTTTGAAGCTGACAACACAATACTAAAAGACTTCATGTTAATATTAAGCTGGGAATAGACAGTACGATTTACCGTCTATTCCTTATCCGATTCTCTGCACTAGGAGCGGCGTGATGACGTCATCACGCCCGCCTGCTACTGCAGAGAATTGGCCAGCACTCTTCATCTGCAGCTCATTACTTCAGCTGGCGGCAGGAATTGGAACGTCTATGCCTAGCTTTAGAGGTATGGTGGCTGAACTGAGAGACATGTCTTTAGCTAGGTTGGATAAGGGTCATGCTTACCTGACACCTATATTAATGATAAGAGCATGTGTTTTTTTTGCCTCCTACAATTCCCAGGCATCATGCAAGTAAGAATATACATACAAAAGTAATATACATACAAAACAGAAATCAGTGCCCCATTAAGAACCCCATTAAGCCTAGAGATGATTAGTGAGATGCTAAAAGTTTAACATTAAGCCGGCCATAGACATGCCGATTCCCGGCCATATATAGGGGCGATCGACTGGCAAGCGTGCTTCCGCCGAACTATAGGGGTGCTCACCTTGAGGTTTTGACTCCAAAACCCAGCAGGTCAGATCGCACGGAGATCCTTCCTGCCGGTACTTTTTGTGGCCAATCTTGTTTTAGGCAGTTACTGTGGATGTGGAGTCTCCTCCCCTTCCAAGTTAATGGGCTCCAATCTAATGGGAATCCCCTGTGTTAGTGGAGCACACAGGATTCCCGTCAGTTATGTAGCCGACTTTTCACAGCGTGGTAAAGTCACCACAATGTAACGAGTCTGCTACAAGCCGGCCATGGATCGAGGTGTCTATGGCCGGCTTTACTATGTAAAATTTAAGCATTGAAATTGAAATTAAATCACTTTTGCTTGATTGAGTCAGTTAAAGGATTTGTCTCCACTTGTCATGCCATTGGGTCCATGACAGCCAACCTGCAGATTGCCTGTGTTTTGGGGTGCTTTACCATTGCATTGGCAATTCATTTTAAATTGTAAAACATGCAAAAATCACGCTAAACTGATGCCTAGCATTGTCACAATGATAATGCGGGCCACACGCAAGTAACTCCCATGCCATTAAAATAAATAGGATGGGTTATGTCCGTGCCATTTCATTTTTTTTCACTGTTAAGCCCCCCATACACCTTGAGATTCCTCCTTACAACTTTCAGAGACCTACCAACAACTATGTAGTATACTGACCTCCCTGATAGAAGACATAGTGATTGGAAGGTGTAGAAAGGTCCTCCTATTACATGGTTTTGGTAGAAGAAAAGTTGGTTGTACAGAAGTTGCATGGTAATTGTATGTGGTGTACGGGGGGCTTTAAGGATTTCAATGTAGTGGACACAAGCCCTTAAGCCCCCCATACACCACATACAATTACCATGCAACTTCTGTACAACCAACTTTTCTTCTACCAAAACCATGCAATAGGAGGACCTTTCTACACCTTCCAATCACTATGTATTCTATCAGGGAGGTCACTATACTACATAGTTGTTGGTAGGTCTCATGAAAGTTGTATGGAGGAATCTGAAGGTGTATGGGGTGCTTAAGTTTTCATGAAACTTACATGCTAACATTGAGACTACCACATCCCATTAATCATTTCAAATGATTACATTCCCTGCCATATACAAATACTACACAGACAAGATGATACATTTAGCAAAAAAATTGCCTATTTGTATGCTCAGCATTCAAGTATTCCTTGCAGGATTTTACAGTCTTATCCTATAATTAGAAATTATAATTTTGGCTTTGCTAATGCTAAATCTAGCTGCTGTGCATTTTAAAGAGATGTTTAGGCTTCAAAAGGTTTCCCAACAGATGATATTTCTCAGTTACCTGCTATGCCATCAACTACACTTTGTTCAGCACTGTGGAAGA
>CM070036.1:48737518-48753542 GCA_036250615.1 Ptychadena robeensis | reverse complement strand
AAGGATGTAGTCTCTTTTTAGATCTGCAGTTACATGATCCGCTATAATATAAGCCATTTCAGGACATAGAAGTTCCTTTAGTAACCTTTAGATCTACCAACAACGATGTAGTATAGTAATAGAATACATAGTGATTGGAAGGTTTAGAAAGGTCCTCATATTACATGTTGTTGTGTATACTCAAAAAATAAATAATATAAATGAAAAATAAAACGTTTTAGTCCAAAACGTTATTATTCCCTCCCCAATAGATTTACGTGCCAACATACCAATATTTACTCTACATGTAAAAATTAAAGTTTGACCTGAAAGCTGGAACAATGGGAATATGATCGTAGCACTCCTTAATCCAAAATAAAACAAAACTTACCTGCTGTTCCCTGGAATTTTATGAGAGATTCCATCTTTACCTGCCAGGCTTTCAGAGGGTTACCTCAGAATGCCATATCGAGAGCCACTGGGGACAGTTGTAATGGTTTTCTATGACAAAATGAATCTGTGTTCATTAACAGACAGCCGAGATCAGGTACTTTCCTGGTCCACAGCGGTGTGTCATCAGAGCCAGAGAGTGAGGAGGGGCTGCGCGGGACATTCTTAAATTACTCATTACAGGTAAGGTTTTTTTTATTGCATTCCTCCCTATTATTGCCACTTTGAACATGAACTTCTGGTGGTAGGTCCTAGACAATCATTCTAGAGAAAACCAACTATTTTCACTATTTCATCATTGCCTCTTTTTAAATAACGGTGACACCAACCTCCAACTGACCTCTTCCACTGATTAACCTGAATTGTCTCATTTACACTGACAATCAATTGTCATGCCCAATCACACTTCACTAAACATGGCTCATTTGAAAATAATATAGAAAAAGAACAATTCTGCAATGATAATGCAAGCTTAGAAAAAATAAATAAAAGAATGCATATAAAATGCCAGAGTTGGTGATTAAAATCCCAGAAATGTCTGGTGATTCATTTATGAATACAAATAAATTTTATCTGTGAAAACAAGAGCTCAAAACAACAGACATAATCAGCAAACAACGTGATGGCATTTGAAATATTCCTAATCGATGCATCTTAAACTGGAATAGAACGGACATTGCACTTGGGCCGTCTACTGAAAAAAAGAGACTTGTGCTAATAAAAAAGTCTGAATGTCACATTTGCAATACGTGGAATTGTGTGTGCAAATTCAAAGATACTTAAAGCACTCTGTACAATAGAAATAAAAACAATGTGCTTTTTAAATTCAACCATAATTCATGTTTTACTGAAAATGTTCTTCCTGCGGAGAAACCTATTTTGTATTAATCTTATTCTTAGGAGGATATGCCATATTGATTGCAACCAGGGAACAGAGAGAGCGTTCTAGAAGGCAACTAAAAAAAAAAGGAAAATCCAAAGCTTTTTAACTTCTGACAAGGAATTAAACGTAAGACTGGGATTGATAATATGTATGAAAGTTTGGAACAGTGTTTAAAGGTGAATTTTAGCATAAATACTTATTTCTCAGCAGCTACAAAATAAATACATTGTCTATGCGCTCAGCTATTATCATGTACAGGGATGGTCACATATTACCATATGTGGGATAGTCTCAGCGGACCTAGCTACCACAGGCCCAGGAAACATAGAGATTGAAAGTGGATATAAGACCAGTAACACTGAACAACAGAAAGAACGACAATGGCTGGTCTTTGATATAGGAAGTTCCAGTACAGAAGCAATATTTCATGCTGTGAAATCATAGTTGCATCATAGCCTGTGATGTGCAATGACAATAAGGCCTTGTGTGATCATTGCTGTGTCGCTTAGCGTTACAGCAATGAACGCATCAGCCTGGCATGTAAAAAACATAGGCCGCTTTTTTTCAATAAAACAAAAAAATTCCTATAGACCCTCTTCTCTTGTTTAAAACCAACAGAGGAATCTCTGAACTGATGTTCCACTCATCTTTCTCCAGTAAATTCCAAAATCATTAAAGGCCTGGCTAGCAAAAGATCAGGTATTGGTCCCAATTGGCACATTTGACATGTGACTGTAATGTATTGTAATGTATTTATTATTTTATATTTATTTTCCTTAATTGTTATTTTCCTTATTTGTCATTTCTTATATGTTTTTTGATTACACTTCCTGAAACCAGCCTGGACCAGGTCAATCATCACATTGTGGTTTTATAGATGACAGATGGGTGATAATAGTTTAAATTCGTCCCTATAGTCCTTATAACACGTTTTAAGAATGAATTAAGATGATCTTTAGTTTTAGTTTATAGCTAACTTTAGTTTTAGTTTATAGCTATTCCCTGTAATCAGTAACATAGACAGTATGGACTCTTATCATTATTTATAAAGAGAAGTTCTGATAAGGGTGGTGACGCATCTATTAGTACATGCTATATCAATATTGTGCATACAACAGCAGGAAAGAAATCTGAATTAGAGGAAACAGACCTTCCACATTCTAAACTGCATTGCATAATTGTCATTTCTGGTAAAAAAAATAAATCTGCAATATCTGTGAAAATATGAGTTCATCATAAAAAAGGGAGTAACTTTCTCAACCAAAGGGTCTTGGTTGCATTGACTAAAATGCTATAGCATTTATTAGCTATAAGCATTCAAATTGATATAACATGGCAGCTAAGAGTTCATGCCGGCAATTATGAAACACGTTGGATCAGACCGAAATTAAATATATTTGTGATTACGTTTTCCTAGCTTTCACCCTTCCATTTAGTTCAACATACTAATGAATAATTTTAAAAGAAGTAGTAGTAGTACTTTAGACTCTGCAATGTGGCAGGGGGGGTTAATGTACAGTGCTACGTAATATGTTGGTGCTATATAACTCAAGATTAATAATTATGCAGGGCAGTATATCTTAACTGGTGAGAGCAGCCAGTATCCTGTGTCTCTCAGCTCCAATTCATGAGGCTCTTGGAAGTTGTAAATGTATCATAATGCCTCACAGGGTAGTTGCCTGTCTGAAGGAGTGGCCAATCATAGGCAGACTATGTTTGTAGGCAGACAGCCTTATGCAATGTGTTTATGTGATATTGAAGCTTCTTAAATAAGCCAACTACAATTTACTGATTGAAAAGAATTAGACAATGTATAAAGGACTACAAATGGTGTGGTGAGCATCCATGAGCAGCAAAGGATTCCCCCCGAAACAATTCAGGGGCTAGGGGACTTTAATGGCCATAACTCTCGATCGGAGTAAATACGAATAAGGTAGGTGTTAAAATTAAAACATAAAAGTATGATTAAGAATTAGACAATGGACAGAAAGACTATGTAAGGTAGGAACAGGTGCTGGGTGTCCACCAAGCAGGAACAGTTTCCAGAACCAACAAACTTATATAACCTTTAATACCTATAAACCTAACCTATAATACATATTAGGTAAGGCTATGGTTCATTATGAAGTATTATATTTTATTTTCCATGGACCACATGTTCTGCTATCAATGCAATAACACTAGGAGTCCACATCACACAGCATGCAATATAGGAACCAATGAATATATGCACACCAGTTTAAGTACAAATGTCCCCACATCATTGAATTGTTTGTGTTCTGCGTGGAAGACTTCATCTAAATTATTTTTATATTCTTCTGCTTTACATTTTTATAGGTTTTATAACAACTACAAACAAAACATCTCCATGTTGGACTGACTTATAGTGAACAGGAGCTAGAAGCTAGAAAACAGAAGCATCAGGATAGTTGAATGGTCACAGAATAGCAGTATAGCAGACTGCTGTGCATCTGTAAAATGGGTTTGTACTTGCTACGCATTGCCTTACATCTGCATGGTGCAATTATGGCTAGATTGCATGTTTGTAGAAGCTGCACAGTACATTAACTAGTGCCAGCTACGAGCTACATTATAAACATTCACAGCTTGTTGGACTGGCAAAAAAAGGAACTTTCAAAGTTGCTGGAAAATAACAACTATATTTAAAACTCAAGTTACTACAAGAAACTTAAAAGGGTTTCTAAAGTTTAAACTGATAAAAAAAAGAAATGATGAATTCTAATATTTATAACCAATTAGAATAAGATATAGGGCATCAGTCACTTTTCGATTGGCACCACATCCCAAATTATTAGCGAAAAGAAGAACAAATCTTGAATTATGCTAAATATTTATAAACAAATAAACAAGCAAACTTAAATTATTGAGACAGAATATGTAAGTATGTAATTCATTTATTGTGTAATTCACTATACATTACAGCACATTGTATTATAGTATAGATGCATTTCATTGTGTGAAAAAATAACCTAAAAAATTTTGTTCCTCCTCTTCTCTATTGGTATCTATGTTTCTGTTATGAGAAATTATGAGAAATCTCTCCGACAGAGACAGAAAAAGGAATAGTAGCCTGAAGAGGCAATGATTTTTTTTATCACTTTCAGCAACTACACCCACATCTACTGGCATCTCAATGGCAGCAATTAAAACAATTCACGTTTCCTTCACATGGTAGGACATCTTAAGACAAGGGTTTAAAAAAATTTGTCCAATATTATGGTAAATAAATGTCTTAACTTAGGTTTGGTTTACATATTCAAAAAAAATGCAGCTTTAAACACCCACCAGGCACCCCCGTGCATGTAAACCAAAAAATGCCAATGCATATGAAAGCCCCTGAAATGCATAACTCCCTGTGTACATGCATATGAAGTTGCATGTGTACAGGGGTCTTTATTATTTTTGTTTGTAAACTTTAAAAAAAATAGTGTAGAAGGACTAACCAGACCCCCTTTTATAGGGTCTGGCATGCCTGATAAAGAGTGAATGGTCCTGGCTCCAATGTGCCATCAATATGTTATCAATTCATCAAGGATTACTCACTGTTTACCAAATCTACAAATCTAGAGTCAGAGCATTGCCGTTTGCCATTGTCCCCAAACATGTTGCGGCTCCAGTGTTGGTGAACAGAGCATTAAGGTGCACATACACAGGTCGATCGATCATAACATGATGACGCCAAAGCACACCACTTTGTGCGATCGATTCCAGGTCAATACATTGAATGGAGATCCTGAACAGGGAACCAACACGTTGGTTAATCTCTGTTTGATCAACATTTTTTTGAGCAAGGGTTTTCACATTGGATTCCTGAACAATTCCTGAATTGCCAAGAACGCGCACAGCAAATGATCCTTCAGGAAACGATTGAAACATTGACCCGTATATAATTACCTTTAGGCTTGTACAAGATGAGCAATTTTCCACTAGAAAAAATTGCTTGAGGACAGACACCCATGCTTCAAGTAAAAAGTTGTTTTATTGATGTAATCTTGGCATAAAATTAAGTGTTGGCTTGGCTTGTTCCATTCAATGTTCAACCAAGTTTGTTTCCATATGAAAAGGTTCATCATTATATCTGTAACATGTTTTAATTAAACATCAAAGTAGACATTATACTTTCTCCAAGTTTTTTTATATTAGAGTTTGACACTCCTGATATAGAGCATTACCACAACATGACAGCCCATGTGTCCATCCTGTTCTACTTCCTGATTCAGATAGAATGTAGTCGTCACCTTTCTGTTCATAAAACGTTTAACCTTGATAAATATATGTAATAAGTGTAATAATACTGAATAAAGCACTTAATTCATACACTACATCACATGTTCTCTAAAAAATGAGGCATGTATTTCTAATCGCTTCAGTCATGTAAAGTATACCAGAAGTGCGGTGCCATACCTGAATGACCATGGCCAGCAACACAAATCTGCACCCAGTGGATTCAGATTTGGCTACAGCAGAGCAGCAGTGTCAGATCCTGTATTATTGGAAATTTTACAATGTGCATGCCAACCCAAAGGCATAAACAAGAGGCAGTGTTTGTGTCTGATAGCAATATTTGAGAGTTGTTTGTGATACTCATGTAGCAGACTGCTCTGAAAGATTTTCCAAATGAAATTTTGAAAGGACTTTAATGTAAACCACTCTATTAAAACAAACATTCGACAGGCACTATTGTTCAGAGAAAATATAATCTTATTAAGGCAGCAATATAAAAGATATACTCACCTTGTACTTCTCTGTGCTGCCAATAAAGCAATGCCTGGGGGATATGAGAGCTCTTCAATCCCATATACAGTACTAATGTTCTCTACATTACAATAGTCTGGGATATAATTAACTATTTGTTCCATGAGATTTGTGTAAATAAGCGTCTTAACACATTTTAGATCTGATGTTAAATGGTAATATCAAGATATCTATAAACATAACTTGACCAGTAGTGAATATGGACATTTTAGCAAAAACTGGACAATGATAATGGTCACCTTTACGTTTAATACCCACTGCATTACTTTGGGTAAAAATACTGCAGGTTACCTAAAAGTACAACTCCAACATATGGAAGGAAAGTAAAACTTTAAGAACACAATTACACTGAATAGTAAGTATGAAATTCCAAGTCTTACATTACTGGTACAATTTTTTCTGCAAGACTTTACCTAAGCTGTTTGCTTTACTTTTTATTGTGAGACACATTTTGTGAGCCCCCCTTGGTCCTCCACTTGCGGCCCCTGAAACCTAACTGTTATTGCATAGGGCATAGGAACTCACCTGTTCGACGATTCCCTGCTGCCAGGTCCTCACCCAGGAACTTCTTAGAGTGGGAAGAGGAGCAGAGGTGACAAACTTACATGATAGGCGTACATAAAAGCCAATCAGCGACCCAGATGACACATGAGCAAGTCCCTTGTCTCTTCTCCTCTAGTGTTGTCGAGGGAATAGCACACTGTTGAGTGCCTATGCTTCCACTGTTCCACAACAAATGTGGGATGATTGTATAATATATATTGCGGCACATAACCTCAGAATGGGAGCACAAAACTTTTGAATCAAAGCTTATGATGATATCTATGAGGCACATAACCTATGTATATGATATAACTGATGTATATGACACAAAATGTGCATTACCTTACTACAGTGTCCCCTAATGCTTGGAGTATAATTTAAAAAATAATGCTTCTAGCAATGCCTGCTGTTATTTTTGCATTAAAATGCTTATACTTGTCAATATAAATTGAAAATTTTCTGTACGGCCCTTTAGTGATATCAACTCAGTTGGCCACCACTGTTCTAGACACTAAACAGGAAGTTAGATCACAAGAGTTTAGAAGTGGGCAAAATATCCCACATAGTCATATGTCCACTGACCAACCATATTCATTACCTTTATATCTTGCAGTATATATTTTCAATGCCACTATGGGCAATAAAACATTTCATCAATGTGGGACTACAAAAAATTAAGTCATAGGAATGAAAAAATTTTTTGGGGACAGAAACTGTGAGAATGAAAAAGTGCATAGCCGTCAAAAGCTGGATCTACGCTATTTTTCTTTCAGTGTAGTGCTGACGCCCCCTGTATTCCCCTATGGCAAATAGTCTCTAACAGTCTATACTAGAATGTCACGACTCCCTTCAGGTGGTCACATGGCATATACGATGCAGGAGTCATGCAACATACCTCTAGGTAAACATTGGGCGAGTTCAGTGACATGAGCATGGAAGGTATAGGAGAGTTTAGGGAGTGGTATTCCACATGTAGGCAAAAACTTTCAGAAACAGTTCTTGAATAGTGGGAAAACCTCAGGCGATATGGACACGGTGTGTCTACAATGCCATGGGATGCAGAAATTATTACATTAGCATGCAAATTGTATGCAGAATGAAACTGAGCTAATCACGTACCACAGACATTGTGCTAGATTGACTAAGTTTCACTTTGCATACACATTTCCATGCCAATGTTTACATTTAGTTATTTAATTGATCATTTTGACTCAGCAGTTACATCAGTGTGCCATTTCCCCCATTAAGAATATAATACTTCAGTACAGGGGTATTATGCAGCACTTTACAGATTCTGTTTTCATGTCACTAACTGTTCCTCAGAAGAGTTCACAAGCTAACATCCCTACCATAGTCATATGTCCAGTAAATTTTCTTTTTAGGGATAAAAGTGCCAACAAGAAAGCCTCACCTAGCAGAGCGAGTGCAGGATGGAAAGGTACATGTTTTGCACCTATAATATTACATTATTATAATGTGTGTATATAGATATATAATCTCTGATCTATGCAGTCAATGTTGTCATTATTTGGACTTCATCAATACATATGATGTAATATGATAAATTAAATCAAAAGTACTTAGGGACTTATTGGTACAAGTTTATTAGATATGATACCATGATACATTTAGGAGTTTTAAAAAATCCCTGGACCACAATACAGAAATTAGGCTGAAGGCAGACTACTCAAACTCCTTTAACAAAAACAGGAATATAATATTACTGAACCTCTAAAAACCAAAAATAACTACCCTATTAAAATAAAAAAGTAACAAATGTTATATTATATAATGAAATGTTAATATGAATATTACATGTCAAAGATAACAGTGCAATGCAATTGAGAAGCTGTTTCTTGGATGAACAAATTATTGAGTATATTATAGAAGGTTTTTGTGTTGAGCGATGCAGTTCAGAAATAGAGCAATCCCCTTTTTTCTGGAGTATTCTTTTGCATAGTTTTTACCAGAAAGAATTACTCATCTATTTGCAGCAAATAGTGCAAAGCCTCCAAGCATCAAAGACACATGAAGCCCCGTTGAGCTTGACACTTGTTTTTCATTTCCAGGCATTGATTTTTCTCAGGCCAGTCAACATATTTCATTGGAATAAACTGTTAGCACTATCAGCATCAAATATTGATTACTGCAAGTCTGAGATCCCCACCTGAGAATATGTAACCTTAATTTGAAGCAGGTTACATTGGTTATTACCAGTCGCCTGGAAATGCGCAGGAATCATTATGTAGTCTAAAATGTTCACAGCGGCAAAGTATCTTGTGTACATGGTGACATTCACACATACCTGCAGATTTGAGGAACTCTGTGTATTTTATTATAAGCTTCTACCTCAAAAAAGACAATAATTTTCAGACAATAATGTATGACCGTATCTAACAGGACACTAAGGGCTTGTTTCCACTATACGTTGGGACCCCTCCGCTAAGCATATTGCTTGGCGGGGATCCCGACGGAGCACATAGACTTTGCCTGCTCGGTGGATGCTGTGTTAAGACATCCACCGATGCAGAGGCTCAACGTACTCGACTACGTTCAGCTTTGCATCGGCGGAACGGCTCAGCACAGTGAAGACACAGCAACCGCCGAGCAGGTTAGTGTATGTGCTCCGTCGGGAGCTATACTGGAAGAAATGCCAATCACAAATGTAATGTCTTTCCTACACACAAAATAATCAAACCTACACTAGAATTTGTCTTTATTGCCTTGGTTTGGGCCAAAAGCTCAGAAATTTGAATGATCAAATAACATTTTTTTTACCCACCCAACTATGTTATAGTTAATTAGTGTGATACATAAACTGAATATCTTCTGCTAAATGTAGCAGAACCTTTTATAACATCATCTCTATATAATACATGGCTTGTGGTGCATTCTAATTCTGTCCAATAGAGTTTGTTTTAGGCAAGGTCATAGTTATTTGTTAGTTGCATTATATTTTAATATTCAAACACATCCTGTGATTGTTCTTCCACAACACCAGTGATTTAGTGAAAATAATGATGTAATTTAGATGAAGGTTTCATGTGTTCTCTACAAGTGGCAAAAAGAAGCAGATGCCAGCTTTTGCCTGAAGGAGAATAAACTTAATGTACTGTAACAAATAGAGGCAAATAAAATAAAGCTACATTTCTCTATAACCTGCAAATGATTTCTCATGCTTCATTCATAGCTGGAATTATTCACCTCTGCTTGTAATGCACATTGGAACCGGGAATGGGAACCACGTATAGCTTAATCGTAAAAACCTATATACCCAAATACTTAATGTGTTTCATCCACTTATTGATTTTAGAAATAGACTATTGTAAAGTGCTCATATATCAAATAATAGTAATACTGAGCGGTAAAACACCAAATTCAGTAAGGTCAAACAGCAAACTGTACAAAATGCACCTAAAGCCAGGAAATGAAATGGAAATCCAGTCTACTAAACGGCTTACTGCGTTATATCTCCAGTATCATTTTTTTATTTTAAGAATGTAACCATGTCACAACCTGGGCTATTTAAAGTGAGTAAATGGTGAAAGTATATAATGCATTTTAGAATGATCGTAGGCCTTATTCCCACACCTTGGGATTCCTTATCATACAGTAAATCCAATGGGAGTAGACTGAATGAGGTTAAGAACAAGTAAATAGACTCTATTCAGTCAAGAGGTTAAAATATCTGAGTGTACAGTGAGAACAGCCAGAGTGTATTCTCAACATATCTTCAACCCATTCACCACTGGGCAATCCTACCTAATGGTAAAACAGACAGAAAAAATCAACATGATCCAGTCCATCTCTATTGTATACACAACTAAGACAATTATAGAATACTATACCAAAGAACATAACAGAGTGAGTTATTCATGAGTAATTGATAATATATTGATGACACACTGGAGCCAGAACCATCCACTTTTTATCAGGCATACCAGACCCTATAAAAGGGGGTCTGGTTAGTCCTTCTACGCTATTTTTAAAAAGGTTTATGAAAAAACATATATAATAAAGACCCCTGTACATATGCAATTGAAATTTTTAACATCTCAAAATTATTGGCCTATTTATCAAAGTGCTGACACAGATTCACCAATTATTATTTCAACTGGGTGCAATAAATCCCATCTATTTCATATCAAGTGGAACTTCTCTATTGAGAAGTTAGGTATTCCATGGATCACACCTAATGTATGCTGGTAATTAATTTTAGTGCAGAAAGATGGCATGGAGATTTTTACTAAGCTGCAATTAGGAACTTCTCTGTTGTTAAAACATGTAAGCATGTTTTTCCCTACCTTTGGGAGATCTGTAGGAAGAAGACCCAGAAGATATATTTATGGTGTTAAAGGAAGCTGTTGTTATACCTCCATTGTGGCTAAATTACATCACATGACCAAAAATATGAAATAAGTCCTTGTATTTGGGTACATAAAGGGCTATGGTGTGCCTGAGTCCACATCTGCCCCAAACATTCCATAGTCAAAGGTCTCCCCCTGAAAGGTTCCCATTTACGCATATACTGATGTTTTGGGAGAGGGTCTCCAGGGTATGCCACCAACAGTCCTTTAGCTGATAGACCTGCTAGAATGACCCGCTCAAACACTGTTAGTTCTTCAAACACTAGATCTTTAGCAATATATTAGACAAAATGCCTAATCTGCAGACAATTATAAAATGTTTTATGAGGTAGACCAAATGAGAACATCCACAACTGTAATCTGGTGAATTATCTGACCAAAGTGGAACAAGTTGTGAGGTTTCCATCCATAGATCAATCTTCTGATTGGTCAGACTATCAAAAAAATAAGGGATGGTATAAAAAGGATGTCAAATTGATTTTGGGGTGGATAGGTTGTGAGACAGACTGCAGACATGTACTGTGAGTTTCATCTAAGCTATGCTCCTTTAAAAGTATATTGTTTATATTCAGTATGATATTTGCAGTAATTATGGCTATTAGTGTCTGTATGTGTCTGCAGAGTCTACATTCTATAACCTTTATACCAAGATGGCAAAAGGTAAGAGTTAGGCCAAGATTTGGGAGCACATGTAATGCATTTTCTTAGTGATCTGTCACCAGGTCACCAGATGAATGGCTTTCTTTGAATTAGAGAAATATGATACCATTGAAAGATCACAACTCAGCAGGATTTGGTATATGCAGACCTACAATACATAGTTTTGAAAGTGTATGTTATGGCCCCATACACCTTACAATCTCACTATACAATTTCTGTACAATTAACTTTTCTTCTACCAAAACCATGTAATATGAGGAGCTTTCTAACCCTTCCAATTACTATGTATTCTATGGGGGAGGCCACTATACTACACAGTTGTTGGTAGATCTGATGGAAATTGTATGGAGTGATCTAAAGGTGTATGGGGGGCATAAGAGAGAAAGCATTCAATAGATTAGTTAATTTGGAGTAAAGGCGGCCATAGATGTGCTGATTCCCGGCAGTAGGTGCAGGTGATCGACTGTTGTGCGTGCTCACGTCAAACGCATACTGGTCGGTGGCCCGCAACTACAGGGGTGCCAACCTTGCAGTTTTGAGTCAAAAAGCCGGCAGGTTGGATCACAGGGCAATCTGTCCTGCCAGTACTTTTTGTGGCCTATCCTGTTGTAGTCAGTTGATTTGGAGGGGAAGTCTTAAGGTCCCCATACACGGGTCCGATTCCCAAGGGATTCCGGGACGATCGATTCTGGGCGCGTGCACGCTAATTGATCGTCCCGGAATCACGTGAAGCCCACCTTGCCCGATCGATCACGTCCGTTATCTGCCAGAGAACCAACATGTTGGTCTTTCTGATCCGATTCAGCACACATCAGGGGGAGTTGCCCTGTGTGAAGTGATCGATCGGGCACGGAATCGTCCAGGAATCGGTGGCCCAAGGTGGTAGGGACAGGCTTAATTGGGTGATCGATCGGACATCCGATTCCCTCTGGCATCGCGGAATCGATCGGATGGGTGATCGATCGGCCATGGAATCGGAACATGTATGGCTAGCTTTATCCCCCTCCAAGTTAATTGGCTACAATCTGATGGGAATATTTGTGTTAGTGGAGCACACAAGATTCCCATCAGTTCTGTAGCAGACTCCTCACAGCATGGTGACGTCACCAGACTATAAAGAGTCTGCTACAAACCGGTCATGGATCGAGAAGTCTATGGCCGGCTTTAGTAGTTTGGCATTTGTAAAAGGTAGCAACTTTACAAAATAAGACAATGATAATGGGTGCTCTTGAAGGAATATTGTGCACCTTTCCATCCTTGTCAGCCACACATTAATATTTCATTCCAGACTGTGATTTGGTCAACCATGAACACACAACATATAAGCCTGGATATCTATAAATGAGGTGATTTCCACAGCCCACTGCACTCATCCTAGAAGATCTACCACTCACAGCCAACAGGCACAGATATAAAAGCAAAATGTAGAGGACAAGGATGAACAAGACCTTTTATCTATAGAGCTAGTTGCCTACTAGAGCGTGTTTGTGAATTATTTTAATTGACAAATGTTATCTGCACTTTTAGGGAATGGATTTAAAGGGTGAACAGTCACAGTTCTTGTTGGGTGCAGTGGGAATAGCTAACAAAACTGCAATCAAGACAAGGTAGCTTAACAAGACAAGTGACAAGTGAAAAATATTGTCATCATTCAACAAGCATTTCATCCTAACTACATTCATGTTTAAAATGAATTGCTTTGCTTGTTCTTTCTTACCTGTGCTTCAAATGACACATCTGGTGTTACTTATTAAAGTCTCCACCAAGATCAGATCTTTGTGTTCTCTCAAACTCCCAATACCCATGCTTTCTTTACATTACCAGGCAGCAAAGCGGCTAAAGTTCCCTGTAGATCCACAACTGTATGCACCTTGAGTGCAGGTCTGTTGGTAACACCAAGACACAGACCAAAACACCTCCAGAAATAAGAACAGACATAAACAATAGGGCTACTACCTGGCCATGTATCCCCCTGGGCCCTATACTTTATATGGAATGTATGCTTAATTATAAAGGAAGTTGCCCTTTTGGTGAATTCCTTTTTAGATAACAGTTTTAGTTTCATATGACTGCTCTGAAGGGGAAGAATATGTTGTGTTTTAGAATAAGTCCCTTAACACATCACTAGAAATAGAAGTTGCATTCCATGTAAACACTGAAATCATAGGTACATAAACACAGCTTTCTTCTGCCTCTACCTCCCAAAATTACAGATTTTTTTACTTTTTTTTTCCAAAAATGATTCTCTGAAATTTTACTAAAAATACCACCACAATTGACCACAAATATCACCTTACAAAATACCTATCTCTGTGAATGGCAGCCTCACCATGGCATATGAAGGTGTCTGCTACCGAAAAAAACCTTTAGTTTTAATAAATTTAAATTCTAAAATCAGGATATATTAATGATATATATAACTGTGCTCTGTTTAAAGAATATTTTTGTTTGGAGGTATCTTGAGAAGAGAAAGGTAACTATTATGAATAGCTGATACAGCACTGATATATGGGATGATGTCTCATTCTCTTAAAGCCCCTCACACACGCAACGAGCGGCGTCCGATTTTGCTGCTGACCGATGTGCAAGCGCAGGGGGTGACCACATGGGGTGACAGATTCCTGTCGCCCCAAAGCTCGGTCGGCCAGAGAATGAACATATCCATTATGGCTGAAATACACGGCTCGATATTTGAACTCAACAGTAGCGTGATGACGTCATCGCGCTACTGCCTGGCATCCCAGATATTGGGAGCCAGCTGTCAGCCTGTCCTATACTTTGAATGGGAAACCCATTCAAAGTATAGGATATCGAACAAGGTTTACCAACATGTTGGTAACCTGTTCGCACGAGCTAGATCTATTGCTCTTGCAACCACTGGTAATTTTTTCCCAGATTTCTGCACAGTTCAGACGTGAACGCACACTGTTTTGGCTGTGCGAGAATCTGGGAAAAAATGACCCGGTATTCCCCCGCTTAAATCTCTGGCTAATTCCATTATCCTGCATGAGGACCATATATGGCATGCACCCCCCCCCCCACCCCACCCCCCCCCCCCCCCCCCGATTTTGGGGGTGAAATACGGTATATACAACTGGGAAATGGACAATTACCCTGTTGGTTTCATTCCCATTGAAACTAACGGCCGGCACACAAAGGATGTCCGCCGATGCTGTGAGCGACGAGTGCATCTCTCCACAGCTCATCTGTCGGCCTCCAATCGGTAGGTGTGTGGGGGCCTCTACCCCCACTATGCCCTTGTACTCCTGAACAGTAATCATTCTTATCACACAAAACTATGCCATAAAAGACGGCTCTGTGTTACACATCTACAATGCTGTACAATTACTGTAGCATCTTAAAAAAAAAACCACAAGAATTGCAGACAGTAAATGGAATATAAAGTTCCACTGACATTCTCTAACGGCTTTCTTGGGTATACTTTTAGTGTTCACATTCGCATATTGTTAGCTTTCTCACAGTTGAGCTGACATTAATTTAGGAAGTTATTTTCCAGCAAGACAAACATTGCATTTTTGTCTACATGTAAAGACACATTATAATTGGGAAGTAAAGGTTTAAAATCTTGTTTACTGCTGCAATTTTGCTTCCAGTTTTTATGTGGCGACGCTGGCCCAGATAAATGAAGAGGTTGCATTTGATGTAAAATTAGATTTACACTGCTGGCCCTTTACAATGGAAAAGTCCTTGTGCAGCAACTTTAGAATAAGATACAGTGGGAACAATCTAGAGATGAATTTAACGATCTACAATATTGCCTAAAACAAATGTCCTGTTGCAAATTGTTCAAAGGATTGAACTCATGGGCAAACATTTGTATTTCTTGTGGTTGGATTCAAATGTATGACTGGTAGAGCACCTCTGGTGTTTGCTTCAATATAGCAATGATACTTCTTTATACTAAACCTCCCTAGCCGGCGTTTTTAATGGCATGGTGCGGGCGATCACAGCAGAGTACACTGTACTCTGTTTACATTTCCCTCGCTCCCCTGTCCACATTGCCATGTGGGCTGAGAAACTGACGCCCCTCCAATATAATGGCAGGAGGTCTAAGGTGCGGACCAGTCAGCGGTGATGCCAAAGGGATGGTCCTGGGTTGCCGGAAATGCTGCGGCTGGATAGAGAATCAGAACAGCTTTTCGAACCAGTGGTCGGTTTTGATGATCCTAATTGGGCAGAGTTTGTTTATCAAACAACTGGGTTTGTCTCAACTGCCAGGTGAGTTTAAGGCAATGAGATTGTTAAAGTGCACCTAACTCTCCTGATGTGCTATATGTCCCTCGCTTGCCAAAAAAACTTACCTTTACTAAGATAATCCTGAACTTCCCTTGTTGCTCCTCCTCTC
>CM070036.1:48717791-48737418 GCA_036250615.1 Ptychadena robeensis | reverse complement strand
CCCCCCCCCTCCACCCTTCTATATAAGTATCACTAAATGTAACTGAGGGAGAAGTGTACAAACACAATTTTTTTCACTACGGACAATCACAAAAAAATATTTTGGGCACCTTTAATCTAGCTTTAGTATACAAACTAAATGGGGAACTTACCTAAATGCTAATCAGATTTTAAAAGAATATAAAGTTCTGTATATGGAGAGTAATGTTACTTATGTGATCACAATGTTGAGTACCGTATTTTTCGGACTAAGACGCACCCAGTTTTAAAAGCAGGAAAACCAGAAAAAAAATATTTGATTTATAAAAGTGTTCACGTCAATTAGGTTAATGCAATAGATTAAATTAATGCAATATCAAATTCAGCCAGTAGATGTCACTAGCAGAAGTACACACACAGCACATCACGTCACCTCTTCACTGATCAGGAGGAGGGGGGCAGGAAGCCCAGTTATCTCTGCACTGCTCTCCCTCTCCTCTCTGGCTGTGTGTGGAGTTCATCTATCCCTCTCTTTATTGCTTAAACCAACAGGGCTCTGTTGGCATAAGCAAATATACAGTTCAAAAAGGTGGTCCAGCCGTGGGCGGATCTCACATCTGACAGCTCCCTGGCTAGTCTCCTTGCCGGGAGAGCTGGCAGGGAGCCAAAGCGCGACCACCCATGGCTGAGTGGCCGGGGGTCTCGCATTGGGACCATAAGACGCAGGCACTCCCCCCCCCCCTGATTTTGGGGGTGAAATAGTGCGTCTTATGGTCACAAAAATACGGTATATACAACTGGGAAATAGACAATTACCCAAGTTTACTTTAAACAACATCTATTGCACTAAAAGAAAAAAATACAGTATAGTCTAGACTGTAAAACCAAACACGCTTTTCCAAGATTCCTAATAACTCTTATAGATTGCTTTAATTTTTAAAACATTGAACTTTCATATCTAACCCCATTTCCCCTCTCTTGATTTCACAAAAATTATTTCACCATTCACTCCACAATAATCAAATAGAGAGCTCATAACGGGTATTTATTAGTGCATGCCGTATGCATATACTTACTTCTATTAACTTACAGATATTAATAATTAAAGACCTTAACTACTTGAAATACAGTCCTACATGCTACTACTGATTGCGATTTATGTGTTATGCACAATGCTATAAAGTAGTCAAAGAATTTATCAATTATGAATGCTTTTATGTCTTCTATTACATTATTGTCTGCAATCTTATTTCACGTTATGTGTCTTCATACACTGCTTTGCTTTGCTCTGCTTTAATATTTCATCCTCATCCAATAAAAATATAATTTAAAAAAGGAATAGGCATAACCCAGAGCAAAACAACAGTATACAATGCTAATTACCTGGCCATAATAAATCATCTCTGTGCAAATTAAAATAGCTAGATAGATTATAACCTTCCTTAGAAGCTAGGCCTATAACCTAAATTAATTTCATGCTGACAGCTTTCTCCAATTGAAACACCTAGTCGCCTGATAAACAATGTGCAAGAAACTATACATGAATTCTTGTCAAACAATATCCATTTCTGTAAACAGATAATCAGCCAAATTAATATTAAATCAATATGCTTTTGCAGAGTGAATTACTGAAAAAGAAAGACAAACAATTGAGCTTTGACTTAATGCAATTTGCTTAATGCACACTTTATATTAGAAGAATATTAACTATTAGTTTATGCAGACCTGGGTGCTCTTTACTATTAATTTTCATGGATTAGACTTGAAGTATTCTCAAGGCAGCTGGCTTCCTTCAAGTGGCGCTTTGTTTAAGGTTCTATCAAACACATCCTTCCAAAACATATCTAGAAACCTCTGCACATTATGGAATGTCAAAGTATATACTTTAATAAGCATAGAATGGGTAAACCAGAAGAAGAAAGAGCAGATTCATTTGCAGCAATGAGTACAGTAGTGACATCAACATATCTAACTCCAAATCATTTAAGAACTTAAAGTTGGCCATACAATTATTCAATTTAGCGTTTGATTCCCAAATGATAGATAGCTGTGCCCAATTCGAGAATTGAACGCTGAGTGATCGATCCCGCTCCAAGAAAATGTCGATCAAACAGAGATCCAACATGTTGGCAAACCCATGTTCGATCACCATTACTTGATAGCCATCAAAAGTAACGGCCAAGAATCAATTGCCAAAGGTGGTGCGCATCAATTTGCTGAACCATCGGCAAGCTTTAAGCTGGTGATGCAACTTTATTGTTATGTGAATAGGTGTGCACCACTTTTGGCAATCGATCCCTGGCTGATACTTTGGATTGGGAACGAGGGTAATGGCTATCGAACAGGAAAATACGGACATGTTGGATCCCTGTTCAATCAACATTTTCTTGGAGCAGGATTGATTGCTTCAGATGGGCAGTGTTGATTCCCAAATAATCGCTCACTGATTATTTGGGAATCAAGGACTTATATGTATGGCCAGCTTACATAGGGAGTACTTAAGGAAGGAATACATGGCTCGATTTTTGCATTGATTTTTGTACAACAGAGCGCACAATTCTATTGTGCACAAATTTATACAAAAATTGAGCCGTGTATGGGTAGCTTCTGGCAGGATCAATCCCGCCCGAAGCTACAGGTTACCAATATGTTGGTAAACCTTGTTCGATATCCTATACTGTGCACCCATCTCAGTCCCCATCCAAAGTCTCGGCCGGGCTGCTGGCTGGCAGCCGATGCCGGGGCAGGTCGGCTGCTGCCGAAGAATCTGGAACGGCTCTAAAATCGACCCATGTATTGCTGGCTTTACACTGTAACACTGTACTTACATTATGACATTGTATGAGAACCTAGACACATTCACATATCAGGTGGTTCACGAGGAGTTCAAGGTTCTTATGGTCCTATTGTATGTGGTGTAAAACAATGGACACCAACACAATTAATTAACTAATAGTATGCAACGGATGGGGGGAAAAGCACCAATCTTGGCCAGCAGAGGTGGGAAAGCTGTCAGAGGAACGGTCCACCCACAGGTGGATCTTCCCTCTGCTAACGGACTGTGTATGCCAGCCAGGCAGTTTCAGCTTGGCTGACATAAACACACCAGTAGCAGAGGGAAGACAAGCCCGTAGGCCCTATAGGTAGTTTTTGATGCTCTGACGTATAAATATTTGAGGGAGGGAGTTGTCAGTACATTTGAGTGCTTTAACAAGTTCTGGTTGACACAGCTAAACTGACACCTGATTGTCTAATAGGACAAAAATATGGTATTACGTATCTTGTTTGCTAAGGAAAGTTTGCTATTCACTGATGATCAGTTCCACTGCTTATCCACTGCCTGTAGTTTTTCCCTGTAATTTAGTAGAGAAACATTTTTTCCATTGACATAATTTTGCATGGGACAAGGTCCTCATCTGCATTGCCCAAACACCTCAGGTAACAATGGTCAGCATAGATTGTTAGACGATGTGTAGACTTCAAAGCCAATAGGCATTCTAAACAACCTCAATCACATGTTCACCTATTTGGCTTATTTGGCTATTTCTTCATTCATATTTACTCATTAACCTCCCTGCGTGGTACTGGCAATTGCGGCAGGACAGGAAGCAATTGGAAATCTTCCTAAACAAATGAGTGGGGACATGTTTTTACTTTAACAATATTTTTATAGCTGACCATGTCTTCTGTGCCAATGTTACCCACAACACCATTGAGGAGCAGCACTACTCCCTAATAATAAACTCATTCTACAAATTAAAAGCAATGATCAACATTCATCTGGATGGACATTTTTTATTGCATATGGATTGTATATTGAATGTTACTTGTACAATATCATAAAAATATCAGTCCCTGTCGCCTTTACACATTGATAGCCAAACATATTACTATATCTTAGCCATCCTATTAAAATTAAAATGCCTATAATTTCACATTTTTTACTGGCACCAATGTCAGAATGCATCATTACAGTGATAACTTAATCTTTCCAGGTCAGTTAAATGTCAATAGATGTCAATGTCTTTAAACGCTATAAAATGTCAATAGATTATGTCGTTGAAGTTAATGTTTTGTCATATCTACAGTGCTGAGATAACAAGGCAGATTAAAATGAGCACATATCTGGATGTGTTATGATAATTGTTGCAGGAAATTGCAAATACATTTTTATTTCGGGTACATAAAACAAGAAAGGTGAAAAGGACAAGTAATACTGAGAGAAAAGGTGATTGGAAAGATAAAATCAAATCACTTTAAGTGTCTGAAATGGACAACATTCTGCCAATTAACAGAACATAAAATATTATTACAATTAAGGAGGAAAGAGCTGCGCAACTACAAAAGTCACAACTGCTTTACATAGGGAAGTTAGATAAAATGTAAAATGAATTTTACCTAACATGAGAAAGCACACTTTGAGACAGATTAGAAGACAAATGGCACATTTTCTTATTATTCTACACATGTATTGGACATTACTGTTACATTACATTTTTATTTACTTCACTTAATACTGTTCAGTTGTCAGAACATTTGGGTCCACACAGGTTGTGTCTGGTTAACACAACTGAACTGAATTCTCAGGGGATTATAAGCAGCCACTTTCCATAAGCTGGTTGTGTAATTCAGCAGAAACACAAATCATACCTTCAAATGATATGGTTTGATGATGGAGTTTTACCAACTACTTGGGTATATGAACATGGCTAGTGGCTGTTTTCCTGATAATGGAATAATATGATGACGCAGAAGAGGCAATCGTTGAGTCAGCCTGGGATAGATAAGTATTCCTGAATGCAGCTGGGGTGAGTTTGTTTTGTAAAGCAAACCTACCCCACCACCAGAGGTTAAGGTAACAGTTACAAGGGATCAGAGTTATGGATCTTATTAGATCTGCTGATTTAATATTTGTTAAGATAAAAAACAATTGAAGGGTCTACCCATATAGCTGGTTTATATTTTAACTGGTGGCTAGTATGGGGGTGTATGAAAGAAGGGTCAATGGAATTTAATGTAAAGTGTGTTTATGATTCTTGTTATTGCTTGGAATTATGTGTCCTTCAAATTAAATATTCCAACATTCAAACACAACATGTTTTTTTTGAGTATAGGTCTATGGTAACTTCATCATGATTCACTGAGAATGCTCATACCTGCCCAAGCCAAACCCAATTGATTTCTGCCCAAGTCAAACCCAATTGTTACCTGGCATACACCATGTAAAACCACAAAACATACAGCTTACTAGCACAGTAACTTATTATGTCTTTCATCCAAAAAAGCCAGATTAAACCTCATAGCTTTGATTTAGGCCTGACTATTGGGCAGAAATGCATAAGCAATGAGAGTTTTCAAATGTAATTAAAGGGAATCGTAGATGTTAAAAAAGTGCCAGATTTCTATAGTTTAATCCTTAAACTGATATCTTGATATCAGAAAAAAGTGATGACAATGGAATAAGGCTCTATTTACACTTTAGATAGCATGAGTTTTTGTCACATATTTTTAACACACCATAAATGCATCTATTGCAGTAAATCAATGTGTTTTTGGTACTTTAAAAAAAACAAATAAAGCATGGTATTAAATGCCGCGGAAATAAAGCCTAAAGCCATGTGTCCACTGCTATTTCCCTGTGCTGGGTGCACACCGGCACATTTGCACGCTACTTTGAGAGTGTGGAGTGGATTAGAATGAGAAATATCCTCTCTGTATCTTTGGTTGAGCCTCTAAAGCCGGCCATAGACGTCTTGATCTGTTGGCTACAGAACTGAAGGGAATCCTGTGTGCTCCACTAATACAGGTGATTCCCATCAGATTGTAGCCAATTAACTTGGAGGGGGAGGAGACTCCTCCTCCACATTAACTGCCTGCAACAGGATCGGCCACAAAAAGAACCAGCCGGACAGATCGCCAGGACAGACAATTATGCATTTGGTGGGAGCGTGCACGTCGGTCGAACGCCCACAACTATGGCCAGCTTAACACTGGAAAAAGAAGACGTTGCCGAAAATATTTTACAAAATGGCAGACTGATACGGAATTCCCTCACCTGTATCATTGCTCTATTTTGTTTTAACATTTTCTTCACCTGCAGATACTCAAAAAATCCCACAGTCTACAAAGCAGTAAGCCAACATAATAAGAGACTTCATAAAGTGCACATGGACATCTTCAAAAACCCCAAAACTTTAAAGGACTCTATCTATGCTCCATGCTCTATCATATGCAACGTGCCTAAATTGAAAGATCTGGAGTGGCCCTTTAATAATTTCCTGCCAAACGTTATGTAATTTTTCTGGCATGCAGTGCCAGTGGCTGTGCCCTTTTCATGATTCATTTGTATCTTTTAGGATTGACCTTATAGAATCCTGACTTTTCCTAAGCCTGTCTTCTTTGTTTCTGTTTGGCATTGAATAATAATAAAAAAAACAATTACATTGTTCACAAACTTCCTTTACCATTATGTTATGGTAGAGTAGTCCTTATATTTGGGCATCTCTACTTCAGATATTAGGAAAATGTTTTTTTACTTTTTCAAGGGCGCCTTAATTTCACCTCACACTTGTAATGACTGCCATTTTGTAAAATGTTACAACCTTTTTGAAAGCTAAATGTGTCTCTGAAATCAGCAGAGACTTTTACTGATAAAGCATGAGCAAGAAATTATAGCTCTGTAATTCTTCCTTTCTATAGAATGGGACCCGTCACTATGAAGCTTTACGTTTGTCAGAGAAGACACAGGTTTTATAATGGAAATGTAATTGTAGTGCCATTTTAAACAGTTGTCATTTGGCGGCAATGCTAATGATGCATAGGTCACAGAAAAAGATTTTTTTGTCATCCGCTTGGTCAAACATGCCAGTTATAATAAAGGAGAAGGTCACTCCATAAAATTAAACACTACAGGAGGAATTGATCAAACTTTGTGCACGGTTTGCAGCTTGCCAGAATCATTCATGGTAATTTTACACTTTAAAGATATTTAATTACAGATGAACAGAGAAGCCAAGAGATAAGCATAGACAAAACATTAGGAAACTGATCATTTATAAGACCATTTGTATATTTATAAAATGTGTACATACCCTCATGCTGACTTTCCCATGTCTAATAAAATTACACATGTCAAAAGATAGGTATACAGGGAGTGCAGAATTATTAGGCAAATGAGTATTTTAACCACATCATCCTCTTTATGCATGTTGTCTTACTCCAAGCTGTATAGGCTCGAAAGCCTACTACCAATTAAGCATATTAGGTGATGTGCATCTCTGTAATGAGAAGGGGTGTGGTCTAATGACATCAACACCCTATATTAGTTAAGGGTTAATCATCTGGAGGAAGAAACCAATTAGGGGTTTCCACCAGAGATTGAGTTTCCCCCTGGGAAATATCGCAGGGGCATGGGGACTTTAACGGCCTAAGTAAGAATAGTATGTCAGGAAGATGGTCAAATGGTGACAAAATTTTATGAAAAAGTATCAAAATAAATCATAAAGTAAAAACCGCACAATTTGACCTTACAGGGTTGGTCAATTCTTGTGTTAGTGTTGTACACAGAAACATATCGTATTGTTAAGTACACAGTAGTACAAACATTGTAAAATAATTCAAAAAGAACGTTAGGATAATGTCCTGCCAGCCGCAGGAGCGTGCCCCAACGCGCGTGTCGTAGTTTAACTTCCTCAGGGGGTAAGCTTTATCCATGTATTTGTGTAGATAACGATAAACTGCACAAGAAGCAACAGCGCTGTGGAGGTGACATAGCAAGGAACGGGAGGCCACACACAAGTTGCCCAACAACGGGCCCCCGACAAGAGCTGTCCACATGCCTACTACTATTTCACCTGATCAAGTCCTCATGACTATCTACTTACTCAACCACTGTTAACCACATTACACTTTGATTACGTCAGGCTGATGTTACGTCAAAACACTGACAGAATCCATGGATGGCAGGCTTTTGATGTCCCTTGCAAAAAAGGTGGCTATATGGGTCACTGATTTGTTTTTGTTTTTGTTTTGAATGTCAGAAATGTATATTTTGTGAATGTTGAGATGTTATATGTTTCACTGGTTTAATCACGGTAAAATAATAATTGAAATGGGTATAAATTTGTGTTTTTGTTAGTGCCTAATAATTATGCACAGTAATAGTCACCTGCACACACAGATATCCCCCAAAATGGCTAAAACTAAAAAAAAACTAAAAACTACTTCCAAAAATAATTCAGCTTTGATATTGATGAGTTTTTTGGGTTCATTGAGACCATGGTTGTTGTTCATAATAAAATTAAGTCCTCAAAAATACCACTTGCCTAATAATTCTGCACTCCCTGTTGTTTTGCATTACTACTATGTACCATATTATTTCGGACTAAAAGACACACTTTTTAACCATTAAAATCAATAAGTGTCCCTGCATCTTATGGTCCGGATATGTAAAAAAATATATATATTTCTTTTAGACCCAACCATCCTGGGAGCAATAGCTAAGCCAGGCTGAAATATGTTCCATTCCCTTCCAGCCAAGCCAAAACACTGCCAAGAAGAGATCTTATCAGCATTAACACTGGCAGTATCCATTCTGTGAACACACTGACCAACTTATGGAGAGACACATTTTACACTTAGTGTGAGTTGTGAATTCACATTAACATTTTGCATTGCAATAAATACATTTTGTAATAAAGACTCATCTCTCCTTCCACAGGGCTTGTCCCCACAGTCGAATTTGGCTGCGGCCGCTTGTGATTTTTGACAGCCACTAGTGGCTGGCGGCTCGCAAGGCAAGCCCATATGTACACAACTACTCATGGGTTAGTTGTACAGTGCCAAATTGTAAAATGTGTCTCTTCACTTCATTCATTTCATTAGATTACTTTACTCTGATTATTCTAACCTGTGAGTTTAACTTGGTTCCATACACCAGCTAATGGTATTTGTGGCCACTGAAAACACTCTGTGTGATCACTGCTAACAGTTGTGTACAACTATTAAAATTTTTTTTAAGTGTCCCGGTAGAGATGTCATCTTAGGACCTTGGTGCTGATTGCTTATCAAAGATTACTTGGTCTAACTTCTTTGCTACTGGCACAGAAATGATGTTCGCAGTGAAACATACTAAACTCTAAAACCATGAAAGAATCAATAACCCATTAAGATTTATTTTCTCACAATGAAGACTTGATTTTAATTATATGATAAATAAAACAGAGCAAGTAAATGGAATGGAGAATAGGGACTAAAATATATGTTTATATGTGTGACATGGGAATTAGTAGATCTAAAATCTTACTGTAAATGGAAGACATTAAGACCTTGAATAATAAACATTAAGTGTTTATTTGCTAAATGTAATTTTCACCTATTCTTTCATCCATCACCGCACTGCAGAACTGTTAAAGCCTTTTTACAAGCACAATAGGGTCACATTTACGTGGTCAAGTGAGACCGGCATGTAATTTATCAGAACTGCTTTCTGGTACTAACAACAGCAGAACAGAACTGATCATCAGTATAACTACTTGTGGTCTTCATCAGGAAAGTAATTAGATAAAAGGGACACCTATAGCAGGAGATGTATAAGCAAGGGCCACCATAATACCCTGTTTCCCCTATGATAAGCCATCCCCATCAAATAAGCCACCCCCTGATTTTTGCCAAAAACACTAAAATAAGCCACCCCCCGCAAATAAGACACCCACCGATACCTGCCACTGCCCGAATCTCCCATTGGGTGGTACAATGGGTAACTGTGTGCCTCCATGTGACTCTGTCAGGGCTGGCCGCAGTGCAGGAAGGACAAGCAAGCTGCTGATCCATGCCGCAACGGAATCTGTTACACGGCTGTACCGGTAGAACCCAAAAAAGTTAGTCAGTGAAGGGGACAATGGTTGGCACAGAATGATCAAAGGGGACAATAAATGGCACAGAGTGATCAGAAGGGGACAATGAATGGCACAGAGTGATTAAAAGGGGACAATAATTGGCACAAAGTGATCAAAGGGGACAATGAATGGCACAGAGTGATCAAAGGGGACAGTGAATGGCAGAATGATCAGAAGGGAACAATGAATGGCGCAGTGTGATCAGAAGGGGACAATGTTTGGCACAGAGTGATCAGAAGGGGACAATGATTGGCACAGAGTGATCAGAAGGGGACAATGATTGGCACAGGGTGATCAGAAGGGGACAATGATTGGCACAGGGTGATCAAAGGGGACAATTAATGGCACAGGGTTATCAGAATAAGACATCCCCCTCAAAATAAGACCTAGGGCATATTTTTTAAAATAGTTCACAGTGCCAGTGCCTTATCATCGGGGACACATGGTAGGATCATCATTTTTTTTCTTAAAGGGATATTAAACTCTAATGTGAAAAATAATGAATCCAAACTTCCAGCAATACTTAAAACGGACATACCATCCGGATTGGAGGAAGGAGGGAAAACCAGAAGAATATTGCTCATCCATCTTACATGCTGGAGGACAGGACACTGAAGCCATGGTGGCGTGGGATTGAGAAAGAGGGAAGGCTAATTATGTATGTTTTATCTACTTGGATCGGTTTGCCTGGATAAAGGCTACATGTAGGTAAGGAACTTTAAGGCTTAAACCGCTTTAATAGCTAAAGAATGTTTATTTTTATCATCTTGCATAGAGGAGTTTTTCAAGAAAGCTTTAAAAAGAAAAAAACAAGACCGTTTAAAGAAAAAAAAAAGTTCATTTGGTTTTAAATTCTATGCCAATATAAAAAAAAAGGTATAGGAACTAACACAAATTTATCTTCAGATAAAAAAGACTGTTCATGTAAAATCCTAATAGAAAATTTGAGATATTTATCCTCTCAGATCTTCTTTATCCTCCAAGTATCAGTGTGATAGTCTGTGTGACTGCGTCTTCAGGGCACAGAGTTATTGATTCTGGAAGTTGAGGAATGATTACAGGACTAATATTTTTTCCATTCTGTTTGGCGCCCATCCATGTGCCAGCAAGATGTGCTGTTAATGAGTCTGAATAGTCAAATAACAAATGCCACCAGGTGCCAGATCTGCAGAAGCTGGATCTCACTTATAAGCTCAAGGTCATCCTCTGGTGTGATATATATCTTTAGTAGGTATGTGTAGGGTTACATTGAGCTAATATGTAATGATGTCTATTATATGAGTAATGTATATTAAATACGTTGTATGGTAACCACACTGATAAATACATCTACAAGCATTCCCTTCTGCTTGCATTTATTTTCATTAAGTTGAAGTATTTTCTTCTTTAACAGGAATGGATGCTGGAAGGCGATTCATCCATTTTGCCTGAAGATAAGCACCACCCTCCCTCCCCTTTTTTCATGTTGTTGGAAAATTGGCATTTTTTTCTTATTTTATTGGGGTTACATTATGCATTTCAGTTCAGTGGGAGTGCCCAGGAACAAAAATGGTGGTATGGTGGTATGAGAGCATGGGTCAATCACACATGATAAACTTTAAGCTCTTAAGACGATCAATGACCCATTGGTCGTCATGTAAAATATGGTAGAACATTGAGTAATTGTTATTGTAATACTCACCAAGCTGGTAAAGGTGTGGCTGGTACAGTTGGTACATTATATTGGGATAAGAGTGGATTTTTAACATTCAGGACATTCATAAGATTGCTGCAGATTTGCAATATATAAACCTCCCTGGCAGTGACGCCAAAGAGGCAGGGGGGTTGGCGCCATAGACCACCATGTTATGGAGGCGGCATCCGTTTCCCAGACATCAATGATGACAGCGATGTGTAGAGGGGATGACGGGGAAAACCAGAAGATTACTATGTACTTTGCTTTGATTGCCTTTGATTTGCCGCACCACTAGTGAGGTAAATTATCTGTGAATGAACTGACTGATTCACTTATTTATAAGAATGTTTTCAAAGCATTGGCATGTGGTGTGGTCAGAACCTGTTAAGCAATCACCTAAGTCTTGGACTGAAGTAACCAAAGAGGAGAGTGGCCAAGAATGATTGAGTCAAATATAATATGCATACATATATGCTGAAGTACCGTGGCATTTGCCTTTAAAATCTGGGGCTGGTTAAAATCATAAGCCTTGAGTCCCTCTGCAAGAAAAATTAATTGGGAAAGCAAAGCCAGTCTACAAAATGGTGGCACTTGGTGAAATCTGCTTATAAAAGAAGGTGGTTTCTAGAATTGGTTATGCTCCTGTAAACCTGTTTGGATAGAGTAAACCTGTTTGGTTGTTCCACTGTTCATCCTGGGAGCTACATGGGTAAATTAAAGAGACTTAAGCAACATTGGAAGCAAGTAATATACAGCAAAGATAAAGTCTGTGCATTGGGGGTTTACACATTCACCTGGCAGAAGGAAAAATATGTCAATCTAACAGAAGGACAACTGACTATAGAGGAGGAGGAAAGGCAACTTTGAACAGCATTAATCAACGTCGACTAAGAAGATTTGGGTCAGTGGAGTTCAATGATCTCTCCATTGACACAACAACTGCTGGGACTTTGTCTTGTTATCCATATTAGACTCTTGTTAATATTCATGTTAAATAAAGCTGTGATCTACATTATCCACTTTTTATACCGATACAGGTGCCATGCTTCATTTATTTGTGGTGTAGGCATTGGTGATATGTGAATGGGTTCCTAAAGTGTAGTAGCATCAAATTGACGTCCAGCCTTGCCGAGGTCATTACATTCCCCTCATCTGTTTGAAATTTTCAGGGCACCGGAATAGTGGAACAGCATTATCTTATATCTCATTTCAGGCTATTCTAACATTTGTAAAATTTCAATGTAACTTTGAGCATTGTCCTATCTATGCCACTGTCATCAATTCACAAACTGGCTGCAAACTCAACATATATTTTAACCCTTGCCTACTTAGGTACAATGTCCAACCTTCTAAACATCAAAATACACAGGATCGTACCTGAAGTTTGACCAGTCCCTATAGTTTCTGAACTGCAGTTAACAATAAGAAGTTTTATTAAACAGTCACTCTGACTTGATCATCTCCTGTTGTTAAATAAAAGAAGCACATCTAGGGATGTCAGTGTTTACTCCTACCTTTCTTAATTGGTTTGTCATTAGTTTATCAGCATCTACTAACCCCATTAGCCAGTGATTAGTATGTCGTTTAAAGCCTGCAAACAACCAATTAAAGGTGTCAGGAAGCATCGCTGAACACCGAAGTGACACCATCCTGTCACATCACTTCTGCAGTCACTCAATACTTTATATGTGGTATAAATAATACATAGCAAGGAAGATTTATGCATAGTAAATAATAAATATCTCATGCAGTAACCTGAAAAAAGAGAACGCTATTTTTTTCTAATAGAAAATTGATTACAACTTCTATTACAATCTAAGATTTTATATAAGAGATTAGAAACTAAAACATTTTGTCAATTTATTGGCTGGCCACGGATCCAGAATGTGAACTTACTAAGAGTAACAAGTTCAGGCTGAACTGAGAAGATGCGGCAGGCATTGTAATAAAACGTTAACCATGAAGATTACATCACAGTAGGGGATAAGTGCAAAATGCTGCACACATATAGATTGCTGACAATTACTTCCTCATTTGCTTATTAAGAAAGTCATTGCAATGCAGAAATTAAGAAGCAAAGGCAATATTGTTCAATTAGGTGGATAATGTTATGGAAAGAGTTCCCAGCAGTAACGAGCAACCTCCGACATCTCACCCCTTTACTAAGTATCATGGGAAATGTAGTTTTATTGCTAAACACTGTGATGAATTTAATTCTGACGACATCTTTTCAATAAGCTAAATTAGTTTACCAAATAAAGACTTTTTCAATAAGCTAATTTACTTAATCAAATTGAAGTTGATTTAATAACAGCAGCTATGTCATTCTAAGAGGTCAAAGGGGTCATTTTAAATGGTTTTCTACTGGAGGGACCAGAAAGCTTAGTGAAATATATTTTATTGTACATTTACATCTGTCAACCTAAGCACACTGAAGCTGAGAGTTTGTGACATTTTTGTTACTTGAAAAAGTTATATCGAAGACTCATTGGCTTTATATATTCCTTAATGATTGCAGCAGTGAGCTGTCTCTGCTAGAGTTACCAAAGTCACCTTACTTTGCGCCCTTTTTTCTTAATTGATTTTGCCAAATTAATTATTAAAGAGTTTAGACATGACAGTTAGATGCTTTTCCAGTGACTCCTACAGGACCACAGAGATACATGTGTCAGTAAAGAGATTTTGTCTCTGGAATTCATTATGCTGTCAATGTACATTTTAATTCTAAGGAAAGTTATACCATTTACACTTTAAATAAAATACCAAACAGACAAAGTGCAAAATACTAACTCAGGGTGAGGTGTAAGTCACCTCAGACTAAGATAACTTTCCTCTGTTGATACAGAGGCTAGGGGACTTTAAAGGTCAGATAGGTGGAAACAATATATGCAATATACAGGTATATAACAATAGTACAAAAATTTTATCAAAACATCAACAAAAATACAACAGTAGGCTGTGTGTAGAAATAAACACAACAGCAACAGTAGAGTACAAAGAATACAGAAAATACAGACATGTAGCTTGGTACTGGACCAAGGCAATAGAAATGACTTCTGCGGGATCAACAGTTTGCAAACCACACAGAGCGTGCCACAGACAGCGTTTCAGGCAGTGCCAGGCACCTAACGATGCCAAAGGGGGATCATAAATACCCCAACGCGCGTTTCATGATTTGAATGACTTCCTCAGGGGGAATGATCGCTGGCATACAATTGCAGGTCAATGGCAGGATATCATGGCGGGCAGTTTGCAGGATGATTTGTTTCAGCTCAGACAAAACAGTAGGTGGAACGGGAGGCCCCCATCTTCCAGGGACACTGGCAAGCACATATACAGCCTAGTGGTAGGTTTGTCAAATAATCAGAGTAGAGGGTTACGTTGTTTAGGTTGGGTCAGCGAGGTCTGGTCGGCATGGTACTCCCGTATGTCAGTAAAGAGTTAGGTCAGGATCAGCTTTGAGCGCCGTGCGCTCACGGCCATCTATCTGACCCATATAATCTGCGCCTACAGCTTTATCGGACATGACTGTAATTATGGCGATCTCCGATGCTTTGCCTAGAGACCGCTGGTCTCCATGCAAAGCTTCAGCTGCCGGGGAGAGAGCAGAGCTGTCTCTCCCCAGCCAGCCGATATCTGACATCATCACGCTGCTGCAGGGTACATTGGACGGCCCCAATATTGAGCTGTCTGTACCCTGCTTAAGTCGTGAACAAGAAGTCAAGTATCTCTTGATATACATTTTCCTCATTGAAAACAGTTATCTGGCTGCCTCCTGTGGCCATATGCGTTCATTAACCCCCAGACTGGCCTTTCTAGGTGACTAAACATGGTGGATGGCAAAAATGAGAGCAGAATGGGTAAGTATAAAGTACAGCAAAAGGGGCTTCAGCAAAGTATTAGTTTAAGGGTGTGCACTCTTATGCAACCACATTATTTTATTTTTATAATTTTTTTTTTCCTCCAACTAAAAGATTTCAGTTTGTTTTTTATTTGAGTGGTACAGTTTATAGGTCATAATAAAGGTGGAAAAGGTTCTGAAATGATTTATCTTTGTCTCATTTTTGTACAGCGCAGGACATTTTGTGTAGACTTTTTATATCCACTGTATGTATATAATAGAACTAAAACTTATGTCTATAGTGATAACAATCTGACAGCATTATAATGTATAATAGCTTGACATTTTCATTTTGTGTGAAAAATATTTGGGAGTGTAGTGGCATTTGTACTATCCCCAGCATTCAGATTGTCTTTTTACATTTTCTATTTCTCAAACTTCCTGTCAGTTGTGAAACACTTTGTTAAGTCCACTAAGTTGTGAAGTGACAGTTCAATGATTGCATGTTGACCTTGTAGTGACTAATACTTGCTGGTCCTTGAGATAAATCTACTGGGTGAACTGCTGGGCTGGAACACTGTGCATGCAGCATGAAGAGGTATAAACTGAAAAAAGATAAAATATTTGGCAGGACTTTTCTAATGAGTTCTGTAAGTTGAAGTTACGACCCCTCATTTAATTTACATCAACAAAAGTCAAATATATCCTGTTACAGAATATAGATACTGTTCATTTTTACATGTTCCATATTGATGTAAACTTGCATTTATAAAAAAAAAAAAACAATTCAGCACAAAAAAGTTTTTTTTTAAATGTATGTTATATTGACTTGTACTTCGTGGACATGAATATCAAGATTAAGTAAACTAAGAGCGTATGGTCATTCTTAATTATACAAAGCCCTTGCAAGTGACCATTATGGGAATGGCTTTGATTAGCATTTAACAAGTCAGCCTGTACTTAATATCCTTAACCTTAGCTGAAAAGTTTTATTACTTACAGATACTGTCAACTGCTGTCACCAAGTTACAAAGAATGCATCTGTACATCTTACACACTGTACATTTATTCAATAATCTATCATCCACCTCTTCTGTCAAGACAATCTAGAACATAAAATGTTCTTTCTTTGGTCTACAAAGATACCATGTCTCTGTGATATCTTATTTGTTATCTTGAAGCACAATGATGGAACAGTATACAATAAATAGTGAGATGTCAGGTTGCATCAATTGTGATTATGTGATCTGCATTAAAATATACAAACATTCATTCATTTACATTAAAAATTAGTCATAAACAATGCCATTGGAATAATTATGTACAGAGGGGAATAATATATATCAGCCTAGTGAGAATTATCTATTATGGCTCAGATTTGATTGGGTGCCGTGAATCACTGCATTTCATACTGCCTTAATGAATATAAAGCTACAACTCTCATTTTTATAAAATGTTCTTATTTCAGATCAGACCAGATAGCCTCCACCCAACCTTCCTCCATCAATGGCCCTTGGATGCCAATAATGTCCTACCTTGGACAACTTTTAACATACAGCTTGGGGGTTGTTTAAAAAACTACCCCATTACAGGTTAATTGGACTAAAACTCAAAAACCGACCACACGCCATATGAGGCGTCCACCAGTCATTGCGATTTTAGCTAGTTTACCAGGCAGTTAAAAACTGCCCTTGTAAATGTAGCCCTACTATGAACTGCCACCATTTACTGCTTGTACCAATATATGGACTTCCTAATCTATAAGGACTGACAAATTGTATAAACAACTGTCTTTTCAAATGCTATTGTTCATATGGGTATTCCAGCAAAACCAAATACTTATTTTTATCAGTCCAATTTGGTAAATATGTTTTATTTTCTTACTTACTACTTCAATGAATTAACAAAAAAAAAACTGGATGGTTGGAGGTTATAGACATTTTACTTGTCAGATTATTAAGAGTATAAAATGTATCAAACTATCTTTTAAAAAAAAACAAAAAACCTCAAGCGGATTCCTCGGTAGCTTCTCCTAATCCATGTAATCCAAGAAAGACGTCATTGGAATGCTTTCTGCAAATATTTTACCATACGTATGGATACTGAGCTCATATCCAGATAAAATAACTGGTTCTGGTAGCTATATTTTGTGCAGCAGACTGATTTATTCATTTTTGTATCTGTATTACACATTGCAGTCAATGTATTGCCTTGTAAGAATGTAAATGACAACACTGCAAAACCTCTTTGACAAAATTCACCGAAATGGTCACAGCATTCTTATTTGCTGCTTAGATCAGGAGATGGTTACAGTATCTCATTTAAGGTTCCCATTTGTCTGACCTAAACTCCTTAAACTTAACCTAAAATTCTGCTTTACAAGAGATTTATACCCTTCCTAACTTGCATTGTAGTGCAACTTGCCACACTTGCAATGACTGTATCAGCATGCATTGATGAAAATTTACATGGCCATCATATGTATGAAAAATGCCAATCTTGTATATAACACTGTAGACCGACCTTCTTTTCCACCTTTGGGCCTGTGATTGATAGGTACTGATGTCATAGATATGAAACATTATACTAGTGCTTTCCTGTAAGCACCGGTACTCTCAATGGCACTGCCTCAACAGTAAATGGACACAGAAGGCAATGCCTTATTTATTGCCATCTGGGTAAACTGTTTCTTTTCTGTCTTGAGAAACACAGCCATATTGCCCTATGAGACACATGACACATGCAAGTAGCTAATGTGATTTACGGTCTGTTTTAAAAAAATTCAGTGTTACAATAGAAACCTGAAGGAAGTGTGGAGCTGAAATGATCTTGTTAAATATGCTTTTCTATATTTCCTATAAGTTTATATTCTCTACTTAATCAATTATAAATAGTACATTTAAGTTTATAAGTAAGCATCTGCATATTTTGTATATTCTGCTTCTATACTTTATATGCTATATGATTAAATATTGTACCATATAACTACTGATGCTATCCACAGAACATTACATAAATAGAATCCAGATTCAGTAATAACGGCATACGTCAGTGAATTCTGCAGCAGCTTAGTGAACTCACCCGGTATAAAACAGTTTAGACACATTAATAAGTTCAAAGCTATTGTAAGGAAAGGTGAAAGACAAATTAGCTGCACTTATAAACACCTTAATGGTGTATTTATATCTATATTTTCATTTGTTTATGTTGAGAAGGACATAAAATTAACTCCAAGTTTACATTAGATAAGTATTATTTATTAACCTCCCTAGTGCTCTTGCAAGGCCCAGATTTCTGTACCAAAAGCGCACCCTAATGGAATTTGTTTTTTATGTTGTGGGACTGTAACTTCCAAAATATGTCCATACAAGGGTCTAGTAGACATCCTGAATAAAATAATGTTTGAAACACACAATTATGTAAAAAAAGAAAAAATTACATTTAAAAAAATAAATAAATGAAATATAAGGTATCATCTGAATGATAAAATTTAAAAAACATATTTTGTATGAAAGATTTGAAAACAGTATGTATTTATATTTATGTTTTGTTTATAATAAAATTTGTATTCAAATGTGTTTTGTGGGTTTTTTCTACTTTGAATTGTATTGGATACAGTTATCACTGTATCCAATACAATTCCCCTTGGCACCCCTTTCTCTCCTCTGGTGTCATGGACATACCAGGGGAGGGAGAGTTAACTTCAAAGGGAATCACACTGAACAGTCTTCTGCATAGAAAACTGTTTCTCGTGATACTTACATTTTAATTTCCCACCGCCCCCCTGATGTGACATGATCACGTCACCCGGAGGGTGGGGGATGGGACATCAGCTTCAAATCAGCTCAGAAGGGACAAGCCAGCTCAGAAGATTGGAGCCACTGGGACAGCGCAGAATGGTAAGTATGTGCTGCTGGGGCTCTGATCTTCGCCGGACAATCTCGTCCAGTGCAATACTAACAGGACAGCGCTGGACGAGAGAAGCGCTAGGAGGGTTAAGAGGCATATAATGCTAATAAGCTTTAGTCATGTTCAAGAATGGATATTCACAAAGTAAGTGAAACTTATGGAAAAGTCAAAGAAATTTAAATATGCTGTCCGGCATATATACATCATCTTAAATCAGATCTCAGCCCTGGAATCCACTGCTGTAATGTAAGTATAGATGCATGCATGATATGTCATGTACACTGTTTGCCCGAAAAAAGGGAACCCTTCGAAAATAAGGTACCCTTAC
>CM070036.1:48706025-48717522 GCA_036250615.1 Ptychadena robeensis | reverse complement strand
CCCCCCCCCCTCTGATCCCCCCTCCCTTTGTCATTCTAAGTGATTCCCCCAACCTTAAACTCTAGTACCGTATTCTTCTTCATGGAAAAATAAGACATCCCTCTAAATAAGACGTAGGGCATCTTTTGGAGCAAAATTTATATATGACACTGTCTTATTTTCAGGGAAACATGGTATGCGTTGACCTTATGTGGGTGCATTGTTGGGCATACACAGTTGGGATGACCTAACTAACCCATACATGTGACATACTATAGGCTTTCCTGTTCTGTACACTGTGCAGGATGCTACATGCTTAACATCATTAAAATATTAAAACTCAGTGGTATATTCTCAATATCACTAGTTATGACATGAATACATAGAAACCATTTGTACCACTGTGACTACTCAATTACACACCATTCAGTGAACCAGTATGCATTTGCTGTTGGTATTTTAAACCAAAGCTTTACAGGTCTATTTGTAAAGACAGTCGGAGATAGCATGAGATACTCATATGGCTCAGATGCAGTTAATGCAGTTCTGAGATTATCCTTCCATATACTACATAGAAGTGATCATATCACAAGTCACAGGAGGTTCTGGTCATACAAGAGCTTAGGCTATTTACAATTTTTCACAATGTGCACACAACGGCCTTATCAGAGTTTGTGAAGATAGAACTATTAATATAGATAGAGGTGATTTTATCATACGTCCATTTTCGCCAATAAGTAAAAATTTAGATTTTTGTTTTATTTGACGAATAGGTAACAATATCACATTTAATAGTGATGAAATCATAACATAAATCATAAATGGAAAGATATCAGGAGACACGGCAATAACCTTCTTTTGCAAAAGGTTAAGTTATATATACTGGGCAGCTTACATAATGAATGGCTAGGAAAATCTATGAGCAATGCCAGCTGTACCTTTTTTCTGCTTACAGCATATATAAAAAGAGACAGTAAAACACTGTGTGATATAGATATAATTTAAGACTGCATTAATTAAGCTCAAGAAACATATTCTTCCTGTAAGCCAACTTTGCATTTGTATGTCTGTGCTCATCACCTTGCCTCTTCCCGTAACAGTGTCTTCAAACAATTGGAAGCAATCAGAATATATAGCCCCGCGCACATAATGCACAATTTAATACTCTGCTGCTAAGAACATCATTTGAAGATATGAATCCTATGATTAAATATGTCAGGACACTGCGGGGCTTCAAGGTTCAAACATTCAAATATTGATGACATGGAACAAATCTAGCTTTTGTTTAACTACAGCAATCATATCCTGAAATCATATAATTTTGTACTCACCAGCACATTTTGTCCTTGTTCTCAGGGCTGGTCCAGGGGAACCTGTGCCCCCTTCACCTGGCCGTGTTAACAGAACACTTATTTCATATTCAGTATCCGGATCGAGATGCCCAATTTTATAACTTGATGAGTCCACAGGCTGAATATCATACCAACTTCCACTGGTGGTACGGTACTCTACTTCTCTCTGAATGATGGGCCCATCACCATTTATTGAGTTGGCATTTAGCTGTATCCACAAATAGGTTGCCCCAACAGATGAAAGCTGGGGTGGTGCTATGGGCACAGGTGGCTCTGGAAAGAGAAGTGAAAATAGTAAAAATGAGCAAATCATAAATTTTTACATCAATTTCTACCTTCTTGGATACAATATGGAAACATAGAAGGCTGGGAGTCAGTTGGGCATACACAGTTACATTTTCTGTTTTACTGACTGCTATCAAGTAATAGTAAAATTGATTCCTTTTAACTGAACTGACTGACCAAAAGTAATGGAAATCATGCAGAAATGAATGAGCCAGGATTGGTCATGTTGAAAAGTTTCAGTCAATCGTAGAAATATCTGAGGTTTTCTAGGCATTTCCATCCAATCATATTATAGAGAATGTGCACAGGTTTTTGGAAAAGAATCAATCGCACTGTGTGGTAGTACAAAGGATCAATCTTCAACTGACAGCCCCCAGACCTTTGGTTTCTTCTTCCTGAAATAGATAAACACTATATAATATAATAGTCCTAGCTCTGAAGGTGTCCATACACATCTCGATTAGTGGCCGATTGCGCCACAGATCAACCGCCGTGCTCACGGTGGTCGATCTGCTGCGAAAAAGGCCGATAATCTAAAGCTTAGAGTTGTAATTCAGCCAGAAATCAACCACGAAAATGATCTAAGGTATTACGGACATGTCACTAATTCTTGGATCATTTTAATTAATTAGAGTAAGTACAGACACACAAAGGGTGCCTGGCCACTTCTCAGCAGGTCTGGCAGTGCCCGATGACGCCTTCATCTGCCAGAAGATTGGCTGCTATTCTAAGCGTGTGTGTCAGCTTCAGTTATAAGTTATTTTTAATTAGTTAGTTGGGCTATCTCTGAGTTTGCTCTTTGCATCATGTAAATGACGTATTGGTCTAATGGGCGCATTTTTTATTTAAAAAGTATAGCCATGAACAAATACTTCTAAGTACTAAGTCTTTAGTGTACTTTTGCAATGACTTTCCTATGACCCCAAACAATTTAAAGGCAGCTTGTAGTCCCTTAAGACTTCAGATCCTCAGTGGCCACTGCGCATAACCTGGCCTGCATACTAACTTGCAGCTACTGGTGTAAGTATACTTAGAAGCCATAATATCAATCTACTTTATACGCACCAGCTGTAAGAGTACATTTCTAATATCTTGTGAATACTATCACAGAATAATATGGTTTTGTTTAGATCTCCTATCTCCTAGCTATGGAATTATTTTGCAGAGTATTAAAACAACAGGAAACTCCAGAACATTTTTTAATCTGAAGCAGAAATCACCCAATATGATCTCCTGTTAGCCACGGGCTGCTGTGTTAGTAATGATTGAGCGAATGCCGTGTGTAGGAAGCGTGTGCTGTAAACACTTCCGAACCAACTCAAAATCATTTAACATCAATTTATGTGATTAAGCTATTTCTTGAACCAGGACGTGATACAATGCCTTCATGGAGAATCCTAAGGCATGAGTGAAGCCATGCTGAAATAAACACATAATTACTTTGAAGTTCCTCCAATATATTAAGCACTGCTGAACGTAAATGCAAATTGAATAGCAAGGTCAAAGGGGTTAGAAGATATAGCATTTAGGTAACAGCTTTGCCGGTATTTCAGATCCGCCGACTTCCAATTACTTTGTGAAACCCCAGAGCTATTTGCAGCAACTTGTGCATCGTGGGTAAAACAGAGGCAATGAGGCAGTGCTATCCTGAAGGCTAAACAAAGCATAGGGACAGCTGATTTCTAAACACAATCTATTACAGTTCAGCCATATGCACCTCAGATCTGCCTTTCGCTTTTCCATCCTAATATAGACAATTGCTTTAAAGAGGGATTTCACTCTTTACATATACTTATCTAATTCCAACAAAATAAGAGCTCTTAATTCTTCATGTTTAGCTTCTCTATATCTGACTCTTTAACATAGTTAATCGTTTTCCTAAACTTGGTGAAGGGAAGATTGACCTTTAAGCTGTAGAAAAATTGCTTCCCATGCTTATGACTTATGCCGGCCATAGACATCTAGTTTTCTGGCCGATTTTCTGTCACGAGTCTTTTCTCGTGAGATCGACCCTGCATGATGACGTCATCAGACATGTCCGGTTGTGCAGAGAATGCAATGGGATCGGTGTAAGAAATATATGGGAGAATATAGCTTTTAAGCACTAGATTTGCGGCTGATTTTGGGGCAGATTGACAACTGCCAGCGCGCATGGCAGTCGAGCGGCGGCGGCAAATCTAAACTTCTAGGGCCACGTTAAGTTTTAGAGAATCTGTGTCCTTTAATATTCCAAACATTCAAGACAATTTTTGGGATTTTATGGAAAAAAATGTTCTGGACAAAATGTGTTTGTAATCATAAGAGATAACCAAAAACTGATGGATATGTAGTGAAAGGTTGTGAAAGCATTTGAAAAAAAAAAGCTTTTGCAATTTAGGTCAAAGTCGAAATTTTTTACGTGACTTTAAACTGTATATTTTAGACCATTCGTTCAAATACCTACCTAGCTCTGTTGTATAGCAGAGCGTCTGATGGCTGAAATATACTTCTACTCTGGTGGCCGGAGAAGGGGATAATCAGGAGGGGAATCTGTCTCTGTCCTGTGTCCTCCCCAGCAACTCCAGGGATCGCAGGCAAACTCAGAGTACCCTACACAGCAGGTATAATGGTTGAGGCATGTCTCCCCGCTCTGGCAGAGAGATCTATTTTGGTTGAACTACTGCTTGACTAGGTTGAAACTGCATCTCCAGCAGCCATGTAGATGTGTCCAGAATATTACAGATATGCCTCCGGCTCTGGCGTAGGGATTCATTCCAACTGAAATGCTGTTCAGGCAAACAGCATCCCCAGCAGCTCTGTGGATGTGCGGTGCACAGTACAGACCAGGGGCACTGCTGCCTCACTGCAAGGTGGGACACGTTCTGTTTGAATTTCCTGTGACTCAATTAGCTGCAGGAGATTCACCAGCCAATTTCTTTTTACCATTTCTATTGTGCCAGGTGGAACAATGTGATTGGGCAATCCACCAATCAAATTGCCCATTAAAGCCTCTGCATAGCAGTGAGCTTGGGTGTGTTTATGTGTTTTATTTACCTGTCTGTTTACAAGTGTATTTGTTGTCAACAGTGACTCAACCTGATTTCTGAAACTGCTAAAACTCTGCCTGGCCTGACTTTGGATTGTCCCAGACAACATCTCTTGCCTTATCCATCCATACTGTCCTTTTAGAACTGACCTTTAGTGTATGACCCTTGTCTTGTTTTCTAGATTACCCAATAAAGCCTTTTACCTGGATATCCGGTGTTTGTAGGGATTGTGTACCCAGGCACATTACAACTATGTCTTTAACCTCCCTAGCGCTCTGCTGAGGTCCAGATTTCTGTACCAAAAGCACACCATAGACTTAAATGGAATTTTTTTATGTTGTAGGCCTGTAACTTTCCTAAATATGTCCGTACAAGGGTCTAGTAGACATGCTGAATATAATAATGTTTGAACACACACAATTATGTAGAAATAAATTAAATAAAAAAATTTAATAATAAAAGGTATTATCTGAATGATAAAATGTCTAAAATACTTATTTGGTATGAAAGATTTATTTATGTATGTATTTATATTTTGTTCATAAAAATGTTATTAAATTGGAAATGTGTCATGTGTTTGGTCTTTTTTTTTACTTTGAATTGTATTGGATATAGTTATCACTGCATCCAGTACATATCCCTTTGGCACCCTCTCTCCTCTGGTGTGAACACACCAGGGGAGAAAGGGTTAACTGCAAAGGGCACATCTGGGTAATCTTACTAGGAACATTTTTCTCCATGCTCCTGTGCAATTTACTTTTGAATCTCCCGCCGCATCCCCAATGTGACGTCATCGCGTCACTCGGGAGGGTATCCGCTTTCCTCCTGTTGCTTGTTCTTCAGTTCGGAGCCGCCGCAGCAGCGCGGAATGGTAAATCTGCGCTGCCGAGGCTCCGATCTTTGCCAGACGGCTCCATCTCGTCCATTGCAGGAGCGGTCAGGAACGGCAGGGGGGTTAAAAAATATAATTAACTCTCCTCATAACATTAAATATACATTAAAACATAAATGAAATAAAGGGGAGCCATCTATTAGGGTGTCCATATGCACAATTTGGCAATTTTATTGAGGACGCTTTGAGGCAATAAACTGGCCCGTTGTTTAATACGTCACTTTTACTAATAACCGAGCAGACCTTCCCTCCGATTTCTTGTGACTGCATGTCCTTTAATGTTTTTAGAGGACAATTTCACTGACATTTCGCTAATACGTTTGCAGAATGAGAGATATTATACTACAGCGCAATCCTCGAGGAAGCTTTATCTTTTAATGTCATAATATTTTTCATGTTTGTGATAAGTAAAACAGTTTTATCACTAAATAGGGCTTACTCAGTTCTTTACCAAATACAAAGAATACATTTCGTCGCTTTCTTTCTAAAACACAAAGAATACTGCAGATCTAACTATTTCAAAGAACATATAAGAAGCCAATATTTCAATAAATGCCTCGCCTGCTTTAAAAATGTGGTCTGATATCATCTTGAATCCTCCTGCTGGCTTAAAATGAAAACGACTAAGCCGCGGAATAAATGCAAGGGTTTTTTTTTTATTCTTCACACAAGCAACAAAGTTAAGTTCTTGCAGAAGGAGCCAAGCCTTGAATAGAAGTGGGTCACGGGTGCTACAGATGGCTTCCCCTACATGCCCTCTGTTAAATGCTGCAAACCAAGTTCTGAAAGCTGAAAGACACCTTGCTTCTCCTTGTGTGAACTCAATAAGCAGGTTGAACCTTGCAATAATCGGATGTCTTTTCAGACAGAACCATTAAAGTGTTCTTTGTCTGGTTTATAACGCACCTGTGACCAGACTGATATTAGAAAAAGTTTAAGCACTGAACCATATGCAGGGGTTTAATATGCTTTTTCAAACACATCGAATCAATACTGCCCTGCTGCTTGCCTTAGAACATATGTATTTTAATAACAGCCAAGATCTCGTGTAGCATAAGAACAATTGGATCTTATATTAGATTACATAGGGTTCACATGCACAGAAGACGCTGCTACTGCAAAGTAACTCATAACATGCAATAACTGTAGCCCACATATGCCTCCAACAATACATTCATTTTGTCAATTCAAATATTAGTAAATTGGCATTAGTTCCTGTTGGTGAAAGATTCTGATATTTACAAGCAAAGATAATGATAGTAAGATTGGGTAAAAGTGTCAAAAAGCAAAATACACAATTGATTTGTTTGCTGCTTCCCATACATATGAATATCCAAGTCTTTTTGGTTAGTGGCAAATGGCATATTTTCCAGTCCTTGCTCTACCCACAACATGCTTAATGGATAGACGATAAGCTTCATCACTTCTATCCAAATATTAGAGGGGTCATCTGGCAAGCAGATAATAGTAAATTGAATGAGTAAAGCCAGGCATACACAGGTCCATACCCGTATGATCAACCCGCAGGGTCCTGATCTCTGCTCTGCCTCCATGATCAATTTGGGATTTATGGACATGTCCAGTTCTGATTCGATCGATCAATCCTGCTCTAAGAATGGTTCTTTTTGTTTGATTTTCCATTCCATTATCACAGACGTGCACCACCTTTGAAAATCTAACCGTGTATGGCCATCCTAAGTAGTAGACTGATCTTTCAGGTCTCTAGAATTAAATCCAATCATTTGTGTATCATTTATTCCATTTGCTAGGTCGCTTGAAATGAGAATGGACATGTCAGAACCGGGTCAACCTCAACAGAGGCCTAAGAAAACTCTACCCAAAAGTTACCTACAGAAATTGTAACTTTTCCCAACTCTATCCAGCACTAATGCACTTTTGTTACCACAATTTCCTGAGCTGATTTAATTTTAATAGATCATTTCAAGACATAAACAAAAACCATGAACAGATGGCTATTGTTCTTCAATGCCACTTTGACATAATATTGACATATTGTTTCCCTGAACTACTGGGTTCATCGTGCCAATCAGTTTGTGAGCTCTGGAGATAACATTGTGCATGACCCTTGCTTGCTTTCAGACTACTCTTTGGATTAACCCCTGGATACTGTGTTTGGTTCGACTGATCTGTGTATGACTGCTGCTTGCATCTGGACTACTCCTCTTATTAACTTTGGATACTGTGTTTGGTTGGACTGATCCTCTGTGTATGACCCCTGCTTTGAACCTGGACTTTTGCATCTACCCTTGTTCCTGTACTCACTCCCTAGGGGGTCCTTGAAGGGTTTCACCAGCCTTCAGCTTTCAGGCGGGATACCTTGTGCGTGAAGTCCTGGGGGCAACAGAAGTCAGGTAGGCGTATCGTGCCTCCCGTTCAAGCGGGGACTTGTCTATAGGTGAAGGCCGCAGCGGAGATTGGGGTATCTGACCTGACCTGTAAATTGGTGATCCCTTTGGAGACCCTCACACTTTCCATGAAGCTCCCCCAGATGTCATGAAGCTCCCCCATTGTTACTAAATAAAAAGATGATCTCACAACATCAGAAAAAAATTAAAAGTCCCAAATATGTTAACACAGCCTTTGGATTGAGCGCCCTAAGTTTGATTTAATGTGATTTACTAAATATCTGAACAGTCTCTGCAAATGGTCCTCATACACCTTCCATGGCTCCATCCAGTTTTATTTTATGCCAGTGAAATGCTAAGCCAGCAACAAATTTCTACAAATAACCTTTCCACAATTCTCCAAGAATAAGATTTTTTTCTACTGCGTTTGAGTTTAGTCAGTAGATAGTAATGGTGTTATAAATATTATTAATGAAACGTTCCTTCCCTTTTTTTATTTAGTTCTCCAGTAGTGAATAAAAGCTGTGAATTAAGCGGCTCATAATTAAGTATTTGCTTATGTCTGATGTCTCTGCAACAAAAACAACAATTCCTCTTTTATGAATTTGTAGCTACATTTACATTTACATTTGGACGCCATAGACCTGGAGCTTCCACAAACTCACATACAAGCCCACTCAAAATCTGTCAAAACATCAGAGCAATTTGTAAAGAAATAATTGGCACTGTGATTAGTCTAGTCAAAAACATGAAGCGACTCATAACAGGGTTTAGGATGCATTATATAAATGCGGTAGCTTCTTGAATACATAGAAGTGAACCACAAACCGTTTTCTTGATTGTTGCAGTGTGGAAGTGGAATATGGGTCATATTAAGACCGAATTTGTTGTCCTTGGACATAATTTAGTGTAGTAGCTGGATTAAAGTTCAAACATTTATAAGAACAGGATCTTGTTGGAAACGCATCAGGGCCATGGGCCCTTGTGTGACTTGCGCTTGCAGGTACACACCCACTCTCCTTCCATCATTCAAACTGCCCAACCATGTGAATTGCCCTGACCTAAACTTTGTTGTCATCACATCACAGCTTCTGAATGCTAAAGTGTTCTATGACCCATGCCAGTTTTTTTGTCCACCTCCAGCAGACATAGGCAGAACTAGAGCACTTTCCCAGGTGAGCCACTTAACCTTTAGATACATTTAGCATATATGCCCTTTAAAAGCCTGGATGCCGCATAGTTGCACTGTGTGTGATAGATTATAGTATAGTATTATAGTGCAATTGGTTTTGCTGATTATTTTGATTTTCCAATTTTGTAAACCATTCTCTGTCTGCTCCCTAACTGACCCTGCTTGGACCTGACTATGCTTTTTAGCCTGATCCCCTCTGGTCAGGTTGTATCTGTATCTGTTCTGCTGCTAGCCCTAAGCCTACTTGGACCTGTCTATGCTTTTTTCCTCTGGAGACCTTGTTTGGATTACCCATTTTGTGTATGATCCCTGGCCGTCCTAAACTACGCTCCTGCTTTGTTGTATCCAGTATTACCGGTATGTTTGTGCATCTGTGATTGCCATTCGTAAATACCAAGCCTTATTTGTTTGTGGGCTCTTGGTCCTCTGCCAATCCCTGTAACCTGAAGGCATCCTTTGCACACATAAGAGGTGCCATTAGCCGTCCAAAGCTTAGTGGAGGCTTGTCTATAGGTGAAGTGTGCGACAGAGATTGATGTTTGGGCTACATTGGCATAGAGCTAAGAAGTTTTGGTTCTTCAAAACACAGCATCAAAAAATAAAAAGCAACAGCATGTAAACAACTATTTACACAGATGAATGTTGAGTTTTACTTGTAGTCCAGTTGCAGAAATGTCAATGTACCAGAATTACTGCGGTCTTACAAATACAAAATAATAATACTTTTTCGGTCAGTGGAAATAAAATAAGATAATGAGCATACAGAGTACTTCAAATCTCTCCATCTAGTATTCTGGAGAAACTGGGGACACTACTTATGGATGAATGTAAATTATGTGTTTTTTAAAGTACGGTTACATTTATGATTGCTGTTGTGCTGCTGTTCTGTTTGTTCTGATGTTCCTAATGGAAAATCTTTCTTTTTTTTCTTGCTGATTTCAGAAACAGTATGAGGGAGATTAAGTATTGTCTCTGTAAAGACAAGAGGAAGCTGAATACTCTACAAGTGGTTGGTCTTTAAAAATGTACCACAAATTCTGAACTTTAATCTGCAGAGCAAACAAGGCCTGTTATATTCTGTTCCCCTGTTTATGGCGAAACAAATGACTAAATAGAAAGCAATATATGATGCTGTACTGTACCTTTAACAACCAACTCGGCATAGTTTGAGACGGCAACTCCCCCTTCAGTTCGGATCATACACCGATAATTGCCGGCATCTCTCTTTGTTGTGTTCACCACATTAAACACGGCCACGAATCGCCGATCATTATGTACTTTTATCTCCTTTAAAGGAGCGTCTCTTCCATTTGCACCCTACAAAGAAGCGAGAGAGAGAAGAAAAGCATTTTTTAATTTTTCTATTTTCCATAAGCGCTTACTGAATATTCATTTTTTCGGCTCCCTGAAACAGATGTTGTTGCAAGAAAGAATAGCTGATTGATTGCTTTGTTGGTACAGTGTTTGCCCTGTTTCACAGACATCCAGCTGGCGATGCACAGAGAAGAGGGACAGATTTATAAAAATTCAAAGAAAACATGCATTTGCTAACATACACTCTGTCCAGTGACAGGGAAACTATTTATAATGCATTACATGCCACAAATGTAAAGGGCTTCATGTGAAAAAACTACGGACAACATTCAGAAGGGTTTCTAGAAAAAGTTTCATGAAGTATTAAAACTGAGAATATGGAACCTATGGAGTTAAAAGTGTCACTTCCTGTATTTAGAAGTGCCGGTGTGGAGTGTCACATCATCATGATACCCTGTTTCCCCGAATATAAGACACTGTCTTATATTAATTTTAGGTTTAGAAGAGGTGACAAAATGCCTCCTGACATGTCTTTTTTAAATATGGAAGCTATCTCTGGGACATGGTAGGTCTTATTTTCGAGGAAGCACCATATTAGAAGCACAGGGGGGGGGGGTAGCAGCTAGGTTTTTCGGTGTAGGTCTTACTTTCCATGTAGGTCTTACTTTCGAGGAAACAGGGTAAATGTAATGTCTCCTACCTTATATTATCAGACCTGTGCAAATTATGTTCAGGGTGAGAAGTTAGAAGAGAGAGTAACTCCCAATCCCTCCTTAGGCTGGGTCTACACTATGTCAGCCCTTAAACCGCGGGGGTCGTTATGAACACGTTGGGGTATGCATGTCCATAGCATCCACTTGCAGTTTACCCGCTGTTTTCATGGGGTACAGGGCGCGGTATTGGCCATATACCGCTTCCTATACTTACTATTGGCAAACCGTGCCTAAAAACGTATTTACCAATGGGTGTGGTATATGTTTCCTGTATGCCGCGGGATGCCCCCGGATCCGCGCCCGCTGCTGCCCCACCCCAACCATAGAGATGGTCGAAATGAATAAAATTCGATTCTACTTAAATTTCGAGTTTCCCAA
>CM070036.1:48683104-48705925 GCA_036250615.1 Ptychadena robeensis | reverse complement strand
CAAAGTTAGCTAGCACCATGCGAATTTCCGCCAATGCGAATTTTCCAATCACTCCCGCATTAGTCAAAATATCAGGCTGATTTTCGACTTTTTTGCCGAAAACTCGAAATGACCCCATCAAAATTCGACTATGCAAATTTCTACTTAAAAATACGCACTGCGACCATCCCTACCCAACCACAGGCAAGACGCTCCAGTATAGACTGGCACGTCATTTCCCATAGAAATTTACAGGGGGTGGCTACACTGCACGGTTTCCCCCGCGGTCAACGCGGAGGAAAACCGTGCAGAATTCCACTGTGTAGACGCAGCCTTAGTTAGGATGGAGGAGTTATTACTCTCCCTCCTAAATTCTCACCCCGCTTGTGGGCATCAGCACTACTCGGAAAAATTCCCAGAAAAAGGAAATCTCCTCAATGGAGACAAACAATCATAACTGGCTGTTTAAACATCTAAGCCTTACATGGACAGCTATGGCATATTTAAAGCAATAGACTGGGATCATGGTGGAACACTTATTTAGAGCTGTAGAAGATAATGTGCTAAAAATTAAATAACATTGATAATTCTGACTGACTGAGGTTGTCATGTCATCCAAATATTAATAATGGATAAAAAGAATCCAAACTGGCAAGTCTGTACTTGTGGTACTCGTTGCCAACACTAGATAGACTCATGCCTACCCACTGTGTGCTATTTTTGTTTAAAAAGTCTATGCTACACCCAGGGCAGTTTCTATGGTTATATGCAATATGCAAGCATATAGGGCGAGATAGGGCAAGATATGGGGAGAACTGTACAGGCATGCCGCTTGTGTGGGCGATCACTCTGGTCTGACAGGGGGCATGGAGGGTGGTATTGGTAAGGGGAGGAGCAGACATTCTCCACCTCACCATGCCGCTTGTGTCTTGGCGATTGCAGTGGCCTGCCACTGGGGTGGTATCCGTGAGGAAGGAGCAGTGTGCCCATATATGCCGCTTCTGTCTGCTAACAGGATGTGGGGTATTGGTGAGGAACTCTGAAAAGTCTAGAAAGGGCACTGGCTACACTCCTGTAATTTACTCCTAAATCAGAGTTTGTATGGGATGGACTGGTGGAAAAGGCCCTATGCATCTACCAGAGTAGTAGTTTAGAAGTATAAAAATATATCAGTTGTTACTAAATAAAATATGTAAATTATTAATAACCACCATAGTTAACATGCATATAGTAACATCTTTATACATCAGGGGTCTCAAACTCGCGGGCCATTTGCGGCCCTCGGGATCTTGTTTTGCGGCCCGCCTAGGATACTCTGCATCATCATACTCTGCTTTGATCCCTAGCACTGGAAGCTATCGGCAGGGGGATCCGAAATCTTTCTTCCTCTTCTTAGACGTCTTGTGTTTGTAAACACCCCTGTGCTAAGCTCAGCCTTGAGATGTCCCCATCGACTGATTTGTAGTAGCCGGCTCGGATGTGGCTCTGGCTCGCACCAGGAAGGTGGAGAGTGGCGGCAGCTTTGGTTCTCCCAGTGCCGTGTACGGACGGGCTGGCTTCTGGGGGGGCCACCTTTGTGGAGTGATAGAAGACATCGCTCCTGTGGCGCCCGGCAAGAAGAACGTGGCGCGGGACTGCGTCATGATCGCGCTGCCCTATTACTGTAGCGGGGAAGTGGTGAGAGGATCGGCAGAGGCTCCAAGGAGCTGGGCATCCCCCCACAGGTGAGGGGGCTGGATATGGGCGCCATACCTGCTCATGGTAAATGGCGGGGGGGACTGACTCCGGCTCCGGTAATCTTGCCATCCATGCCGGGGAAGTAGGTCATGGCAGAAGGTATGGGACCTTATAAATCCCTTATATCCAGCCTCATCCTGACTTTGCCTCCTGTGGCCCCCAGGTAAATTGAGTTTGAGACCCCTGTTATACATCATCCAAATATGTGACAATAACAGTGAGTACTGAATAACCCAGGAAATAAATATAATTTGACAATCCTAACATTTGTTTCCTTACTTGTATGTATTGGTAATTCCACACCTGATCTACAGTAACAAATATAATATGGTTGTTTAGAATAGCGCAGTTATCTAACTCAGCCAGGCGGCAGACCTGCCGAGAGCAGACAAGTTTAGATTGGCGGTAGATCATAAGAACGTTGTGATAGCTTCAGCACTGTCAGTGACACCGGAGGGAAGAAAAGCTGGAACTGCAAAAATACGTGTCACCATCTGAGTTTCATTGTCCGGTGGCCAACTGTGATGGAGCTTCCTTTATCATAGCGGAGCAGAACTTATTAACATAGGTATGCCTACCTCATGCTGCGCCAGTAGATATATCATACATTTACATAACAATAAAAGCAGCACTTTCCTTATTTATAGAAAACCACGGATGTATTACAAGAAATCAGTTCTACCAAAAAAACAAGGAGCACAACTGACCAATGGAGAGTGATGCTGCAAATAAAGACTTAATCACATTAAATATGTGTATTTAAGCAATGAAACAGAAAACTAATATAAATATTGCATATCACACTGACTATCCCCATCCTATCCCCATGGGCATTAGCAGATGTGATATGACATGTAGAACCTGCTCCAGGGTTGTCTGACGGTTCGGCTCAGCAAACCAGTAATTTCAAAACAACTGTCTGAACCAAGAACAGGTAGCATGAGAGCTGAAAGCATAGAGAACACACAGCAAAAGAGACAGAATTTGGTATTGCTACTAATTGTATGCAGTATTGTATTGTGAGCTTTATATATGTTATATAAAAATATATATATTATGTGTATGAGACTTTAAGGATTTAGTGCATAGTAGATGTTCAGAGAACAATAAGCTTAATATATGTAAGAGAGGGGCCTCTTTGACCAGGAGGTCTAAGTACCTTACATGGGTCAATACCTTTGCAATCAGCCTGCAATCAATTGCAGTGTGGTGACGTCACCACGCTCGATCGCGGAAGTACACCACTTTGCACACCGATTCCCTACCAGAAAATATGTCACAACACTGGCTGGGAGCTGCTGACAGGCAGTGATGAGACACAGGATCGATGTGTGCTGTACAGTAATGCTAGGCTTCGCCCTCTTTTCCCTGCCGGGAGCCGATCACAGGATGTGTGATGTGCAGGGGAGGGGCTCCTTCCGTGTTCTCCTCTCTAAGCTGCTTGTTAGATGGACCGAGATTTACGGACATGTCATTTCCCGACCGACCTTTTTTAATTGATCCCGCTCGAAGGAAGGCATACCCGGCTCGATTTTTTTTTTATAGATTCCAGCACAATTGAGCACCGTAAATGCACACAATCCAGCCTTGTATGGACACTAGAGATGGTCGAATTTTTCGACTTGCAAACTTTGTGAGCTTATTGCAAAGCCCCTGAAAATGGTATCATCACTAAGAAGGGTTGGAGGAACATTTGAAAAAAAAAAATTTCTCTAGCACATGCTCTAGCACATGTAGTTTTTGCATAAATTAAGTTCAAAGTTAAAGTCGAAATTAAGATTTTCGAATTTTTTACTTGACTTTGAACTTAATTTGTGAAAAAACTATTTGTGTTATGTGTGTTGTGTTGTAGTATACCCTCAACCTTTCTCTATATCTCCAGCAAGTGATGATACCATGCTCAGGGGCTTTGCAATTAAGTCGAAACCGGCGAAATGGTCAAATTTAAAAAAAAAAAATTGACCATATCTAATGGACACCCTTTCTGTCTGTATATAATGGAAATCTCAAAATTTCTGGCATTTAGGGACCCCCATCTCAGGCCCCATAGAAGCTGCACTTTATTATGGAGTGGATAGCTTTGGCTGACCAATGGCAAGACCAAAGGCTATAAGGATTTCTAACAGCAACATTTGTGACATGAATTTGATTGTGTAAACAGCATCAGGCCTTAAGCTACCCACACACGGCTTAATGAAGTAACAGATAAGAGGAACATTGGGCGGCATGCATGCAACATGTTGGAAAACCTTGGTCAAAATCAATTACATTGATGGGAACAGCGCTATCCATTTCCAATGTAATGGACGGGCTGAGAGCTGAGTCGGACACACAGGCTGTGTGTTCATCTAGCTGCTCTCTGTGTGTGAAGGGGGCGTGGCCAGAAGAGGGGAGAGGCTGGCTGCAGGCTGGGTGCTTTCCCCAGCTCGAGAAGCTGGCTGCTTCTAAGGCTGTGGAGAGACCGGGGGGACTGGAAAAGGGGTCCTCATCCTACGTTAATTGATGTGCCCATGGTAATTGAGGTGCACATTGATTACCGTACGATTGACCCGCGATCAAGTGGTGACGTCACCATGATGTAATTGATCGGCGGTCGATTTGCAAGGGAATCTACCCGTGTGTGGCTAGCTTTAGTAATGAATATGTGTGAGGAAATAACTGTGCAATGCGTAAGTGCTAAAGCTATTCAATCTTTTATATTGTTACTAAAAGGTAGCCATAGACAAGGTGATTCTCCCTCAATAGATGAGGGATCGACTGCAGCGTGATAACGGCCCCTCAGCTGATTGGGGGGCACCCATTGTATGTGCGGCCTATTGCACAGAGATTCCTGGTCGAACTGGCCAGGTGGGCCCACCTGATTTGCGGCCAAGCGACTGCTGGGCGACCGGCGGGAATGTGCACGGCGGTCGATCGACCGAAATCGGCCCGTGTATGGCAATATTTGACAATTAAGGACATGTTCGGTTGGTTGCAATTTTAATTATGTTTACATTATGTTTTTAATGGACCAGCAGCTTGTTACACGCTGGAATGATGTCTATGATCTAATAAAGAAAAGCCACTAACTCAATTAGGCAACCTCCCCCTAAATTGATTTTTATTTATGAATATTTTTGTGAAGTGCATAGCTGTACATTGATCAGCATTAAAGACCATCACTGCGGAAAAAAACACATATTTGGCCTCCCTTTCTAACCAATCCCTAAGCTATTTGTGTTACTCTAAGATTCTCCAGTCCTTTTCTAGCAGCACCATTTCTAACACTTTGGATTACTTTGGTCCCCATCCAAAGAAATGCGATCAGCCAGGAATTTACCGACATGTCGGATCACTGTGAGGTGGTGCAAACCTGATCGATCTGTCCAGGTGGGCGTATTTGACTTGTGGCCGAGCGAACAGTGGGCAAAATCGGGCAGGATCGGATAGTGTATGGCTTTAGAAGGAGATTTCCTTAATTTTTATATGCTTTCTTTTTCTGTTTAATCTACGGTAAGTTAAGTAAAGGGAAATCACCCTAATGAGATTACATGAACAATTTAATGCATTCCAACCCTCCCTTGCTCTATCTAAATTGTAAAAAAAAAAGTTTTTCCTTTAGATATCGAAAGTTAGTTAGTAAGTTAAGAAGAAAACAGCGTTTGAAAGAATCTAGGAGCTAGGAAGCAGAATTAATAAAATAAACCTGCATGCCAACTATAACAAGGACAATGTCTTGATTTATTCTGGATGTAAAACTAATGAGACTATTGTTATGGAAATGAATTGTAACCACCTAAGTGGAACACTTTACAGAAAAAAAACTAAAAATATATCTCCAGCTAGGGCTGTTATGCTGTAAAATATATAAAATATATTCATGAGACTTTCACTTTAGTTTTCTCAATAATAAAAAAATCATACTGAGGGTAATAACTCATAAAGTGATGAAAGGCAAATGCTCAGTTACCAAGAGTAACACCAAGAATTTCTATTACCTGACCTAGAGACAATGGGCGGGATTTACTCAATGTGCGGAGCGCGTTCACCTTGCCCTGATTGATCACTTTGCATAGAAAATAGCATTTAGCTTTGTGATTGTGGTGAAAATTCACCTTGCAAACAATAGCCAATCACAGAAACAGGATATTTGCTTGCAAACAATTTGATGATTACAGTCACTGCATTCACTAAAGTAAATGTTCACATGCAAAGTGATCATTAACAGTATACGGTGAATGTTCTCTACTTTTTAAGTAAATTAACCCCAATTATTGTAAAATGTGTGCTGCAATAACTTAAGCCCCATACACCTTTAGATCACTCCATACAATTTCCTTTAGATTTACCAACAACTATGTAGTGCCGGGTCCTTCCTGATAGAATACATAGTTCCTCATATTAAATGGTTTTGGTAGAAGAAAAGTTGATTGTACAGAAATTGTATGGTAAGATTGTAAGGTGTATGGGGGCCTTTACTTTTCACTTGTATTCTACATACTAGAGAGTAATCTTGAAATATCAGGCAATACAATCTCATTCTGCTTTAGGAGCATGGGGAAAGTAGCGAACTCCAGCCTGCAGCTCTCGAAGCGATAGTAATTAAGTTGAGTGTATGTTATTCCTGTTTGTGTGTTTGTTTCATGTGTATTTATGACTGTATGCATGTATGTGTGTGTGTGTGGGGGGGGGGGGGGGGGGGGGGGGGGGTGTGGTTAATTTGTGTGTACGTGTGTTATTAACATGTAGGTGTCTGTAGGTGTATGCATGATTCATATGTGTGATTCATGTTTGTGTGTGTGGGTATATGTGTGACTGTATCTAAGCCTATTATTCATGTGTGTGTTTGAGTCTGTATGTGTGTGTGATTGTGTATGTGTTTGTGATCCATGTATATGTGTGTGTGATTTGTGTGTGTCTGTGTGATTCATGTCTGTATGTATGTGTGAGTTTGTGATTCATGTCAGTGCATCTGTATGTGCGCTTCTGATTTATACGGATTCTTACATAAAATAAAATGCTATATTTCAAATCAAATTTTCTGGCGTATAAGATGACTTTTAAATCCAGGAAAATCTTCTCAAAAGTCGGGGGCCTTCCTAGCATCTAGGGGGGCCCGGAGGTCTGCTGACCGGACACTGTGCGCTGGCTGACAGCAGGCAGCATTTGAATTGCAGGCATAGAGGAGAGATAGTGCAGCACCCTCGCCGGGCCCCTTCCTCCCCAATGTGTGTGAAGGGAGCAGTGTGCTGCTACTTTGACAGCAAAGTGCTCACTATTGACATTGTGGCTGAAATTGGTATTGCAGGGAGATTGAGATAGAACACAGTAAATATCTGTACAACTTAACCTAACTTTTAATTTATATATATTGGGAATATGAATTACTAATCCCAAAAAAAGATTGGACTTCCAAGAGTGGTGGAGCCTTGGGGGTTGAAAGTCAAAGTAGGCAAATGTAAGGCCCTAGCTCCACGTCCACTAAAACAATTTATTTGGTGTGCGTTGCATGAGGGGGGTAGTTTTATACAGCGAGCAAATCCCAAACTCTATATTTTAACTGGAAAAGTTGGGGGTCGTCTTATACGCCGGGAAATATGGTACATTAAAATATAATATGTTCATGTTATGTGTCCTAAAGTTTTACCAGGCATCCTCTAAATTCTAAACTTAATTTATAATGGAAGGTTTCCCTAGAGACCCCCATGACCACACACATCCACACAGTATATACACACAGACACATGCAGTATTATCTAAGCCTTGTCTCTCCGCTCTCTGATTCTTTTCTCTAGGAGATGAAATCCTGTCTACTAAACCACTTACATTATTAAGTTTATGACTTAAGCATTTGCCATATTTCATCATCAAAATGACTATAATCCTCAAAGTAAATCCTCAGGTTACAATTGATAACCAGCTTTTACTTATATGTCAGCAACTAGGGAATTTGAAGGCTTTAATATTTGCAATTTTCAAAATGCCGAGCTAAACTCCGAAGCATTTGGCCAAGATATTAAATTATTGTACAATTCAGACCATACAAATGCATTCAAACAAATTGCTTCTGAGAACAGATGACATCATTAAATATTTTAGCGGCTTCAACTAATGATAATTTAAGAAACAGCATACCTCCAAGGAAGATCATGCAGAGTAATAGGTGTGAATAGTTCCTTGTACAAGATAAAGACAATTGACCCAGACACCATAAAATCCAGCAGTCACAAAGCTGCTCAAGCTGTCACATACTTACAGAAATGCTGCTTCTGGTATTTCAGTTTCTTTAAATTATAATGAATATGATTATTGTTACACATACCGCTGAAACGGCATAATAACTTTATTTTCCTTACAAATTCTCACTCTTGTGTTAAGATCTCAGACTTAGCACACTGCACAAAAGTAGCTATAAGTCTGATTTGCATAATAATAATCGAATTCCAGAACAGCCTTCCCAAATTAAGATAATGCAATGCTTTAAAGCTACATGATCACTTACACAGCACAATTTACTTAACCCTTGTCATGCACATGACGGTTGGCAGTGTTTCTGCTGAGGTGTAGGAGTGTGCTGACAATCAATGGGGTATTTCTGCAGATTGACAAAGCAGATCTCTAGATTCTTATGTCACTTACCTGTCTGCAATGAAAGTCAGAAGATATGGGTGTTATTATAATAAAAGAAAGTGGATGTTCTCTTTGTGTGTTATGAGTTCAAGGCTCCTTTAGTAAAATAAACATCAATATACTTTATACATTAAGTGTAGGTTCAGAAAGTCATATAGGAATGACATGTTTGCTACCGACCAGGATCTGCGAATGCAGAGGGACTTAATGACCATGCAGCACAAGGGTACAAGGTTTGAACCTCGGCCAGGGAACTCTTGTGGCAGGTCTATGGGGTGAAAGCCAGAAATGGCTCATTTGCCGGGTGGTTGCGTTAATTCCTCGTTTACCGTGTGTAACGAGCCCTTAGTCACATACCTCTCCAATAAGTAGGGGACATCAGTTCTTTAAAGAGAAATCATTGTTTGCATAAAGAGAGGGGTGCCACTCTAATTCTACTGGCCGTGGTAGGCTATTCCATTCTGCTGCAGGAGCTTAAGGGCTAGTTTTCACTGTGCATGCACCGACTGTGGGGAAAGAAGAGACGACCACATCCCCTCTTATTCAAATGCTGCATTAACAATGTGCCATGCGTTGTCATTGTGGTGATGCTGCCAGTTGCTATCAGTGACAAACGATGCATCCATTAAATATCAAGGGACATGCCAGCGGGGTGTCGAATAGCTGTTTTTTCCTATTCCAATGATTTGGATGAAGTACCGCGTATGGGAAAACTGTGGGCAATCTGCTGTGGGGAAAAACCCTAAAAAAGGAAATGGATATGAAGGCACTGAACACTTTTTGTTTTGATGTACCAGGAATTCAATATCTGCTATAAAATCTAGGTTTTTTGCAGGTCAACCTCATCCCCACCGTAAATGCATAATAGTTTCCCTGTAAGTCATCAACACATAATGTGTATGTTTAATTACAATAAAAGGGAAGGCAGTGAATTATGATCACCCTCATCCTGGGTCACTAATCTTATTTGTTTCCTCTGTCTACCCCCCTCATATGACACTGCTGAAAGTCATACCTTGTTGTCTGCCACCAATATAACGCATTTTAAATATTATGGGCATGACGGCCATTTAAAAATCTGCACCATTTTTATTGGGGGTTTTTTTTCTGCAATAATGGTTGTAAAAAAAAAGTTTAATAGGGGACAAAGTAAACTGCAGTATAATCTCCTTCAACTTTTATTAATTACTTTTTGGCTTGCAAATGACAATGTCTGATCTTCAGCAAACAGAGCGCTGCAGTCAAATTTCCATGGTGACAAGCCTCAGTTAATACCCAGGCTTTTTCTTTGCCTGCAGCAGAACTGCATACTACAAGTGAGATATAAACACTTCTATCAACATATGCATTATAATTATTTTTTCTTGTTTGGTAAGTCAATACAAAAGAAATATTATGCCCATTTTGGTGCTAGCGTGTGCTGTCAGCAGATGTGACAAAGAAAATCTAAGCAGATGGCATACATCTGTTAATCATAAACATCTTTTCATTAGTGCCATTGTCACATTTATTTGGAGGTATGTTTATTTTTTAGTGTATCAGCTAATGAGAGCCCTGAATTTACACTGCCGTCTGTATCGGTAATGCCTGTTTTAAGCAATATGCTTGTTTATGTTTGGCAAAGAACACTAGGCAAATGAAGATTTACCTATCTGAAACTCTCAGCTAGCATTGCATTTGTATACATACATAAATTATTATATTATTTTTTTCAATTTTATTCAAGCGTTATGTTTGAGATTTCTAATAAGGTACGGAAAGCCCTTATTATTCTTTCCAACACTGCTACATGTCTGGCAGAGAAGTGGGGACAGACACATCCTAAACCTTCTTAAAGCACACCGAGCTTTATCTTCTTATAGGATCTTGTGCCGTTTCTTTACCACACTACTATGGAACATGGCACCTCATTTGACAGCATGGCATCTTCATAATAGCAACCTGGCAAGCTATTTTATATGGAATTTTAGTAACATGATATCAAATGTAACACACAAGCAGTAACTTGGGCAATTAGAACAGAATTCCAGGATGCCAGAAAACAAATAAAGAGATGAGGGAACCTGAATCAAACCAATGAGGGGCAGTTTAGAAATAGGAATGACAATGTCTACATTATCAAAATTGGAACATTGTAATAATACATTATAAAGTCAGTCAAACTGATTGCTGATTATTGATCCCCAGTTGGTAAACATGATTGCAAAGAGCAAGTCATGCTAAGCCCACCCAAAACTTAAATTCTAATGAGGTTGATTTACTAAAAGCATACAGCAAGTTCACCTTGCAAAGTGAATTATTACTTTAAATGGGAATTTTCAATTAGCTTAGTGAATGTGGTAAAAATTTACTTTGCAAAGTATACTCAACCATGTGGGTGATGAACAATTACGTGCAAGGACCATTCACTTGCAAGGTGGTAATTCAAAGTGAACATGGTCTGCTCCTTTAGTAAATCCTCCCAATCATTAGGGGAATGAACGAGTGGACAGATATAGTTCCTGGAATACAACCTGTGCAGAATTCAACCTTGATGATTTTCAATAAGATATTGAAAATGTGTCCAACAATTGTGCCCATTTAGCTAGGGGATTATATATATATATATATATATATATATATATATATATATATATATATATATATATTGCAAGAATCCACTTCTGTTCTAATTTGATTTATCTAAGTGTTTTTGCTATTAGTATAGAAATAGGTAACAACAACGCATAGCACCAAACAAAACCTCTAACCGGGAGAATTTTCAAGCTCTGGTTGTACTCCAGTCAAAGTCTGTGCTACTGGTTGGGATCAATCTTTACATACATATAAAACAAAAATTTTGCTATATATGATCCTAACTAACAACCTAAACATTTGATTATGAATAAAAATTTATTGATGTGGATTAATGGTGGTCATCAGATCACAAAACACAGATTTCTACTCACTTATCTTTAAGCCTATTGACATGTTGGTAAAGTCACATTTAAATTATTTCATTTTTTCAGTCTTCACAAAAACCTTTCTTTTTGTTACAAGTCTACAAATCTACTTTAATTGTATTTCTACTATACTATACCTTTACATAAAAAAAGAAAAAATTACATTTACTGGTTGTCCCTGAGTTATAGATATCTGACTTGAGAACAACTCGTAAGTAGTAAGTAGTGATGTAAGTAGTGATGGCCGAACATCGTCCTGAACTGTCTGCGAACGGGCGGGTCGGACTTTTAAAAAAGTCCGCCGTCCGCCTCTAGGCGGGGAATTTGAATCGGAAAAACCGGATGTGACGTCCCTGGACCACATCCTGGAACGCATAGTTCCTGGTTACGGGGGCCGGTTGTGACGTCACTGACGTCACTTTGGTATTTTCACTACAAGACCGGCTTCATTCCGGTCTTGTAGTGAAAAGATTCTTCCTCCGGCGCGATCTCGCAGGTTCTGATCCTGCCGGAGGAAGAATATAGATCTGATACTGAATATAGATACTGTCCGCCGGCGAGAGGATGGGCGAACATGCTTGTTCGCGGCCGAACTGTCCAAACTACTCGTAAGAATGGAGCTGCTCCATCTGAGATCATAGAAAGTGGTAACTCTGGGTTGGCAGCTACCATTTGTGTAATATTAATAATAATATATATAATAATATTTTGTTGAGAAACAAAATCCAAATTGATTTATAAAAATTGGAACTTTCAACTTTTGTTCCAAGAAATAAACCAACAGTCCCTATACCATACATAACCCTGGGCCTGCCTGCACTTATTTTCCTAACTTTTAAAATTATCTTTTGACAAATTTGTAGTAAAATAATATGTGTTAAAACATTTAAAGTATATTTGTGATTAATTTTTTTTACATAAATATGGTAAAACTGAGTTTCTTCCAGTTGATTTTTTTAAGTGTTATGGGGACTAGTGATTAGCAGCATATGCAATATTTGCATTCACAAAATATCAAAATTTTTCAATAGACTGACAATTAATTCTTTAATTATTACCTTCATTACCTTCATTCCCCAAATTTGGCACTTGTACATGCTCATTTGCGAACACAATGCATGGTAATTCTGGGTACTGAAGAAAAATCTTGAATATTCACCATTACAAAGATATAGCACTATATCTCAAAGTTGCGATATTCGCAAAGTGCCGATATTGGCAGTAAATTTTTTTATATCAACACCAATGGGGACAGGCTGACAATAAATTAGAGACATCATGAGGAAAGTAACTGAGAAGAAATGTTATAACCATTTTTTGCATCCCATCCATGGATCTATTGTTTTGTGAATATTCTGTTGACTAATACTCTGTAATTTTATCGATGCATAAAATATTTGAGATATATGATGCATATTGAAAAGATTTAGACTCTGATAATAGCCAGAAGGATAACATGCTGTTCACTAGATAAACCAAGCTAAAAAAGTCAGTTCAGTTGAAATCAATAGAGCTGTCTGTGATTTGGTTTTAGGTTAATAATTGACAGTTTTATCTGTGCCATCTGCCAAATTGTTCAGGGGGTTATTAAAAGTTTAAGGGATTCTAGAGTTTCTTTCTTGCAACATATGTTCTCTATTCCATATAAATTAAAAAAAAACATTGAAATACATCTGCAAAAGTTGGACCACAATAGTAGTATTTTCATAACAAACTGCACTAAAAGACTTAATTCTTACATAGCACAAGCCAAAAACAGTATATGATTTACCTGTAACCAAAGTCTATCATTCGCTGTTGTTTTTCCATTTGCCATACATGTGAAGGTGGCAAACTGCCCAGCGTTTACATCCTCTATTTTAACCCGTACAAAATGTGGTGTTTTACCTGAAAAATAACATTAAAAATATGGTCATTTTACTGCATACACATTCACCGCATACAATTCCTAATGTTATGAGTACATGTAAGGTCAAATAACCAATAACATGATACTTGTGCCAATTCTCACTAGGGTGCCTTGAGGAGGACACACTTAAAGTCAGTTTTTTGTTTAATAACTGTATTATATGTACCATAGTGCTGGTGATTTTCTGTATTCTTTATGTTTTCATGTATCAAGTATCGAAACTATAAATGGTGTCAGATTTTCATGAAATGTTGAGTTTAGAGTTAAGTTGAATATGTGAGTTACCTCACAGCAAAGCCTTTGAACATGGTATAATCACCAAAATTGTTGGAGGTGTAGGGAAGGTTTGTAGATATAAAAAAATATATATACGTATATATATATATATATATATATATATACACACATACTTGTTCAAGTTCAGAGTTAAGTCAAAATCTTTTGTCGTAATTTTTACTTGACTTTGAACTCAATGTATGCAATACTACATGCGATTGAGCAATACTTGAAAAAAAAAACAATAGACGAGTCCAGAATTCCTGAAATTTTAGGGTCATCTCTAATCAAAGGTATGTCACTCCGCTTATTTCCTAACATCAAAAGTGTCTTGGAGGGTGTGTATGTGACACACAAATGAAGAAGAATTTTACTCCTGTTAACATTATGAGACTTGTACGTCACATATTACTGCACTAAATTCATGATTCTATAAATTGTAAGTTTAACTGTAATTACAAGAACTTACAAGCCGAGACAACATCCTATTACAATGTTACTTTAACCCAGTGGTTCCCAAACTTTCCTTATAGGGCCCCCCTTTTCTATTTAGGAACATTATCTAGCCCCCCTCCCTATTTAAATACAGGTTAAGAATGAGGGCCTGCGCCCCCTGGAATACCTTTGCCCCCCCCCAGTTTGTGAACCACTGCTTTAACCAATGCTGAATAAAACAGAGAGGAGCAGGAACTTACTACAAGGGTGTCCAAGAACTTTCACTTCATCTATTGCAATGTATCCGTATTGATCTGAGGTAATAACTTCAAAATAAACCTAAAGACATAAACAAAGTTAAGTTAAGAGACAATGAAAATATTTTAAAATGTGTATAAAAAACGAATAAAGAACAAATAGAAAAGTAAAAACATATTATTTTTGTCTGTGAAAATCCAGAATTAACAGCACTAATAACAAGTCTTTATACTTTATTAAGCCTAACACTTATTTAATAAAGAGTAAACTTGGACCATAGTATCTGCTAAAGGGGGTGTACCTGAATAGTTATGGTTGCAACAAGAATTCCATTACCTCAGAGAGAAAAAGTTGTCATATCTGACAAATTATTTTTGTTTATCAGGTCCTGAGAACTACACAAATCAGAACAGTCTGTTTGATGACCTAACTTTTCCATGCTTCAGTTTAATAATAGTGTGAGGCCCATTTCCTGCCTCCAGTGTTCTCACAAAAATGTTTCAAAACCGCCATGGACTTTTTTTTTTAAGAACATTCATGTGTGAACTGCCCCATATAATGTAATGTGTACACTTTCCATGAATTTACATGTATTGGGCAACATGTGTACAAATTGATAGGTGTAAACAGGACCTTAAGCCTCATACAAATGTTGGATACAGATGTTGGTTGCAAAATAGTGCAGGTGTTTGCAGGTCATCTAATTTAGGACCCTATAGAGGTCCTATTGGGCGGCAGCCACGTTAAAGGGTAGTTTACCTGGCAGTTAAAAACCGCCAGTGAAAATGGGCCCTTAGTGGCTAGTGATATATCATCAGAGATCACTAAACAACCATCAGGAATGATTGAATGATGAGATGAAAAAGACACAACAGAATTAAGAGCTGAAGCAATCACTTAAGACCTCTCAACCCTTGCCTATGAAAAAGGTTTAATGTTGATTGACTGGCAGTTTTATTAGTGATTTTTTAAATTGCTTTATAGCAAAATAGCCACAAATTGTGCAGTTAGCCAATGTCATCAGAAGTTAAATCATGGATAAAAATTTCTTCCTGCTGGGCCAAAATGCCAAGACCTTCCTATAATTATCCTCTCACTTCTTGTTGAATCTATGAGACAGGAATTGAAATCTCCATGAAACACAGATGACCAAAAAAAAAACCAATTTGAACCATTAATACTATAACACATATGAAGTATTTACACTATCTGCCTCTAATGTATGAATTCTTATTAAATACATAACTTCAAGCCTTTAATCCTGGTTGTCTGTTGTATTTCTTTTTGAACAGTAAGTGGAAGTGGAAAATATCATGCTTTTTGATCTGGTATATATTAACCCAACATACAGATTGATGATGAGTAGTGTTTCCGGATTCCTTGGCTTTGTGCATTCACAGCACCTGTCTGGGCATAATTGTTGCTTATGTTTGTTTTTAGATGCAGCAGAAATGATTACACTGATTATAAGTAAGGGACTTCCCTAATTAGATCAGAATCTTCACTTCCAAGCGTTGAACACCACATTGGCACAACACCGAGACAGATGTAATCTGCTTGTTGTACATTGTCAGGCTTTGCCGGATTTACATGTGTAACGTCCATGCAAGTATTGATGTGCTATTGTCTCTGATCAATAAATGGTGTTCTGTTGGTTATCTATGTGTCCATAACAGCCTCATTACCCATCTGTCTTCAAAAGATCAGGTATAATAACCACTTTAAAGGTCAACCATTTGTGAACTTATAAATAAGGGAAATTAGGATGTTCTGCTGGGACTAATGGTAATACATATAAGGAAAGAAACAATGCATGGCCAAGGCATGAAATTACTATTGGGCTTAATTGTAACCTAACGCATGGCATGAATACATGGTTGTGAGGCCTAATGAGCATTTTCAGCACCTACCATATACTTTTTCCATTTTAACTCCCAGCTAAGAAAGTGTGTACTGCATAGCACAACCAAATACTATACTACCTTTATTAGTTGTAGTTTATGCTTCTGCTCACTAAAATGCCAAATGCAACCTGGCCAATGATGTAGACTGTTTCTCCTGGTGGAAATTTCTGCCATGAAACAGTTTACTGAGCATATACTGTATTTTTCTGACTATAAGACACTCTGCCGAGAGAACTGTCAGGGAGCCAAAATAAACCAATACAAACAATACTGTGCATTGTGTAAAAAGGTCTTTATATAACGAAAGTTCTAGAGATCCCCTTAAGTCATTTAAGAAACAAGAGTTCAGATGTCTCAGATCCCTTGTTCAGGCTAAATACAATTCTGTTTTTTGAATCCCAAACCTTTTTGTATTCATTGATGGCTAACATGGTACAACTCTCTACGATTGCTTCTCTTGGAAAGGGAAAATAAAAACTTTGTAAAAGGATCCCTTCTGCCTATAAACAATTACTACACTTTCAGTGGGAACTGCACTGAATGCTCACTTAGGTTTAAAAGGACCATTAGAAACACTTTATTATCTAATATCACATTCCCCCAGAGTCAAGTACCACCTCTCCCATCTGGCTGCTTTGCGAAGGGTCTACATTGTAGTGTCAGAGCCTCAGGCCTTGACACCAAATGGCTTGGAGAGGTGGTGGCGTGGAACAAAAGGTAGTCTGGACATAAATGAACATTAACCACTGTAATGTTCAGAGAACGTTCAACATCTGCCTGGTTATTTTAGTCTAGAAGGGAGCTTCAATTACATTTTCCCAAAAGTCTATACAGGATCTTTTGAATTTCACTTAAACCTAAAAATTTACAAACATACAAACTGTTTAGTATTTGAAACAACATATGTCCAGGGCTTAATTTATAGAAATAAACACTTCTACTAAAGATGTGAACAAATTACAAGTGTCCTTCAATTTGTAGCATATAGCTCCACATCTTTAACTGTCCTAGTTAACTAGCAAAGCATTGACACCAATCAGCTGTCACAACAGGGGATGGCACATCAACTCTGGGACAAAGAAAGCCAACACTTTAGATAAAAGTGCTTTCTGCTCTGTTTCCTTGTTTGAAAAAAATAATCAGCGTTTGCCAAGTATTCTCTAATGAAAGCCCATGGTGAAATTCAGAGCGCTAAAAGCTTTAGATCGACAAAGGCACACTGATACAGCATTGTCTATGTACTGTAATTCACAAATGTATTGCATCCAAGTGTTCACGGCTTCTTGCCCATCCAGTGATTTTTATCAATACCTGCAATATTTAACGCTTCATCTGCCCATTATAAAACACGACAGCCATGTGGGTATGGATGTCACGTCTCTCTGACAGGGCTTCAGTGGAAGGAGGTGTAACTGGCATTTGATCTCCTATCATAGACCCAATCAACATCATAGAGTGTTCTGCCTGGCTGCATTCTGCTTCTGCTGATCTCAGGGGTCTGTCATACAAGTGCATAATATATTTTAAGACGAGATTCAGTTTTTAAAGCAGGTAAACGCCATTTCAATAAAAAGCAGAGGGGCAGTAAACGAAAAATAAAGTATCCACATGTGGTTCCCCATGTGGTCGGAAATGTGATTGGTACCATCTAGTACCTGTCATCTGTCTACTGGTTAAACTGATATGACTGACTGACTTTTGTTTTTAAGCTATAAATATTTCTATTCTTGTAAAATTCATCTAATCTATTAGTATTACATCATGGTCCTCAGAAACAGGATTGTCAGCATCCAACCAATATACCTTATTTCAATAGCAGAGTCACTACAATCATGATAAGTGACTAATAAATCATGCCATTTCACTTCACTATTAAACAATGGAGAATTTATGAGAACTTACTGTTATTTTTCTGGGGATATACAGGCTCACAGCTTAATACTAAATTCAAATACATAGTGCAGATATTCTACCTACCAAAAGGATTTGTGTCCATCCATCTCTGAGATAATCACAGCAAAAAAGACAAGAATGACAAGAGCCAAGAGAGTGTTGACCTAACTTCCGTGTAGTGAAACAAGGAAGAGCAAATTATTCAAAGAACGCCATAGCCTGTAAGTGGGCAGTAAATGAGCAGCAACCGATTGCCAAAGTTTTTTCTCTCCTCACACAAGGATGCTCATGTTCACCCAAAAAGTCCCATTTCTACACAGGTAAAAGCATTGTTAAACCCAAAAGTATCTTAACTCTAAATATGTATTTAAATTTATTAGATATTAAGTGTGGTGAGTGCATTAGAATTTTTTTTTTTCACTTGCTGTCCTTAAGTCATAATGATTGCTCATTGTACTACATGTATGGAAGATCACTATTGTCCCCCAATTATTTCAGGACTAGAGTACTCCACCCTTCTTATACCTATAACATAGAAAGTTTGGAGTTTACATGATACTCTTAAATGTCTAACTGAAGTCATTAGAGAAGCAAGATTTTGGGATGTCTCAGATCCCTTCTTCAGTCTTTGACCTCTTACCTCTATGTCCATTACCCCAAAAACTCTGATAACTATCTCCACCAACCCTTCACTCTCACCTCAAGTGTGTCATGACAAAACAGTTGTTTTTGTTACAATGTGTAACTTTGTGTATAAATGTGTCTCAAAAAACAGAATTGTATCAGCCTGAAGAAGGGATCTGATACACCCCAAAAGCTTGCTTCTCTAATAACTTCAGTTAGCCAAAAAAGGGGATCACGTAAACGCCAAACTTTCTGTGGCTAACATATATCAAGGACATATTTTACCTACAATTGAATAATATTTTGAACTAGGGCTGCATCATATAATAATTGTATATGGTGCAGCCTTCATGACCTGAATAGGGAGCCCAGGACATATCAGTAAATTAATTCAAAATCCCTGCATAGAACATTGTGTATGTCATTGAGACTTGATGTCATCATTGCAGAGTCTTTGTGATGAAGTCATTGCAATACAAGGGCCAGAGAGAATAAATTTACAACTCTGCATGGCAGCAATGAAGTGTCACATAATGAATAGCCTAGCTGATTATGGAGATTTATTAAAGCAAAGATAATGCTTTACAAATGAAACATACAAATAATTAGAAATTATTTCTCAAACTATACCAATACTGCTGCTGCAGTGTGAGTAATTAGGCATATCTGTATCATTGAAGGTATAATAATTCCGGATTCCCATAGAAAAGGTAAATAATTCATTTAGAAGGTCATAGGAGCAAATGGTATAACTCATTTTATTTAAAAAATGATTGAGTTTTTGACATTCATTTCTGCATTTCACCTTTCCCATATGCTTTATAATATAAGAAGCGCGTGCCATTTTCTCAGGTCAACATCTTAGTGCAATCACAGTTGGTGAGATCCTGCTGAGCTTTTTATTAAGTCACCATGAAGCCCAACTGGATCTTCTGAGAAATACGAAGAAAGAGCGGACAGAATTCACATAGTCTTAACTCATATTAGAATTAACTGAAAATTTACTGAAAAGTGGCTGTGGAGATAATTGTTATGTCTTTTACTTAAAGTTACAGATCTTAAAATCTGTCCTCAGGCCTGAACAATGGGATATACTGTCTAGAATCGTTTAATAATCCATTAAAAGGAGTAACCCAGTGCAGGAAAAAGTAAATACTCCCCATGCAGCAGGGCATCCTCCACAGCTTGTTTATCCTAGGTGATGATAAAATAAGGAGATGTATGTCTCCTGATATTTATATATCTATTCCTGTACAAAGCAGCACTAGCAGCTTTGCAGTGTTCAGGACAAAGGGAGTAGTCGTTTAAGCAGGAGTAAAGAATAAAATATGTTATTTCCTTATTTATGATCTCCTAATGAGTAGTTTACCCTGTGTGGGGGATCAGCTTCAAACGGTGCTCCAAAAACATCAATCCACACAATTGATTTCCTTTTTAGGGCTTCTGTCCGTATTTATTTGAGTACACAAAACTCCCCCTCGCAGGGGTTAATAGACATCCAAAAAAGTTACTTGAAAATGCCAATCCTCCTGGCTTGGCAAATGTTCAACATAAGCATTTGTCCTCAGTTGAGCTTCCCAGCAGCAACAGGCCCACAGGCCTGGGCCCCACACTCCCTGTGTGCATCCTGTCTCCTACTTGGTACGAAGCCATATCTCCAATATCTATCAGGAGCCCTGACACTGTGGTCTCTGCTCCTTTTCTGGAGATACACTCCACTCCACTCACCTGCAAACAGGTGTTAACCCTTTGCGTGTTCCTGGGGGAATAGGAAGGCCCACCCAGTTCCATCCTCCCTATCTCAGAGTTCGGGACCCCCTAACCAAAATGAAATAAAACACTGTTCAGCAACCAACTGTTGCTGAGCAATACTATTCCGAACTCCTTCCTAATGAAAGTAATGAAATGTATCCTTGTGGTGCATTTACCTACCAACTTAAAGGGTAATACCGCATTCTGCATAGGGCATCATGTATACAGGGGCTGTGTGTGTCTCCTCATTGCTCTAATCACTCCTTTCTCTCCCCCTTTGTGTCAAAAGACCACACAGGAGGAAGGAGGGCATGAAGTGATCAGAGCAGAGAAACATGCAGCACCTTCAGTGTGTCACTCTGCTCACTCCCTACTCTCCCCCTGCCTCCTCCTAAGTGCCATCTATCAACAGTTAGGAGAAGGGAAAGCAGAGAGTGATCAGCCAGTGTTACTCCATGAATGCCCAGACACTATTCTGTCTGGACATCCTCTCTATAACATGCACAGATGTTTTCCCCAAAAGTTTTTTGGGGGGAAGTGTATCTAATAGAGCTAAAAATACATAGATTTCCTTTACTAAATTTAGATTTGAAGTTTCACAAAAATGTATTTAAATGCAGTTGAATATACATAAATGAAGTGCAGTTCATATATATAAAATAAAGAGGATGTTCTCTAACCATTGTACGATGCAAATTCTATGTGTAAGAATCTTCTTAGCACTTATGAGTATATAGCAAACATTTAGGTTTAGGAATTAAGTATTTCCATATACAGGTGTGACATTTATGTTTTGTTAAACTCTGTGCTATATAATCTGGCTTCCGACCTTCTCATTCCACTGAGACAGCCATCACTAAAGTTGCCAATGACCTGCTCAATGCTAAGGCCAAAGGCAACTATTCTTTGCTTCTTCTGTTGGATCTATCCTCTGCTTTGACACTGTTGACCACCCTCTTCTTCTACAGACCCTGCACTCTATTAGTATTCGTGACCCTGCACTCTCCTGGTTCTCCTCCTACCTGACTGACTGATCCTTCCAAACCTCTTTCAATGGATCCTCTTCTTCACACATCCCCCTCCCCGTTGACGTCCCACAAGGCTCCGTCCTTGGCCTGGTCCTATTCTCCCTTTACACCTCCTCCCTTGGCAAATTCATCTCATCCTTTGGTCTGCAATACCATCTATATGCTGATGACACCCAAATCTATCTTTCTACACCAGCCTTTACTCCCCCTGTCCTTGACAACATCTCTCACTGCCTATCGGCAATCTCTTCATGGATGGCTGACAGATTCCTTAAACTCAATCTGAGCAAAACAGAACTCATCATCTTTCCCCCATCACCTTCCAAGCCTCCCTCCAACATCTCACTCACAGTAAATAATACCGTCATCTCCTCCATTCCACAAGCTCATTGCCTTGGTGTCACCTTCGACTCTGCACTCTCCTTTACTCCCCACATACAGAACATCGCTAGATCCTGCCACTATCATCTCTGCAACATCTCCAAGATCCGGCCCTTCCTCTCCGCAGAGACCACCAAAGTCCTGGTACATGCGCTTATCATCTCTCGTCTGGACTACTGTAACACCATCTTCTCTGGTCTTCTTCTTTCTAGACTATCACCTCTCCAGTCCATCATGAATGGCGCTGCCAGACTCATCTACTCCTCTAACCGCTCCTCATCTGCTGCTACTCTCTGCAAATCTCTACACTGGCTTCCCATTGTCCAGAGAATCAAATTCAAAGTTCTGTGCCTTGCTTTTAAATCACTACACACCTCCTGTCCTCCTTACATCTCCAACCTGATACACAAATACACCCCTAACCGCCCCCTCCGCTCCTCCAGTGACCTACTAATTACATCCCCACTAATAACCTCATCACATGCGCGGCTCCAAGACTTCTCTAGGGCCACTCCTGCTCTCTGGAACTCCCTCCCTCGCCCCATCAGACTCGCTTCTACCTTTGCCACCTTCAAAAAAGCTCTAAAAACCCACCTCTTCAGCCTCTCCTACCCATCTTCTCATTCCTAACATCACCACCATGCCAGTCCCCCCCCCCCCCCCCACCTATTGTATACCTTGTTCCCCAACCTATTAGATTGTAAGCCCGACCGGGCAGGGTCCTCTACTCCTCCTGTGTCATCACCTGTACCTGTGTGTTATATTGTGTTGTATCTCCACTCTAATGTATTGTACAGCGCCGCGTAATATGCTGGCTCTATATAAATAAATGTTAATAATAATAATAATATTAACTCCAATGCTGCATGCATATAGAGATTATCTGATAAAATAATATCTATAAGCTAAAACAAAAAGGACATACATAAGGTATTTATGCAGAGACATATAAATGATTCATGTCTCTGCATAAATGTAGTGTGTGTGTCTCTATGTGAATGATGAATGTTTCCGTATGATTGGTGTGAAAATCAAATACAGGGAGTGCAGAATTATTAGGCAAATTAGTATTTTGACCACATCATTCTCTTTAT
>CM070036.1:48663692-48683004 GCA_036250615.1 Ptychadena robeensis | reverse complement strand
ATGTTGAGATGTTTTATTGGTTTCACTGGTAAAAATAAATAATTTAAATGGGTATAAATTCGTTTTTTGTTAAGTTGCCTAATAATTATGCACAAAAAAATAAATATCCAAAAATATTCAGCTTTAATATTAATGAGTTTTTTGGGTTCATTGAGAACATGGTTGTTGTTCAATAATAAAATTATTCCTCAAAATACCACTTGCCTAATAATTCTGCACTCCCTGTAAAGTTGTATGAGTTGTATTTCAAATAAAGTTTTAGGGCCATTTCCCTCTAGTTCTAGTACACAATACTGCAATGCTAACATGGCTAGTGTGAAATGGACCTCCATCTGAAACTGTGTAGTTGGAATGGGGTGGGGGCCTATCTAGAAAAGGGGGGCCTTGCAGGGAAAGTTTGGGAGCCACTGGTTTTTGGAAGAATATGATGAAATATATTGTCATTTATCTCAGAATTTCTACATAATAATAATAAAAAATCAGACTGATTGCATGAAAAACAAACCAGTTAATAACATATAAAGAATGCATGGTTTATTCTGTAGGCTCTATACAACTACTGCATTGAAAGCTGCTGTCTGCTATAGTTTCCTTCCTTTGATGCCATTCTCAGTAGTTACACATGTAAGAAATCATAAAAGAAAAATGACAGTCATTAGGGTGGCATTTTAATGCACTTATAGTAAAACAACATTGACACTTCTAATATATCTCCGGAGAGAAAATGTGTGACTTAAAACAGTGCTGGGCTTTCCATCATTTATGGTCCATGACTTCCCTGGCTTGAGAAATGATATTCTCATTCTATCCTCATCAGCATGTATTTTATCAGATCAGACCTGACTTCACCTGCTACAAGAAGAATGGGAGAAACCTAAGAGAACTGGAGAAATGTAACAGATAGAAATGTTTATTGCCAGCGATTTCGCTTTAAAGTAACATTTTAGCTAACGGGGACGGATTTGTCAAATGAAGGAAATGTGCGGCGCTCAGTACTATTTAAAACTCCACAGAGAGCAGGAATCAACATCCTGTTTTATGAATGATTAATTTAATTAAACAAGACTCAGGTTTCATATTCCTCTTTGTTGGGATTGTGATTTAAAGGAATAAATTAATGTTCTAATAAGAACACCAGTTGTAACATTATGTCTTTCTGCTGCTGAAAGATTTACACATATAACAAACTGCTGGATTAGAAGTCAGGATTTTAAAGGGACTGTACATGATGCTAAGAGTATTTATAGAGCATTAATAGAGTATATGGAACTTAGACCTCTAGGGTTGGGCTAGATTCTGGGTTGCTCAACCTGCAAACCCAACATCAATTATTGCCTATATATAGAAAAAAAGCTCCGCTTCCTGGAATCCAGCTAGGAGAAAGAACTCATAAAGCCTTTCAGCAAACGCTGCAAAAAAAAACATTTCCATCATACAGTGCAATCACTCAAATGTTGCTTTTGCCTTGGCCCAGAAAGATGTATAGTAACATTAGAAACAGTAAGGTTATTACAGACTCTCTATAGGTGCCATGTAATCTGTTTTGTTGGCAGTCCTATAAGAGCAAAAGAGGTTGGATGGTTCAAAATGGATGGACCCTCTATGTCCAGCAACAATAATAATGAGTATATCAAATAAAAATGCTTCCTGGCTCCATTTCAAGTTTAAATAAAGGGCACTGACTTCAATAGAGTGCTAATGACTTACCTGTCAACAAGAGGTTAATCTCATCGTTCTAAGAGATTACAATTGTCCCTGCAGCGGAGCTGCTAGGTAGCTGATTGAAGAGAAGGAGAGATAGAAAAGTAGCCAAAAGGGTTTGAAGTATTAACTTGAAGGGTTGCCAACAGTATCAGCAGGGATTGCCTTGTTTTTAATAAATTAATATTTTTTCCGCTCAGAGCCACATTAATAGTTCATTCCACCTAGGCGCAAAAGAATAATGGTGCTTTGCTTAAAGCTTTGTAACTTTTTGCTATCAGACATGTTGCCTAATTAGACTTTCCGCATATTGCCCTATACTTTCATAATACTGCACCGTAAAAGCTATGCTTTCTGCTCTACAGAGCACTACCATTGGACTTCCATCCATTACTGACTCCCAAAGCACAGGGCACACAGTAGATGAGTGTAAATCAATCTACAAAGAGTTCTTATCAGCTGCCTCTTCACCCCTTTCCACATATAGTATAAATTACATTTACCTACGATTCCTTTACCTGTCCAAGAATGGAAAAAAAAAATTGACAATGCGTCTGATGTAATGGTCTTTCTTGATCCACTAGCTCTAGTTTTAGGGATAAGAAACCAATTAAGGGTTGGTGTTTTACAACAGGGTGTCAAACTTTGGACCAAGGACCAAATCTTGCCCACAGTGTGATTAAATTTTACCCAAAAAACGTTTTTGTCTTTTTGTATTATTTAAGTAATGAATGCAGCAGTCGTTTATTTGTCATATGATTTAAAATGATTACACTTTTCTTGTTGAAAAATCAATTATTCATTTAAAACATTGTTTTCATATGAAAAGTTCATTACAATATCTGAGAAAATATCCTCATTCATCAGTTCCTCAGACATTTGTTCAACAATTATTAAGGTTGACCCAAGCACAAGCATGACTAAAAATGGCCCCATGCATCAATTTTTTTGTGGCTCTCCACCCTAGACCTGCCACTGCAGTCATCACCCAGCAACACCCCAGGCAGGCCTGCTACTACAATACCCCCCACTGGACCTGCCAGGGATGCAGGGCCTCCTTGTGCCTAAGGGCCCCAAAGCTGCCGCTATGGTTATACTTTTTCCAAATGTTCAATATTGGACTACTTTGTATTTGAGTTTGACAACAGCTTCACTTTGATGGTAAAATAAAGGTAAGGAGCGGCTTTAGTGAAGGGTGGTCGGGCAAGGTTTTGGCTCCACTATGCGCTCAAATGAATCCAGAACATCCAATGAGCATAACCTCCCTATTAGGGGAGCTTAAAATCAGTGGGCTGATGTATACCAACATCCCGAGCACATTTGTGATATGTCAGTCTTACATGTCCATTGACTGTGAAAGGTTAAGCCTTTACGTTGAAGCAGGACTCACATCAACATAAATGCAATGGTGGCTTGTGTGACGGGCCAGGGTTTAAGACGGGTTTTAAAGACATAGCCCATAGTCATAGCCCATTTTAGCACAGTTGAACAAAGCCCTAAGAAGTTAAGTAGATTACAGAAACATCCAGTTTAAAATTATTTATTCATTACAAATCTGTTGCATATGTTTTCAAAAGGGATCTTAAGGTGACCATACATGGGCTGATTTTTTATGCATGTTCGTGGTGATTGATTGTTTGGGTATCAATTGGCGGACACCCTTTGAGCGCGATCAATCAATCCTGGTTGAAGAAAGCCTGATCGAACAAGGAATCCTGAATGGGTATCAACTTGTGTATGCCCACCTTTAGTCTGTCTTTGCATAATTACTCTGTATTTTGCTGCAGGACAGTATTCAGACTGTGAAGAAAGGAAGAAAACAGGGGGCCCTTATGTGTGTTTTTCTGCTCATTTATTCTCCAATCACAATCTCTTGTGTTGACGGACAAAGTCACAGTGTTAAATTGTGGTAGACAAAGCTAAGGTCAGATCTTGGCAGTGCTAACCGAACGAGGGGTTCAGATCAGAAAATAGCCTGGGCACAAGTGCACATTTTTGGCAGGCAAGTCAGTTCACAGTTGTGCATTTTAATAATAAATGTAGCTGTTTACATGAACTTCTTGATCTACTAACATGCGGCTTTCACTGAAGGTGACCTCAGCTTGTGTATTTCTTCATCATATACTCAGCTTGAATTGCCCGGGTTTTGACAGGTTTAATTTAAGCTCATGTTGGCTCACATAATTAAGCTTGCAGTACCATACATAAATGTATCTATAAACCTTTTTATACTTTGATACAATATGAGTTGCTGTACTATCCTCTGCTGTGCGGCCTAGGTGCCTCCTATGTTATCAGTCATGTCATACTGGGAAATGGCTGTCTACAGCCCAGTGAGGACGGTGCTACGTAATATAAATTATGGCAATTAAGTTAAATGAAATCTATTGTTTAAAGAAAGCCAAAATTAAAGTTTTTATGAATAAATACTTATTCTATCATAGTTTCAGTAGCTGTAGAAAACGGAAAACTCTTCACAGAAAGCTCTGTCGTATTTTGCTATGCACAGCAGACTTCATATCAGTAATATTATTGAATAATTGTCTACTCAGCATCTCATAACCTCCTTCAGCCAAAACCGACAGATAACTCGGAAAAATTATGATGCAGCAACGCAGCAAAATGTAAATAAAAGCTTAGTGAAGATAAAAGACTATTTACATCTGTATCTGTGAAGAATAATCCCACCAATAACCACACAAGAAGACTTTAGAAAGTGAGGTATGGTAGAAGTAGAAATAAAGGTATGAATTCTGACAACGTTTCATGTATGGGCACAGGAAAAAAATGAAATTAGCATTTAGAAATGATGAAAATCCGTATCATCCGCTGACAAAATCTTCCAGTCCTGTCATGAGTATAAAATTGTTCTCAAAACTAGCAATCATGTGAGCCTGGAAACAGTTGTTCCATTGCGGAAACCGGATTGCTGGCATCACTCAAAAGTGACAGTCATCTATCAGAAGATGCCTATCACTGCCGTGCAAAAAGCAAAATGATGCATGTTCTCTTTTCTAATTCCTTCTACGGGTGCGGCATTTTGGACAAGCCAATGGAAGAGTTTCAGTGCAGCCTTGTGGGCCATTTGTTTTCCTTTATTCTTAACTTAAACTACTTCAAAGCAAATCAAGTGCAAGCCATTTATTCCATTGAAAAATATTTTTACAAAAACATTTGTGTTTTGTCTCTGATATCAGCATATGAAGCAGGAATTTTCCTCAACCATGAGCATATACAGAAAAAATATTTTTCTAAATATTGCACAACACTATTATGCTATTTTTGCTCTTTCAAATAAGCACAGTTTTTTTAAATACTTTATTTTTGCTACTGCATCCTTGTGCTATATTTCATGTAAGGATTACATAACCTCTGGTTCCCCACAGATTTCTGGGATATTATGCATCCCTCAACAGTATAAATTTTATCTACAGTTGTGTTCCAAATTATTCAACCCCCACTGAAATTGAGTGTTTTGGCCATGTTGACATTGATTTTGATCATTTCAGTCATCTTGTTTACAATGAAATCAGCGAGGCACTTGTAAGTCAGACAAATATAATATAACATAACATAACATTAATAATGAAATAACCACAAATGTCTTTTCTGTGCTCACATCATTATCAGTTTTATTCAACCCCCAAGTGACATTCATTCTTAGTACAACATCCTTTTCCAGTTATAACAGCTGTTAGGCGTGAAGCATAGCGTGACACAAGTGTCTTGCAGCGATCTATGGGTATCTTAGCCCATTCTTCATGGGCAAAAGCCTCCAGTTCAGTCACATTCTTAGGCTTGCGCGTTGCAACTGCTTTCTTTAAGTCCCACCAGAGGTTCTCAATCGGATAAGTCTGGTGACTGCGATGGCCACTCCAAAATGTTCCAGCCTTTAATCTGAAACCATGCTCTAGTGGACTTGGAGGTATGCTTGGGATCATTGTCCTGTTGAAAACTCCAACGTTTCCCAAGCCTCAGGTTTGGGACAGACTGCATCACCTTTCCTTCCAATATCTCCTGGTGCTGAAGAGAATTCATGGTACCTTGCACACGCTGAAGCTTCCCAGTACCTGCAGAAGCAAAACAGCCCCAAAGCATGATTGACCCCCCGCCATGCTTCACAGTAGGCAAGGTGTTCTTTTCTTCATAGGCCTTGTTCTTCCTCCTCCAAACATAGCGTTGATCCATGGGCCCAAACAGTTCTAATTTTGTTTCATCAGTCCACAGAACACTATCCCAAAGCATATTTATTTAAAAAAGAAAAACATTTATTTAAAAAGTTCAGGCACACCTTAAAGCACAAATGGATGGAGTACTGCATCTTTTATTGCACCATTATTTTATTATTTCATGTAACATACCCTGATCAGCCCCCTCCAGCATAGAATACACTTGGAAAGGGACTTGCTTCAGAAGAGAAAAAAAGTGAGAACTCCTTTCCTGCTAAACAATGTTGTGTTTTGTTTCGGGGCTAGATGGGCCAAAATTCAAATAGTGTGGCACATAAAAAAGCTTCTTTATATGGAGTTTGCCTTGAGCTGTTTTGTCTGAGGTTAAATCCTATGAAGTTTTGTATACTGGTGCTCATTGTTATTTTTTTGAGAAGAATCTTCTTGCTTTGTAAATTCCTCAATATAAAAGTAAAGTGACTTTAAGCCACGAAGACATCTCAAATGTTTTCCAAACTCATCTCAACTATGGTTAAAATAAGAATAGTTTTGTAAATTTAACTTTCTTCCAAGTTTTAAGATTGTGGATGCCAGCCCTAAATGTGGCAAACTGAAAACTAGAGAGGGTCAATGAGATAGCAAAAATTTTGACATTAACATCCAAATGCATGCAAACTGTATGCAGACTGAAACTGAGCCAATCCTGCACAGTAGATGTTGTACTTGATTGGCTTTTTCGGTCTGCATACAATTTGTATGCTAATCTCCAAATTTCTGCATCTCTTTGAAGAACTACTGAACTACTGAGAACTATAAAATGAGACAGGATTGCATGTTTAGATGAAATTAAGCAATATCAGAAACCATTCTTATTTATAAAAATAATAGCACATGCCATGCTATTGAAAGGGTTCATGCATCTAAACATGTTTTACGTCCCTTTGCAAAGAGAAAAACCTCCCCCTGTCTCTTTACTGACCAGAGAAAAAGTTATTAGAAAACTTCCAAAACAGTGCAGACATGTCTGATAACAAGGTGAAAGTGGTGCTTGACCTCTCTGGCATCCGTTTAGGTTACTCATCTCTGATGGGGATGCCTTACATGACATAATTCATCAGATATGCACCAAAAAGGAAGCGGTGAATCACCGTACCACAGCACTGATCCTCCCTGCATCACTGAAGAGCAAAATTAGCTTTTATCCTCACCACTTTTTCCAGCTGCGTTTACCGAACATGCTGAACGTTATCATGCCCATCCAGAATGGGAGACCAAAGACAACATGTCACTTGCCAAGAGTAATGGAAATATTGTGCCCTCTCTAAATGAAGCCATACTTCTTCTGTCCAAAGAAATAAATAGGAGCAGCAAAGGATGGAGAGTTTCCTCCAAAAATCAATATGTGGTGGCCAATGCATCAAACAAAACGGCACAAGGGTGAAATATGAAAGCACACAGGAGATGGAAAAATAAAAAAAAACCTTTTAGTGAGCATGGTGTTTATATACAGTACTGTGATACTCTATATGAATGTCATCCGCACTGTAATGGATTGGCATTAGTTATAAAGATATTAAAGGGCTTAACTGGCTTTTAAAATATCTAGAAAAAAAGTAAAAAAAAACATGTTTCATACATGACAACATATCCAGGTATTTAGAACTTGCAAATGATTTGTCTTCTTCCTGTATGAACTGAACCCAGCTTCGTGGGCCCAAAACTCTACACTACACATCTGTACATAGGATTAACCTCTAACAAGAAGACTTGGTGAGAGAAGACCCACAATGCCCAATGACAATGCCCAAATAGACAATTTTCCATTCAAAAGGCTGATAATCATCAGCCTAAAAATGTGAAACCATGTTCTCAATTAGTAACTCCCCTGTGAGAAACTAGCCAGGAGTTAAGAGTGTCCAGTTAAAGTTAACAAGTGTCTAGACTTGCAAAGCATAACACCTAACTGTTCAATGTTAAAGTTTCCTTTGCAGATCTTTTTATTTTATTCCCCTCTCTTTGCAACTGGAAATTGGCAATATAAGCAGCAGAACTATTCAAATTTCTATATTTCTAATGCTAGTTTCTCCTATAAGCATGCTCCTAGAAGAGCGAAAGACCTGATTGGCTACTGGTCCTCTATCATTTTCATAGTAGTTACATACACAGCTTGCATTAAAAAAGTACATTTAACAATGTATGAATGAATTCGCCTTTTTATTGCCTGCTTACTAGTAAAATGAAAAAACTAAGCTAGCCTAATAAAGGTAAAGTAAGCCAAGTAAGCCAGCCACACTATTGCTCAATTTCTGATCTTGATTCAGCAAGTGTTTGAAACCAAATGTAACTATAATTTACATGCTCTTGGTTATTTATTGTAAGGCCGTGGGAATGCAGTGATAAGCCAGTTTATAAGGAGTGTGTCTAGATTTTTGTAGTCTTTTATTTAAAAATGATCAAATATTTACACTGGGTGATATTTACATGATACAACCTCATCATGTTCTTTGAAGTAAACATTTGTCATTTGCTAATTTAGACAATTTGTTTGGTGATGAATGTATAAATGTTTATAAAAAGGGAAAACAGAATATAGCGCTAGAGATGGTCGAAATGAATAAAATTTGATTCTACTTAAATTTCGAGTTTCCCATCGAATTTCAATTCGACTGCGAAATTTCGAGTAGAAAAGTCGAAAATTCGCATAACGCCAAAAATTCGCATAAAACACTAATAAATTCGCATAAAGCCGAAAATTCGCATAACGCCAAAAAATCGCATAAAACACTCATAAATTCGCATAAAGCCGAAAATTCGCATAAGGTCAAAAATTCACATTAGGTGGAACATTTTGATTTGCTGTATGAGCTATAATAGAACAATCAGTGTACATAGTAGCAGAGCTTTACAATCAGAGCTGAGATTTAAACCCAATTTATACACAAACTTGACATGTTAGAGCAAGACTTATTGTTTTCAAATGTTTCCCCAACCCTTCTCTACAACTCCAGCAATGTCCTCCAACCCTTCTCTACAACTCCATTTTCAGGGGCTGTGCAATAAGCTGACAAAGTTAGCTAGCACCAATGCGAATTTACGTCAATGCGAATTTACGCCAATGCGAATTTTTCAATCACTCAATAACATGGCGATATGCGCACGCGAAATAGCGGCACGGCAAATCAAAAGCAAAGTTCATTTTTAAGTTGAAATTTCGATTTCCGTTGAAATATCAGGCGATATAAAGTCCCTATATAGCGATTCCTCCATTTCTTAAAAAGCCCCGAAACTAAATAGACCTGGTGGCCGCAATAAAAGTTGTCATTAGCTAGACACTATGCGGAGCTCTAATCAAAGGATGATTTCCATCTTAAATTGCTACCAATGATAATTAGCTCGCAATTTGTTGTGTTTCCAGAATGGCTCCGTATAACTCTGTCACATGTAATAGAAACTGCATAATTCAATCTACTGTGATTACCGTAATAGAGACCGGTATTTAAAGTTCACACGTCCTTCTTTTTTTAATTATATGCTCAACATCATTTAAATGTAAACTACATTCATCAACTCCCACTCTTTGTAAATGTTCATCAACTCACGTATTGCCAGAAAATGTAACTATTAACTTTCTTAAAGTGACAGAAGTATTGAAGCCTTGTCCAGACAATGTCTGTGTGTGAAGATGTATTTTGTAAGTGAAAGGGCCATATAATAAAAGGAGGAACAAGAATGACTTTAAATAAAATATTAAAGTAATATAACCTGCCTCCTTAATTTACTGATTGACTGATTTGTCTTCTTTCACTAGTTAAAAAGTTACTGATTTGTCCTCTTCCACTGGTGGTTAATGGAGGAATGTCCCTTTACATTGGTGGTCAATGAAGGAATGTCCCCTTAGATTGGTGGTCATTGGAAGAATGTCCCCTTACATTGGTGGTCAATGGAGGAATGTCCCCTACATTGGTGGTCATTGGAGAAATGTCCCATTTCATTGGTGATCAGTGTAGAGTGAACTCTACTAACCATGGAAATGTAGTCCCTTTTCACAAAGTAGTTTTCACATTAACTGTGTTATCTGGCCTTGATTCAGAATACAATACGCATAATGTACTATACAAGTTGGAAAAAAATGCATCAATTCATTGATCAGACATGTGATTCCATGAAAAATGTGTATTGATCTGATTTGGCATCCCTCTGAATGTTGCTGTACTCTACAATTAAATATGTATGTGATGGCTTCAATTTTATAGGTTTTGAGCTCTGCAAAAGTGAAACGTGGTCAACAAAGTTTTTATTTATACAGACAACTGCTGTAATTGATATAGTGGAAGGCATATGTTAAAGATTAAAATGTTGGTATGTTTTACATCTTAAATATAGTGATTGCATTAATTTTCTGTTATTAGTTTTTATTCCCATTTATTTCAATGTGATGATGATGAAAATAACACAGCTTATGTTGTAAGCCCCCCATACACCTTAAGACCACTGCATACAATTTCCTAACAATCTGCATACAATTTCCTAACAATCTCTCACAACGGCATACCTGGTAAAAATTGGGCCAGAAGGTGCTTATTGCCAGTTCTGCTCGATTCCACATCCCTGTTGCTGGTCCTGATATATTCCATACTGGGCTTCCCATAACGCCATTATTTTCTGTGACATAAATGTTTAGTAGTCCAGGTAAGGCTCCGCTCTTGCTGGACATAAAGTAGTGAAAATCAATGCAATGAGTGTCATTCTCTTTTAATTGAGGCAACAACAGAACAGACTTCTGTCCAGCCAACCTTCCAGAAGTGTTCACCATCATGAAAGACCCTGAAACAAAAAACGGGAAAAAGTCAGCAAATTTCTCATATTTTTTGCTAACCATATGTGAAGTGTATAATATTTTACACATAAACTTGCTTGGCTAGGATAAATTGGGCTCTAGCATGATAGAAGCCATACTACAGAAAAACCTTTATATGTTATCACTGAAATAAGTAATCGGCCAAGAGACTTCGCATTCGCCTCATAAGATGCATGCATTTCTGGGAGGAAAAAATGCGTCGGTTCAGAATGAGGCAAAAAATACAGTATTGCTGGTTGAGTGAGAAAAGGCTAATTTTAATGAATGTGCAAAAGTCCGTACACATTAACATTACAGTTATCTACCAATACCTTTTGATTACGTTTTAGATCTATATTGCTTTTGGACATTGTTGAGAAAGGCACCAAATTCCCCCACAATTGCTGGTGGGTGCAATCCCTTGGAAAAAAAAGTGGAAATTCATTTTTGGCAAATACCAAGTCTTGCATTGTGCTAAGTTACTTTGTGAAGCGGTCACTGCTTTGTGTATTCATTTTTTTAATGTACTGATTTAGAATTGTATGTTATGTACAGACATCCTCCCTTTTAAAGAGCTTTCACTCCTGCTGCTAGATGCATTTAGAAAATTAATCCATCCAAGGAGTTTGTTCTAAAAATGCAATGCATTATTTTTATTAAAATCTTCACACTCGTCAGTCAAGTTTCAAAATCCATTTCATACACATTTTACATTTCATTTAATAGGAAAAGGAGGGACTGGGCCATACTTATATAGATAACATGGTTTAGAGTATAATCTAAAAAGTTTGTATCTTAAAATGAGCCGGTAGCTCAAATAATTGAGGGCTACAACTTTGCAACAGTCACAAAGTCCACCAGTGGTTTTTCTCACACTAATTCACTTACTTCAGTAATTGCCTGGAACTTTTGACACATAATGTATATGGAAATATTGGTTTATACAAGTGTACATAGCTCAAACATTTAAGACCATATGCGCGCAATACTGATAGGCAGGATGTTCTGTTTCAAATATCCAGATAGCAATTACCACCTACATGATTTGATCAACACCAGGTTTCTACTCCAGTTAGATAATGAAACATATTTTCAATTTGTGGGATAATTACATACAATGGAGAGACACATAACTCGACATAAATTTACAGCTACGCTAACTTCAACTATGCCACTCTGTTGAGCGGTTAAGAATTTGTGTGGACATGTTGTCCCCATGGACAACTTCCCTGGGAATGGAACCACCCTAGTCCTTGGGCATTCTTCTAATGGGCATATCTTTTTATCCATTATCCATTCAAAATAATACCACAAAGGAAGGCTTGTATTACTTCAGAACATAAAACCCAGGTCTTTCAAGTTTAAATAATAGAGTATTAAAACAAATAATGATTTTGCAATGATTTGTTCATCTCCAAGTTACAAACTGATTTAGAACTTACAGTTCCAGTACTTGTGTCTCTAAAATTATTCCATGGTATTACTGATGACAAGTAATTTGTTCAAAATGTACATCGAGACAAAGCAAGCATCCAAGCCCAGAACACTATCTGCGGCACACGTCTATTATATAATGTAATTTCCATAATCCCCTCCAGCTATATCTACATGGTATTGAAAAGAATTGTGATGGAAAAAAGGCTTGTACTCAATTTCATGAGATAAGACCCAGAGGCTGAGCCCCTTGCTCTCTGCCGTCTTAGATCTAGATCAGTTTTTGTATTGTATTGCTATATCCATTACTAGGGTTTGATCCAGAGCAAATAGTCACACTTTATGTGAATTTCATTTCACTTTTGACGGGTCTGAATGTGATGTCTTGCTGGATATTTGCATAAACATATAATACAATAAACAAATGTATTTTTGGGATGCTTACACACTGAACCCAGTATTCATCAATCACTGAAATGCAAGCACAAATGGGTTTGCCCTCTGTTAATGGTGTGAAGCTTATTTCTCCAAACCCTTGTACCAGCCAGACATCCAATTGGCATTAACATTGCAGAGGGAAACTATTGCAATGTATAGAAAACAGGCTGCCAATCACTATAAACAAGGCTGGCATGTAGTGATTTAGGACAAGGCAGTAAATACCAGAGGACCTGAAGCCACAGGTTAGTTAATTATACAAATTATGAATCCTGACCAAGAACTACAGCGTTACATAAACATTTCACAAGATGGCATTTAAATAGCATGCCAAAATATTAGGTACAGACTTCTGTAATATAATAAGTCAATTTTCCTATTCGGCCATTGTGACGCCTGTCAGCATAGTTCATGCCTTTCGTAGTCTGAATGTCTTTTTATTTTTCAGTTATAAAGCTGAAGTTTGAGCTCAACTTTTATTAACCCTTGCAGTGAGTTCCCCACCCCACTGCAATAAAAACATACAACACCTTAGATGAATCAATACACAGCCCACACATTTGCTTTACAATGTACTTATATACACATAACATTTAAGAATCTGTATTTTTTTGCAAAAAAAACCTCTTATTTTCTACTTATTTGGTATTTTCTTCAGCTGCAGATATATTGTATGCTTTGTGAGTTCTTAAAAATATCAATAGACAAAGCCGTACTGCTGATCATCTGCGATTTCTTATCCTCTGCATTAGAAAGCTAGCTAATACCATGGTGTTAATGAAGGGCAGGATATCATTTTGGCCTTCAAGTCTCCTGATTTCCCTCATCTTTTTCACTAATCCTGTGCCACCATTACTTTGTGTTCAAGTAATAAGAATCTCAGAGGTCACACTGAGAAAGAGAAGAATTAATGGCTGGAAAATGTCAATGGAAGGCAAACTCTTATTACTTCTGTACTGCTAGGATTTTTTCTAGCTACAGGGGTTAGTTTAAAATGTAAAGTAATTTAACTTTCACACTACTGCTGATATAGAGAGCCTAAGTAATATCTTCTCTTCGACATAACACACTTCATTGGCATGACCTTCACTGGAGAATCATAGTATAGGTTTTTGGACAGAAAGAACGCTATACTTTATATAATGTAAATATGAAACCGTGAACTCTAAATATGTCAAAACAAACCCCAAAATAAAAGTGTAGAAAAGTGGGAAAGAATGGAGCTACTACTGAATATTGTACCTGATAGGCAAGGCAGTAACTTCAAGGGTTCTGTATAAGTGTCATTCTCTCTTTGGGCTGTATATAGTATGCAATTGTGCAAAACATAGCCAATAATAACCATGGCCAATAATAGTTTAGAATTTTTTTATAGAGAGGGAATTGCAGATTATTTTCCATTTTCTATACTAAAATTGTCTGTATATCATCTGATGAATAAATGAAAAGTAACAATTAAAGTACTGGCATACAACCTTCACTCATTTATATACTACCAAGTATGATACCTTTCCCACTTTATTCCTGCACATTATGTGAAACCCTCTGCATTCTTCTCTTGCATATACTGCCCACAGTGATACCCTCCCAAATCTTCTCCTGCACATACTGGCCACTGTGACACCCTGTGGATTTTTCTCCTGCACCTACTGCACACTTTTCTGCATATACTGCCCACAGTGATACCCTCTGAAATCCTGCACACATTATCCACTGTAAAGCCCTCCCAACTTTTCTGCAAATGTAACGGGTGGTCACCACCACCTCCATGTGCAGCATATCTTATCTCAGACACACCGGGGTTAATCAGGAGTTACCTTTTTGGGCCTAAGCTGCATATTGTTCCACTCGCTCATCTGGGAGGCAGTGTCCCCAATGCAGGCCGCTGCACAATGCCTCAATAAGTCCATACACAGGATCACTTTGTTGTAATATCTGGTACCTTTTTTCTCCACATCACAGTACACCATGCCATCGCAATGCCAGCTATTTGGGAGCAGCCATTGCCATCTCAGCCTCTCTCTATTCCTAGCCCCACACGCCACCTTCTAGGGCCAGAAAAACCCTTGTCCCCATAAGGGGGAAAAACTGGTTACATCTCTGCGATCTCATCCCCAGGCCACGGGCCAGCAGTGTCCATCCCCACAAGGGCTAGTGTCCAGGTCAACACTCTATGACCACAACCAGTCAGCACTTAGATACCCCAGGGAAGACCTAGCTTCACACTTAACCTGGCCTTATAATACCTGTTCCTCAGGCTGGGCACTCCTATATGGTATATTACAGATACAATCTTCTGGCATTTTTTGAACTTTACAAAGAAAACCCACTGACACACACAGGCACCTGCTCTTCGCAGCAACAGTGTCACATTACATTCCCTTACAGAATCCCAGCAAAGCACATTTAACCCCTTAGTCGCAGGTTTCTGCCCACTGTAATACCCTCCACACTCTTTTGCCCCTACTCCCTACTGTGTTATCTTCTACACTTTTCTCTTTTACATTATTATATAAATATATCTATTGCATGTATTACAACACACCAGGATTTGGGCTAAACCTTGAATACTAGTTAAACCCAGGTTGAATTTCAAATAGAACATGTTTTTTTTGATTGTATTATTCAAGAGTCCGGTAGTGATATAGTTTACAATGAGAGCCAATAGTGGTTAGAGTGTTTGGATAGGAAGCAGACTAGAGGGAACTTTGCCTATTATGCTTTGAGCTTGCAGTTGCTTTTAATGCATTTTATATTACTGTTATCTGTACTTGGGAAATGAAATCAATGAAACCAACATAAAGGTCATTCACACCTTAATGCAAAAACTTTTGCAAAGGGAACAAATGATTTTGGATTGGAGTTAAAAATAAAATCCCATGGGTTCCAGATGAATTCAGTAATTTTTTTTTTTAGAGTGGAAATTTCTGAAAGACTTACATAAATCATTGGAAGCTTCTGCAGAGACAGGATAAGGAAAGGTTACAAGCTGCAGTTGGAGGGATTGGGGTCATTAACAAAGTGTGCATTAATTCCGAATGCTCGGATTTTGGGCATTCAACCCCATTTGCTGCCTTTCTGTTTGTGCGTATTTGTGAGGGCATTTTATGTCACTTGTTTTTTTCAAAAAATGTTCTGTAGGAGACCCTATGGAAGTGCCCATGTCTCTTTATTCACAATAAATGGGCTTTAAACATAACATTAAAAAGAGGTGATCTTTCTAGGCCGACTTCTAAGAAGGGTTGGCGAATTTCACTAATTTTAATTCAAAGCCAATGTAAACTGAATGTAAATGTAAACAATGTAAACAGACCGCTTGCCTGTCGCACTGTAAATAGATGGTTAGTTAGTGTCCTGGAAGGAATCCGCGATATTATTGCCCAGCAACTTTAGATTTTTGTTTTGTTGTTTTGTTTTTCTTAAAAGGTTCCAGGACTCTGGGATAGGAGGGATGGAACTGGGTGGGCCTGCCTATTCCCCCCACGTACACTCACATGGTTAACACCTGTTTGCAGGTGAGTGGAGCTGGGTGTCTCCACAAAAGGATCACCACAGTGTCAGTGCTTCTGACCAAGCAGGAGACAGGGGGATCACAAGGAGTGTGGGGCCCAGGCCTGTGGCTGCTGGAGCAGTGGATACAGGGGGGCCACAGGGAGTGTGGGGCCCAGGCTTGTTGCAGCTGAGAAGCCAAGGACAATTCAATTATGTGAAATGTTTGGAGAGCCAGGAGGCTTGACATATTTTAGGAAATGTTTTTAATCCTCTTGCAGGGGAATCTTTTTGTTTGAACCCTTTTAGCTCTAATAATTATGGGGATGAGCCCTAAAAAGATATCTTTTGGGTGGATTGATGTTTTGGAAGCACCATTTGAAGCTGGACCCCCACAATATATATATTCACTGTATAGATCAGTTGGTGTGCTTTGTGTCTTTTGTGCCCACTAATCCAAATAAAAGTGTAGAGGTACATCAGTGACATGTGAAAAGTACCTAGCAGAGAGAACTATGGAAGTCTATCGTAAAACAGATCTATATTGTCATTGGGCTGAGTAGAGAACAGAGATGTATCACAGAAAAGCACATCATGTACTTTTTTCTTTCACACTCTCTTGTCTCATTGCACCGGCATTTGGGACAGGAGTTTCATTCATGCATACAAACTACTGTTCTCTGTACAAGGACTTCTATCCACTACATCAGCCTCAAGCCTTAGGTGCTTTGACAAAAAATGATGGCACTAGGCTGGTAACAAGGGCATTAAACTGGTGTGTGCAGTTAATCCTTTTACAACCTTTTTCCACCCAAACATTATTTGTCTGGGTGTAAAAAAATATTGAACAATAATGATCTAAATTCCTCCACTGACAACAAAGATAGGTGACCTGTGGTTTTCCATTAATGGCAACTATACACCATGCATACCCCATGCATATGCTTTATAATTGAACTCTTTAAGATAACATACATCTGAGTGTTACCAAGGGTGGCCCAGGCCTTACACAAAAGTAGTACTGCTTATCCTCCACACTAAGAAAATAGATAGAAAAAACCTAGCAAAGGCTCTAAAGGTGGCCATACAGAGGTCGATACCCATTCAACCATGCTGCGTTTGAGCGCTCTTCTATTTAATGGCGAATCAATGTGCACAACGGTTTCCACCAATACTTTGGATGGGGACCCTAGTTCCCCTAGACAGTAATGGAAATAAAAAAAAGAATTACCAACATGTTGGTACCCTGTCCCACTCGAAGAAAGGGTGGCCACGTTAGATTCCCAAACAATCAATCCCCGCAAACGCACACATTGGTCAATTGTTTGGGGATCGATTGAAAAAACGGCCACCTTAACTCTTCCTTGCTCTAGAAAAATCAAAATGTTATGAGGGTTGGCCTTCAAATGGTAAGAAAGCTTTTAAAGTTTCTTACAAAGTTTCTTACATTAACCCATGCAAATTTTTCCACTCCTCTTCCAGCCTCTTACTAACAATGCCTGCCTTTGTCTAGTGGAATCATGCTGATCGTTATAACTACATTTATTTGTTTCAAAATGTTTAACAACAGGTGCTCTTCTATAAAGAAGAAGGTTGGTAAGACATATATATTCTAAACTAGAAAGATTTGACACTTTTAACACCTCCATAACATGAAGTTCATGTAAGGTGTTAATACATGTAACCAGCCTGATATAAAAATATCTTCCTCAGGAATCATTAACTGATATTAATATAGCACTGACGTATTACCCAGAACTTTACATAGCACAGCTATATCACAAACTGTCTCTCAGAGGAGCTGACAATCTATGGTCCATACTGCCCAGTGTAATACACTTACTGTAATAGTAATATATATGTAACAGGACAATTTGGGGGGGGGGGACCCAAACCAAATTAACCTACTATTGTGTCTTTGGAACAAGACCAATGCAGACACAGGAAAAGCATACAAAGTCTTTGTAGACAGTGCCAAGGCCAAAACCTGCAACCTTGTGTTGCATGGCCAGATTGTTACAACTACTGTGCCGGGTCAATTCTTCATTATGAAAAATGTGTAATGTACAGATTTTAAACAGCTTCCTTTAACAAAACACTACATCCCGTCTGGTCCATTCAAGTCACTAAATTTTATAGATATTCCCATCAAGCCAAAGTAAAAGACTTGCACTGTATGAAGGTCAAAATGAAGTGCAAACATATTTAAATAAATACAGGGGGTGCACATAAGTGGTACTCGGATACTCAAAAGGGGCCAAAAACTAGCTATGCATGCCTGCATTATTGTCACACAGCTCATATGCATACTAAAAAACTTGGAGGCACTCCGTGTCTGGGCGGCCGCAGCTAAATGTTACATGTATACAATTTATGTCACTTGGATAACTGCAGGGAAATATGAATAACTATAAAAGGTTATAGTTAGGGGTGTGGAATTGGGAATGTAAATTAATAATCCCAAAAAAGATTGGACTTCTAAGGGTGTTGGGGATCTAGGGGTGAAGGTCAGAGTAGGCATATGTAAGGGTAAAAGCACTGTGTGACAGCTGGAATACAATTATGAAAGGTTGACATTTGGACTGCTTGTAGTCTCAGAGGTTAGTTACTAAGCCAGAAAATGTCAGGGTTGTACTACTGAGGTATGAGATCTGGGGGTTCAAATGTGTTGTACTGTTCGAGTCACATTTGACCCAAAGCCAGCTGGTAATCTGTGGATGGAGACAGCTAATTGGAGGCTCAATCAGGAGCAGGGAGGTCCATCTGCAGCAGAATCTATCATGCAGGACAGTTAGAGAGAAAGTGAGGAAGACCACATACATATGGGGTTAGTACCTAACACCATCTCCTGGTACTCATCTGAGGAGCTCACTAAAAGTTATGTGCACCCCTGAATATATACATCCTTAATGATTTTTCAAAAGGATTTGCAAACTTTATTGCACTTGGTTACATTCTTGTTTATCATTACTGTTTCCCCAGTGAGCTTTACTACTTTTGGGGTCAGCCAATTATCTGCTGACAGAGCAGATAATGGTAATTCACTGTCCAATGAGGAGGTTGGAGTTGTTAACATGACATCAAAAGCTGCATTGGTAAATAAGGGAGACAAGGGGTTTGAATCATGGAGTTATTATTTCAGCATTGGGTTTATCTGTTTTCATGGTTTAAAAATGCTATAGTTGGGGGCGTGGCCAACTAATGGCGGAGTAGGACGTGTGCTGAGAGAGCTCCGTGCCCGATA
>CM070036.1:48642366-48663592 GCA_036250615.1 Ptychadena robeensis | reverse complement strand
TTGTAATTGTATAATTTGTTGAATTTTTCAAAAATTTTCAATAAAACTTTATTTGAAAATGCTATAGTTAAGGGTTGATTTAAACAAATAATGGTCCAACTATTCCATAAGATAATGCATATACTCAAAGGTTGTACTACATATGTTTAAAGTAACACAGTCCACAAGAATAAGGCGTTTAATAAAAAAAAAAAAATAAGGCATCATCTAATTGGAGACCACATACACTGAGGCTGTAATTTCAATTCTAAATGTGGTGAAGACATGAGGAAACATTTTAGGACTTTCCTTAAGGTTATCTCTCCTTACAGTTCATACACATATAGGTTGTGCTGTATATTGTGGGTGTGGTGGAGCACAAGGTAAATAATCAAAGTTCCAGAATATGAGATTGTCGACCCAAAATTCCATAATAATTCACAAACATTTAGTAGATACTCAGTAAGAACCCATTTCTTACTGTTCAGTGCCTGGGTTTCTCTTCAAAACATCACTTTAGCTCAGCACAGAAGGAGGAGCACAGCATAATATAAAAGTTTAGGCCACATTCCAAAACAATGCAAGGCTTTCACAATACTACAACACACTACCAATGAAAATAAGACAAATGAAACACTCTTCTGATAATATTTATAAGAGCTATGGATAGTTGAGGACCTAGTAATTCCAATAAACTCAAGTGTTGACTCATTTTCAGGACCTCTCTAGGGGATGCGGTATGCACCCACTGTATCAAATATACTTAGAGGTTCACATTTTTATTGTGTAGATTTATTCTATCCCCCTGTCTGCTTTGCTGTAAACATGTGATGTATATTTTAGAATGATGTTCTGAAAATACTAGTAAGCCATTTGTCAAGAATATGTCAAAAAAACATTTGTTGGAAAAACCTAAATGTCTCTTTAAAAGCTGAACCATCATCCACCAAGAGTTGAAGTCTGACCTGGATAGGCACATAATTTCTTTTGAAGAACACAAGCTGGGTTAATGCTAAGTTCCAAGTACACAGAATAACTATATATTTTTTTTATACTTAACTACCTGTATGAATAAATGAGCCACCCACTTACTATTATAAAATACAGGCTTTATGTTTGCTACTTTTCTGTTAATAAAAGACTAATGTTTCCTTATCTAATAATTGTAAGCCTCTTAGCCTTGAATGGTAACATTTTGACTTCATGCTAAGATTCTAGCTGTACAGCATTTTTTCTGTTATTCTTTTTTTGTATGTAATTAGGGTTACTGTTTCTTGTGTTCTTTTAATGTGTATTCACTGGAGAGCTTTGATTCCTACTTTAGATGAAGAAAAATTGCATATTATTACTCATTAACATACAAAACACAAACAGTTCAAATGAGAATGCTTAGTACAGCATTGAACACACATGCGTCATAGTAAATAGCAAGAGTAAGAAATTGAACATGAACAGTACTTGAAAGTTTGGAGAGCTTATTGATGCCTCCAGCTGTGACTGTTAGTGATGAGCGGCATAGGCAATATTCGAATTCGTGATATTTCGCGAATAATTCTACTAATATTTGATTCTATATTCGGAAATTCGAATATTCGCGGTATGACATGTATTGCGAAAATCATATTCGCATTGCGAAAATAATATTCGCATCGCAAAAATCTTTAAAATGAATGGTCACATGCTATGTTTATTTTCGCAATGCGAATATTATTTTCGCAATACATGGCTGTATTGCGAATATTCGGAATTGCGAATATCTGCCGACATATTCAAGATATTGGCGAATTCTCGAATTGCCGATATTTGCGAAAAATATTAGCCATTCGAATATTCGAGCTCAACACTAGTGACTGTGTGAGCATGACTTTGTAAGATGGTGCTTTGTTCACATAAAGAGTAGAAGTAAGATTTACTAGTGACTAAGGTGCACCAAAATTCTTTACTGCTTCTCTCTGCTTCCTTGTAGAATATAACTTATAGTGTGACATAACTGCATTCATTAATAAGGAGATGCTAAGGAGATAGGTCTCCTAACTATATATTTATCAGTCACCTCCCCAGGGCAGACGTGGGGAAACTAAGGCCCGGGGTCCAAAACCGTCCCTTTAGTTATTTTTACTTTGGCCCTTTGTCACCTTGGTGTCAAGACACTCTGGCTCCCCTCATTCCCTGCAATAAGTGAAGATAACACATAAAGGATAATTGTTTCCTAATGGCCACAGTTTGTCTGCAATATAATGTTAAAGCTTCTCTATCAAAAGCTTCTATTTATTAGCTTTTTTTAGCGTTTAGCTTTAGCGTTTTTTAAATATCCTGTCCTAGCTACGAGGACTTAGGATCCCTTTGCCGGGTGGTCCTTGCAGGATTATGGTCCAGGCTCTATGTCACATTTAAAAACCCATTGTTGCTCTATAATAGTATATATGAATTTAGGATTGCATGTAGGTGTAGATTTTGTTCAAATGAATTAACACTTTATGTAAAGCATCGTAATTCTATACTTATAATTTAAGTTACAAGTAAAATATATATATTAAGAATTGATTACCTTTACCATTAGGCCTGTGCTTCTTGGTGGTCAAATGGGTGATTTTCATATGCCAGGCATTGATATGTTATAAGTAATAATACATTATTTTCCACATTGTGACAATATAACACTAAATCTATATATCTATAAAAGGGTATCAGAACATAGGGTGTTGGGTACAGACACTGCAGTTCTGAGTAAGCATTGGCCATTTTTTTTACACAAGTGTGTTTATTCACTCTTGGCATACAGCCTCATAGTTGTAATCTGTGGTGCATATGGCCACTGTCTCATGAACATATGGTGATACCACTATGGTCACTATTCTCCATGCTGGAGGTTCTCACATGAGAACATAAAGGTTTCACCTTTACCAAAATGGCCACCTCTATACAAAACCCAAACGCATGGTTTTCAGCCTAGTGACCATTGTCTGTTTTGGGTGGATGTCATAATACTAAACTGAAGGACAGCCTATATGCATTAGTATGGCCATTGCCTCTGTTTGTATGTCCCATAAGATGTCTTAAGTGCACTTTAATGTATGCTGAAACACATTTTGTTGCTGTTACTATAGTAAAGCTGGGGTAATATCAGCAGTTAATTCCAAATGCATTTGTAACAATACATGTTGAATGGTATACACAAGAATAAAACAAATTTAAAACAATTATGTCTTAATGTAATATCCAAAATCTAAAAAGGTGGCAGGTGGAATATTTGGGATTAGAAGGTTTAGCAAGTAGAAGATAATCAACAATACCAGGGGGCTATAGTCTGTGGGTACCACAAGCTTAAGTTTAAGGTGAAGGCAAAATAAAGCCAGATACAGACAGAGACCATCAGGCACATAATCAATCTTATATAGGCATGTAAGGACACAAGATGGCTTAACATTTCATATTAACAGCTTAACGTCTACATATATTCTTTATATTAAGGGGGCATATTGGGTGGCACATATCTAGCAGTATAGAAGCTTATGGGATATTTCTTCTTAGATCGCCATTCAATAGATTAGTATCTTATGGACCCAGTATGTTTTATATTTTATCTGTTGAGGAGGCTTTATATTGATTGGATAATGACATTTTGGCTAAAATACAGAAAAGGTAATAAGATGGTCTTGTTATTATATACAGTACATGTGTTGCTTCTGCTGTTGTCTCCAGGATGAAGAAGTGATTTGATACTGGAGTCTAGCCATTCATGATTGCCCCTCATCATCGATAGCCATAGAAAAAAAAGCAGTTCTATTGTGAAGAAAAGTTGGGGCAGTTGTCTGGTTTTACCTATATATGACCACCATGTTATGACACATATTTTGTCACAGAATAATATAGAAACAAAGCCTAAAAAGCCAGCATTGTATACTTCTGACCAATAAAACATGATATTCAATGATTAAATATCTTGTTTGCCTTATATATAAAATTTCACATATTTCTAGCTTTAATGTAATAGGAACTATGACAAAATAGTAATTTGTTTCTTTTAAAACTAAATATTTTCTGTCACAGTAGAGGTTTATCAATGATGGCTCTATTAAATAATAAATCAGAATGAACATTTCATTGAAGCAGGGGAATCAGAGTGAGACCGGAAGAGAAGAAGCATATGAAAATGTAAATTCAATGAAATTTATATTAAAATTATAGTAACTGTGACGTAACCGTTTTGACCTGGAAAGTCAAGTTTTATTGTGACAAATCAAAAAATCTATAAATCCCGGATTCCCGGACTTGTGCTGATAATTAAATCCGATGCCGGAAGTGATGTCAGTAATGAACATTAAAGTTGACAGGAATGCCCAAACCATTTATAGAAACGCCATAAGCTGATTTTTGGGCAGATCGACCGCAAATCAGGGAAAAAATCATCCATGGATGGGGGGCTTTAAGTAGTGCACACGACAATTGGTCGATCAGGTGAAAATCTTGTATGTGTATGGGGGGTTTTAAGTAGTCTAATGAGAGAGACTCTTTACGTTTTAGATTTAAAGTTTTCTCACTATGCCAGCAAATTGCTTTGTTTGCCAATGCCAGACCATTTCAACATACGTTAATATTAGTAATAATCGTACTATTCTGATGTCTTTGAATGTAAATTAGTAAGGACTGACGTGTGTGAAAAAGACCCTGATAACACCAGACGGATCTGCAAAAACAATTTTGAATAACAGATTCATACTTTCTATTTTAAGGTCTTATCTACAGAATGTGTTAGGCCAGAAAATGCATGATGGGTACATTATATCCACACAATGATAGTGATCAGATAAAGCACTTACAATTTCTTCAGCTGGATACATGAGCCCCCCCACCATTAAATTTTAATAGCTTTCCTTATACAACATGTGTCACTCAGTAATGAAGAGATATTTTGCTTAAAATTTGATGGGCAGCTATAGACTACATTGTTCTCTGCAGTTATATTGGGTAATAAAATGTAAGTATAACTTATAATGCATGTCAGAATGACAGATGTTCCAATCACACACAGATCATCCGTTACAGTCCAGACTTTTAGGTTCTGATGGGTGGTTACAACCCTGTTACCACAAACTCTTGAGTGGTTGTCAATTTTGTGTGAGCGTTCAGCGAGAAACTGACAATCCCCCCACCCCTGACCGCCATCATTCTATGCCTATGGGCAATAAGGAATCTGTGAAGAGATTTCCTTTCACTTCCTATTATGTATTACAAGACAGAAGATTTTTGGAGGTCTTTATGCTTCACTTTCATTTTTCATATACATAATTCTATCTACCTTTTCTGGTCTCTTGATTTTTATTCAACTAACTTAATAAAACATTTTACACAAAGTTTTTTTTTTTTCAAAACTTAATTTATTAATTATTATTTAAATCTAAATCCATATTTTCTTTACAAAATGCAAACGTTCAAAAAGTGTTTGGTACATCAACTACAATTTACAATAAACAATAACCTCCCTAGCTAATGGGCACATCTGAGACTTTTTATTTTGGCGATATTTAGTACACAGAACTAAGTACAGATATTTAGTACTCTACTAAGAAAACTGATTTCATGCAATGTACTTAAAAATTTTGCGCCGCCTCCCAGATGTGACGTCATCACGTCACTCGGACGGGGGGGGGGGGGATGCCCGAGGATCCAGCCAGCATGTCGCATCGGGAACACCGGGACAGCGCAAAACTGTAAGTATGCACTGCCGGTGCCCTGATGTTCCCTGGATGGCACCATCACATCCAGTGCAATAGTAGCAGTAGCAGCACTGGACGAGATGGTGCCGTCCTGACCGCTAGGGCGGTTAAGTAACAATTATAAACAGGGGTGCACATAACTTTTTTAGTGAGTTCCTCAGATGAGTACCAGGAGATGGTTTTTGGTACTCCCTCCATATGTAGGGTGCTCTTCCTCACTATCGTACTCACTGTCCTCTGCTTCTTACATGATAGATTCTGCTGCAGTCGGACCTCCCTGTTCCTGATTGATCCTTCTGATTAGCTGTCTCCATCCCCATGTCACCAGCTGGCTTTGGGTCAAATGTAACTCTCACAGTACCCCCTGATCTCATACCTCAGTAGTGCAACCCCAAGATTTTCTGTGTTAGTAACAAACCCCTGAGACTACCAGCAGTCCAAAAGTCAACCTTTCATAGTTAACATTCCAACAGTGCTTTTCTATTATCAGATTTTACCCATACACATGCCTACTGTGCCATTCAACCCCCAAATCTCCAACACTTAGAAGACCAATCTTTTGTTTTGGATTAGTAATTTATATTCCCAATTTCACACCCCTAACTGCAACCATTCATAGATATTAATGTTTCCCTGAGGTTATCCAAGTGACATAAATTGTATACATTTAACAAAAAAAACTGAAAGAATGTTGCCAATATTAAAAATGTAACATTTACAGTAGTGTATACATGATAAAGTGAAGTTGTTTGTACAGCTATTTAATGTGGGAGGGATGCCTATTGTGCTGCCAATCTCTCCCCTCTATGACTGATAGCCAGACTCCTCGGGTGCACCTGATACTTATGGCCGCCCAGACATGGAGTGCCTCCAAGTTGTTAGTATGCATATGTATGTTTTGTAACTGCAGGTATGCATAGCTAGTTTTTGGCCCTACCACTTATGTGCACCCCTGATTATAAAGTATTTACCTGGATGTTGTCACTTCCTATTTATAGTTGTCATCACTTCCTGATTAGGTAATGTAAGGCCACTGACAGGAAGGTCTCTCTTTAGTTGGAATCACATTTTATGTTTAGTAGGATTAATGATGGTCATTTCGTATGGCAGTCCTTTGTTAACCACAGGGGAGCTATAGCAATTTAGTGATTTAGTCATATGAAGATCAAATGAATGGTAAAACACATTGGGATGGACTGGTGCATCAGATTACAATGAATACATTGTTGTAATTCACAGGTTTTTCTTCAGTTTTGATTTTTTTGAGTTTTTTGGAGGATTTTACACACAGATTCACCTTTATTTAATTTTAACATTTACTTCCAATCCTGGGCTCCCACATTAATAGCACCATTATTCACAATGCACTTTGATTTAGTGCAGAGTCCTCTCCCATTCTCTTTCTTTAATTAAAGCAAATCTAAATCCTAAGACAAAACAGTAGTTTATTGCAGCTTACATGCCTTTAGAAACATTAACTGCATTCGTTTATTTTCCCTTTTTTTTTGTTTATACAGCAAATAACATTATTATTTTCCATGTATGACTACACTTTCTCAACTATAACTATGTCGGCAGCTATTGTTGTCACTTAAGGAAGCTATACACATGCTGATTAGATGAGGGACCGACTGCAGAGTGATCTTGTCATCATGCTATAGGAGAAGATCGGCGGGGCACCCTTTGTGTGCCAGACATTACCTTGGAGGATGTCAGGATCAGCCGACAATTTACCGGCATGTCCGATCCGACATGCGGGAGGATCCTGGTCATTCTGTCCAGTTGGGTGCACCCGTTTTGCAGCCGAGTGTCCGCCAAGAGATCGGCGAGAGCATGCATGGCAGTGGATTGGCTGCAAACATAGGCGGGAATGTGCCTGTGTATGGCTATCTTTAGACTAGACCTTAGACATGTCTGCTTTACTCCATCCCCATTATTAGTGATGGCTGAACTTCGGCCGTGTCTGTCCACAAACGGGCGGAGCGGACTTTTAAAAAAGTCCACTGTCCGCCCGTTCGCGTACAGATTCAAATTCCCCGCCTCTAGGTGGAAAATTTTAATCGGAAAACCGGGATGTGATGTCAGTGACGTCGCATCCGGCACCTGGAACGCATAGTTCCTGGTTGTGCTAACCGGATGTGACATCACTGGTCACATCCGGGTTTACAAGCCGTTTTTTAACTGAAAGACCGCGTTCTCTACCCGGTCTTCAGTGAAATATTCTTCCTGCGGCGGGATCTCGCTGCTAATGATCCCATTAGAGGAAGAATAGAGTGCTCCTTCACGCCGGCAAACAGGGCGGGTCGAACACCCGTACTGTCAAGCCTGCAACCCATGCACTCTGGTCCATATCGTGGCTTTATACCTTTATAGTACCAAATACAATAAATGGATGTCTACAGATATAACAAGGAAAACATATATATAGAACAGTATAACACATATTAAGTCAGGCCATATTGGTCAGTTCAAACTTACTATAATTTAAATAGTATCATAAACAGTGGCAGTTTTAGGCATGGTCAACATGGGTGGTTGCCCAGGAGGGCAGCATCTAGATATCTATTTTTTCCAGCTGGCCAGATGCCTCCCCCCAGCGTGCCCACCTATCAAGTATGCGGCCCAGGGAAAGAGAAGATCATCTGTCTCCCCAGTCACCAGCAGCACAACAGGACACACACACACCTAGTCAGTGACAGGACATGCTCATCCGAGTGGGGGGGGGTCAGGATCTTCGTAGGTCCATCCCTGACACATATATACAAAATTAAGATTATTAGGAACTATATTCTATGTACTTAATTTTAACTTTAATTCCATTCACATATGTTATGAAAATTGCCCAAGTTCAAAATTAATAAAGCTATCTTCATAAAGGTTTGACTAAAATGGTATTATCCTCTAAACCTCAGTAATTAATATGAGCTCAGTAGCAGTTTTTAGCTAAGCAGATGCTGGAATACATTTGCTCTGGTATAAAGGCAAAGCATAGCTGGTCAAATGTTTCTTTGAAGAATAAAAAAAAAGCATTTAAAAGTTTTAGTTGGTAAAAGAGAAAAAAAAAACTTTATTACTTCCGACTTTTACGACTTGGAAGATAACATTAAAGGACCACATACTGAACCTAAGTATCCTTAAAGGGAGTACACGCGGTTTAGAGAATCATCCTGACATGCCTGGCACACGGCAGCAGAAGATGGAAGGCTTTGTGGATGCCTGGAGTGATTGCTCTACACTGCAGCTTGCTTAATCATCTGATGATGCCAATAAAAACAAGCCCTATCCAATTAGCTATCTAATACCGGGCAATTAATCATTCTTCCAGAATGATATTACCTTTGACATCTCAATATACTTTAAATAAATGAAATTATGGTAATGTAGGTATTTTAATGATATATTCATGAATGCACCTGCCCAAGCAAAAATGCAAAATGGTGTGAGAAAGAAAGCAGTTAGAAAAAAAGTTTCCACAATATTTAAAGAGAACCAGTTGTAAAATGGAATCTGTATAAATCTAAATCTCTACTCCAGTTATAATTGATGCCACAGTTATACAAGCTTTAAAACCTTGACCTCCTGTGTAATGAGCTACCTGAGAAGTTTTCCATTTTACTATGGACCTCAGTGGAGGTTTGGGACTTTTGCAAGAATTGAATACGGTAACTTCTGCAGTCTATATCTAAATGTTGGTAGGTACTTGTTAATGAAGGCGAACTCAGCTATATATATCTATTTTAATTGTAAAGTTTTCTGACAAGTTTTCTTCACGTTAAAAAAAACATTGTTTTTATTGAAACCTGTTTGGAAAATAAAATAAAAATAAATTGCCATATCTGAAAATGCTAGCTGGCAGGTTGTCAAAAATTTGGCTGGATTACTGAGTCAATGACGATTCAATCACGATAGTCGATTCCTTCCCTCGATCAATCATGGATTGTGCAATCTCCAGCTCGCAGCTGTTCTAATCAGAAATTATGTAATGTGGGTTGGATGCCAAAAGGTCAATCGATAAGAATGATCGAATGTCTCCATTAACATTCCGCGATTCCCAAGTGATCAACTACATTTTACAGACAGGTCCAATTCCTGCTTGATCAATTTTACATGAGATTTAGGGGCAAGCGATCGATTGATCACTTTGTGCATGCATCAATTTGTGATTGATCGGGCGATTGATTATGTCGATCAACTTTACTCATACTTAATGCTCCTATACACGTTTCGATTTTCCGCTCAATTGACTTAAAAAGAAAATTTTGGGGGGGTTGGGAAATCGGTGATAGATTGTAACGTATGCCAACTTTAGTAACAGATATTTGATCAAAAATTTTGGGATCAAAATAATTGATTGAATTAAGTCGATTGAACAAAAAATCTTGATGTGTTTGGGGGCCGTAAGTACAAGTAATCAGCAAACGTGCACAGTATGATAAGTTTCAATGTTCATACTGAGGCATACCATTTAACCATATTTTTCTGCAACCCTTTCCAGGATAGTTATACAGGCCTTTGGTTCTGAATCCATTATTATAGCATAACATGGATACATCCTTCAGGTCAGACTGCATTTAAATGTCCACTTGGGGAACACATGGTGTCAGTTTTTGGGATTATATGGGGCCTATGTGGTGCTTTATTGCATGCAACTTATGAATTCAGCCTTTGTGTCTCAGGCAACCACAAAAAACATAACATTAAAGAAAGCTCCTTTAAATATTTTTTATGTCTATAGACTACAGAGTTTTTACCATGCACATAATTTCCCTGAATAGCTATGTGAGTTTACTGTACTGTTATCTGAGAGGGCCAATGACCCCTTTTTACAGTTTCAGTTGAATTGTAGCAGAATCCGCTGTATTGTAATAATAAGCACTCTATAAATTGTATTAGTGAAGTAAATTATTGTGCATTTTCTTGTAAAGAAGTTTTCCCTGTAAGGTCTGTAAAACTCTTTTTTAGTGTCCTTAAATCTCCATTTTGTTCCATAAAGGCTTCTAAACATTTTTGTTCTGTGTTATCTTCTTTAAATTTTGAATCATCTTATTAAACTATATATACCTGGTGGTCCTGTCCATAGCTTGCACATACTCATTCTTGGTAAATCAGCAGGCTCATCTTCCCTATGACGCGTTGACACCCATCTATACATACATCAGTTTTGTCTTCTGTAGAGTCTTGATTCATGTGTCACATGATCACAAATGCCCCAATAACATGATAATACGTATTATCACCTACAGACCAATGTCATGCAATATAAAAAAATATATATATATAATAAACAACAGATCATGTGATCTGGATTGATATTTCTGCTATTTATAAATGAATTGTTTAGTGTTTATGTTTACAAACTACTGTATGTGCCTAAAGCCAGGTAGAGGTGCCTACCCTAAAAATAAGCCATGCTTAATAGTAGCACACTATCAATATCTTAACTAATTAGTCAACTATATAAAAAAGAAAAAAAATCCTTGAGTTAAAACAATAGTTTGTTAAAGAAAACTAGAAATAGCAGTAATAGTTAAGTAGAGACAGTCTGGTATTTTTCAATGTCTTCAGTGGATCAGAAAAACAATATCACGCAGAGGTCTCAGCTCATTAATCTGACAATGATTTGACAAGCCAATATAAGTAAACGCAAACAAGCCATCGCTATTATCTCAAAGAGGCAGGAGCGGTGTCAATCATAACCTTGGGATGCAATCACATATCTGTGGTCTAGAAACCCAGGTGCTGATTATAAAGACGTCTTATACACAGTAAAATGTTCAAATATGCTAAACTGTTTCATTTAATAACTGTTGTAATTGGAGTATTGTTTCACAGAATATTTTCAAGTAGGAACATAAGAAAGTGTAATATTGTAATGGTTGGTTTCTTTGGTAAACACCATATTGAACAAAAAACCCAAAATACAAATTTTGTTTACAATAATTTTCGCACTGTAAGACTCACGTTTCCCCCTCAAAATAGGGGGAAAATGCTTGTGTTTTATTTTAGAAATGTGTGATTACCTGTGGTCAAATCTGCTGACGTATCATCCCTCTGCCTGTTTTATGAGCTGGGACCAAGAGATGTGTTGGGTGCCAGGGTTTAGCAATGTACCTATCAGATTATTAGGTAACAATAATAATACCATCTCTTGGCTGGGTAAAGTGGACTGTTATACAACTATTTCTGCATATCTATAGAAATATCTATTTCTTAATATCTATATAATTGTCATAATAAATGTATTTAATGGACACATTGTCCATGGTTTGATTTGATTATCTTAAGTGGCCAAAAGAAATGTGAATAGATATTAGTCCGGAAGGTGATATGCTCCATTAAGTGTCAGATGAAAAATGGATTCTGCCGAAAAATTCGCTCATTTGTGACCAATTTTGTTCTGAATCCTTATCAGTATTTTGTCGAGTCAGCATCGTGCATATCGTTAGTAATATAAGACATAGGTAAAGTACTACCAATGAAAGTCCTATATATGTCACTGCCATTTAACCACAATTAGGAAGAAATCTATGCTGACAAGTGCCGAAACCCCTGACACTGACTGTCAATAAGGAGTCTTTGCCGAATACTGTGATTCAGGAACTAGTAAGGCAATTAACCTTCTTGAAATGAAAAGTAACATTTATTTGCCCTTTAAGCAACATTTTCCTCTTTGTTAATTTAAAATATATTTCATATGTTGTAGACTTCAGACAAGGCATACAATAATTAAAACACAGGTAAAGTGTAAAATGGATTTCTTGGAACTAAAAACTCAGCTAACTCACTAAAAAAGGTGTAAGTTGTTATATTTTATTTAGAATATAACTTATGTTCCATATGTTTCTGGTGGTCCTGCAGCTAGATCCAATTAGCTAAAAAATTGCTATCATTCAGTTAAACTTGAAGGAAGTGCTATCTACAGGAAAATCTGACCTAGTGCAAGTAAAATGTAGAAAGACTGGTCTATTCATAAAATACAGCTTGACCATATTCTGTTTTGCCCAAACTATACATATTTTACTATTCTATACTGGTTTTCTGTACAATTTTTTAAAGTGTTGGATTGCTGTTCTTACACCTTCAAGTGAATTCAAAATGGAAGGATCTCCATTCTTTATCACTGCATGGTCCATGCTTAATGAAGTAATGAGAAAAGCTGCAGCATATGTATCCCAAAAAGTTAACAAGAACACTCTGTACATATTCAAAGATATGCCAAGATTTGTTTTGTGTTTAGGGAGGACTTCTGTTTTTGGTGTCAGCTTATATTTAAGTCACTCACATATTAACTACTTCTATGTTGTTGTACCTCCTTCTTTCCCGTCTGCAGGTCTTTCTGTAGCCATATCTTTTAGCCAGGTTGCAATTTCTGTCTTCATTTTGAATAACTTATTCTCACTTACAATTAGGGTACTAGATAGCAAGACATGACATTCAGATTACAAGGAGAGCTTACTATTGGGCTGTTAGGGTCACGGAACCCTGGTGTTCCTTGCGGTTTGAAGGAAGTACCTAGTCACACCTTTATTTTGTAGCCTGTGAGACCGCCTGACCAGGCACTCAGAGGCTGCAGCTACCTTGCAGCCACTGAATGCTACAGTGACCTCTGATCCATGCTAGGTTTTCATGTTAACACAGGGTCACTTATTATTTAGACTCTGATTTCTGTTCCTGACCATTCTCTGTCTGCTGCCTGCCCTGATCCTGGTAAGACTTGTCTACACTTTTTGCCTGTCCCCTCTGGATACCTTGTTTGGACTCTGACCTCTGATTTGTACCTGACTTTGTCTGATGCTAGCCTTGACCCGAATTGGACCTGACTACGCTTTTTACACTTTTTACCTGATACCTGGTTTGGATTACCCTCTGTTATCCCCTGGATCGGGTTAGTAACCATCCCAATTTTTGTTTGTGGACTCCTGGTTCTTTGCAAATGCCTGTTCACAAAGACAGCACAACTAGGGTCTTCTGGGGGTTTTCCATTTAGTTACCCCAATAAAGTGCATCTAAAGTGTATAAAATCTTTCACTGTAATTTAAATGATTACTTATTACGCTGTTCCAGGGAGTGGTGTTGTAGGGGAGTTTTTGTTGTTTAAATTACTCAGAGGGTTTTTAGCAGAGTTCTGCTTTTTAATAAAAGTAGAAACTACTTTATAATACTTTACTTTAATAACACAGTTTACAGAATGGGGAAAAATTTAATCAAGATTCATGTTTCTTATCCCTGGCTGTTACATAGACTTATTTTTAAGTTTTACATCAAGTAAATGAGATTGATGAGATTTTTTCCACATCATGTAAATAAAGAAGAATCAATAGAGAAACAGTCTGAGTATTTTATCAGTGAAGACATCTTGGAATGATACAGCTCATACAGGCAGATGCATTAGTATAGGCATTGATTTGCACACAAGGTTTGTGTGATGGACTGAAATAATTATCAGTATCTATGTACGGAGATGAAATATTGACTTCTACAAAATAAAGCCAAATGTCACACAGTACAGGAATAGATGCTGGGGCTTCAGATACGACTTCACCAGTGGAAGGAACTTCTGTTCATAAGATGATGTATTGACAAGGTGCAACACCGTGGCTTCATGTTATGCAAAGAACGATAGAGCACAGCATGCCAGCATGCATCTAGATGAACTGATTTTGCCTTTCTGTCACAAGCAGTTTATAATCACTGCTTACCATTTAGCTTCAATACAAGAATTAATATTTTATCTGAATACAAAATGTATATACATAATAGTTTCTATGTGGAACTTTTTTGAGCAGTATAAAATGTCAATTTTTGTTTTTACACTTAGTTAATATTTATGCCATCATCATTTTTTTATAGTGCACCTGTCTGGCCTTTTCTGAGCGCCGTAAGCATTCATGACACTGAGCTGTGCAGAAATCTGGGAATAAATCTACCCGTGTATGCCGTTTTCCGAGCAAGATAAATAGATCTTGCTCAGGCGATTAGGTTACCAACATGTTGATAAACCTTGTTCGATAGTCTATACCTTGAATAGGCAACTGCGGTTCCCCATTCATAGTATAGACCGACTGACAGCTGGCTCCCGAAATTGGAGAAGCCGGGCAGTAGCGTGATGATGTCATCATGCTACTGCCGAGAGCTCTCTGTCGGCTCAAAAATCAAACCATGTATCCCAGCCTTTAATGCCAGCTTAATCTCTGTCCTAAGTCCAATGAATTCTAGGATTTCCAAACCCTATAATGCAAATTGTGACCAAATATATCCAATATTTATTGAACCAATACAAATATTTGAATCTGACAAACCTGATGGCATCCAGGAATCTGTATGTGGTTTTCTCAAAGTGTTGACCTGTTCCCAGTTTAAATCGTTGTGTTCCCATTGGCTGTATCCACAAGACTGATATGGCTCATCAAATGAGCAGCTGCCTAAAATGATAAAAGAAAGAAAAGGGTAAGCACCCAGATATTGTACATTTGTCTTTCATGCACCACACACAACCTAGATGACGCTGAGTGTCTGTATTATCCATCTTCTACAGAACATTTTGACTTTGGAAAAAAAGTCAATACACAGGAATAAAAAAAACACACAGGTTAGAATGAGGTCAATTACAAGTAAGTATCATGTAGGTTAAATGGATGTGTAAAGCACTGAATGGATCTTATAGAGATAATGAAAATATTTGCCCATCTCTTTTCTGCCCTAGTGACCCCACACGAAATAAGGAATTGTGTCATTGTCTTCCCAATCAGCAATTAAATCCTTCGAAGCCTATAACCAATTTTATTTTTTGCTGAAATAAATTACATTTGCAAGTGTAAGAAAAGCAATCTGAAGATAATAGAACAACTATACATCATCACTTAAATAGTACTTTTCAATTACAGCTGATTATACATAAGATAATAAACTTGACATTTTGATGGTGGTATTTTATGTTTATTTAGAAATAATAAAAAATGTGTTCTTAATTAATATTTAAAAACGAATAAATTTTGTCGCACACCAAATTTACAAACCTCGAGGACAGAATATAAAATTTAATATCTGGTAGGCACATTTTCTTAATCCAATGAGTTGGATTTATGCCTTTTGGTTTACAGCAACACTTGCCCTCTTTTCCAATTCTCACAGTGTGGTGTATGTAGATCTTAATGAGTATAGGATACAATAATTACAATACACAAAGTGTAAAAACTATTATAAATCAATTATTTTGCTGAAATGTTTATGCCATATTCCCACTATGGGATCATTACTAAAATTAAAAAAAATTGCATCTGCAAACAGTTTGTATCTGACAGTTTGAAACATAAAAAGTTAGATACCATGACTTGCTTATTATATTATATTCTGGGTTATACAAGGTCAACTATTCAAAATTCATGACTTGCAAACACTGATTTTGGTTACTGTTTTTCAGCTGCTGGGATTTATTAATGGCAAGTAACCCTGTATTACCATAGAGCAGACTAATGTCATTGTAGACAGATTTCAGGCCACTTTTTATTTTATAAAGTACCCTTCTTACAGTGTGAAACATAGAGAAGGGGAATGTGGACCCACTGAAAGGATTTGGCAAAATTTTAAACTGTATTTAAATATCAAAACTCTGGACTGGACCCTTTTGGTTTTACTATCTCTCTAAAAAGAAGGCATGCCAAAATAAAGTTTTTAATATTACTTTTTATGCAAACTAAACAAAATAGGCTGATTTGAATTGGTCTCTTAATGTATACAGTGTGTGCAAATGGCAGTCCCATAATATTGTAAACAGTTTGTAGATAGAGAAAGTGGGATCTTATGGCATATGCCCACATTATCAACAATCAAATTCAAATGTTGCATCTTCTGTGAAATACTTTCCGGAGTGGGAGAGTGTGGTTGGTCACTGAGCAAGAGAAATACATCTCAGTAATCTATCTGGATATAATAGGAAATAATTCAATTCTATATCAATCTAGGCAAATGCATTACCATACATACTGTTTAGAAGGGATAAATAGCATCTAGATGGTGCTACACAATACACTCATGCATTAAAATGCTTTTCCTTTAATCAGTAGAATTATTACTCTTGTGATCCTCCTGATCCAAAGTGCCCTGAGGGAGCTTAAAGAAAGCAAAACAAGTCGATCTGGGCTACAGAAGTTATGCAAACTGTGATAAAAATCCATTAACTGGAGACAATTAGCCACAGGATTGGTCTCATATCTGCATAAGGTTGTACTTTTTTGTGTACCATGATGACCAATTGTGTTTGGGGACATACTGGCCTCCCCAAAGGGGAGCCTCATAAAGTAAAACAGTTTTTAATAGTGTGAAATGATTGTTGATATAATGTTTTTTTTATGTTTTTTGTAATAAAACGTGTTTTAACAGAAGATGTTTGAACGTTGGCAGTGTATGCATAAGCCATGAGGTCCCATGTCTCAATTACTGAAATCTCTCTTTTCTCTTCATACTTGATAGCATGACATGAAAGTTTGATTTTGCTGATTTTGCTGGCCATTCCAGTCCAATAACAGGCTGTGAGCGACCCAGGTATACTTTCATTGGAAAAAGTAATGGGGGTTTAATCTTGAAGGGGAATTAGTGTATATTTAAAAAACACCAAATTTTATAAATCAAATATTTACTACAGCCATACATTCATAGTGCAGGTGTTAAGAAGCACATTGATTGAGTCTTCTTCACTAAATGGTGATTGTCCTGTGCACTGCTGTATGAATATGCCCCTTTTACAGGACTTTACTATCTAGAAGATTATTATCACATGAAGTTTTTTCAGTTTAATATAGAATGCAATGAGCTCTGCCACATTGAAAAGATTAAATGGTCTTTTTATAAAAGGAAGTTGCAATGAATACAAATACTTGTGTGTTCTCATCTAGTCTTTGCAATCATCTGTGGAAGTGCCCTTTCTGGGATGACTTCTTTGACAGAAAAGCGGCTTTGGACCACTTGCTGTACAAAATAAGTGAGAGCAAGTAGTAATTATAGTACTTATTTTAATCCCCGTGGAATGTATCATACTCAAAAACACAGTGAGCATAAATGTAAGTCACAGGCCTGGATTGATACAATTAAAAAAGTTTTTGCATCTCATCAGATAAAAAATATTGAAACTTTTAAAAAAAGAAACAAACTTTGTTTGTTTGGCCATTGACCATTAAAACTGGAACACGCAAAGTGTAATATTATAATCAAATGTCAAATAAAAGATACACCTATGGCATTCATTTCTTAAATATGAAAACATTTAGAGCCAAATATAATAACACTGCAGGGCAGAGTTTGCCACACCTACCCTAGACAGTTTAAGAATAAATCAATTGTAGTCCTAGTATTAAGTGTAGAATTTTGGGTAAATTGAAATATTTTAATCTTGCATATCAAAAAGCCATTTGTCCCTCTTCAAATGTCTACAAGGATTTTTTTTCTACAATGTTCCCTAAGACCAAACATATCTTGCACACCGCTGTCACCTTTCCATCTTGGTTTAATCAGTGACCTTTTCACATCAGCACATACAGCCTTGTATGTGCTGTCCAACTCAATTCCAAAATGAGTAAGTGACATGTAAGTGACATTTTAAGAAACAACATCAAGGTGATCAATGCATCCTGTGAGCCATGTAGACTGCAAATGCGCAGCACACATCTCTAAAAAGGTGAGCAAAATCAGCACCTCAAAGAAGATGCAATTTTTTACCTTACGAGATATCATGATGGCAGGTTGTGGAAAAGGACAAATTGTTCTGGACTGAGTTTTGTGATTGATAAATAATCTGTTTTATTTCAAGGCAGTTTTTTTTTCACCCACCAGGCTTGGCTAACCCTAACAAAATCTTCAAGCCACTGACAGTGAAAAACAACTCTGCTGGCTGCAATGCAAAGGGATTTGAAAGTCGTGCGATTCCAATATAAAGAACCAGCAGCAGATAACCAACCTAAGACACACAGGCGTTTCCTGAGCAGAGTTGACATCTCTACAGGAGAGGATTAAGCCATCTGCTTGTTTAACTTTAAAATTTTTCTAACTTGTCAAAAATGTGCAGGATTTTCGGATTTATGTACTTCCCATTGTATTATACACTTTATCTGTTCTTAAAGTTTAGGAAAAACTTCAAAGCATTATATCACCATTATTATTGCAATGAATATTATTCATTGTAGCGTTATAATATTTATATAATTACATTCTAAAAAATGTAAATAAGAAATGCTGCTTATAAATAATAATTAATAATAACTCCTTATTAGAGAACACTCCAAGGATGGGGATACTGAAGAATGGCCATCACATGAAAAAGATCAAAAGAACTTGGTAATATCTTCCTCCAAAGAGGAAGAGGATCCTGTGAATGATGGAATTGACTTAACAACACTAAAACCTTTTACTTATTTCATCCATGATTAAAATAAGCCCACATTTGATTTTATAAATACAACAGAAATCACAGTTGTTTTGAGTACCGCCTGTTAACATTGTCTACTGTAGTTATTTAATTATCACTATGGTAGGTCAGTGGATATCCATGTGGTTGGAACAAACAAAAGAAACCTAAGCAAATCTGTTGTGGTGAATTTTTTTTTCTGTTAGAGGTAACCTAGGATATAACCTTGTAAAATAGCACCCCTAACATTGTATCAGACTGATAAGACTGCCAGTGGATGTCTACAAAGGCTGAGGTGTATATGATATGAACAAAGGAATCATGGGCTCACAAACTGATTGAGGCCTTTCCATACTGTCTGGAACCACATATGTATTTATTAGCATCTCATATCACATAGATAGAATGGAGGACTGCTTTTAAATGCCTAAATAAAAAAGTCCTACAGATTTTCTAACTGACAAAGGTGAAAAGGGCTCAGAAACATAAAGTGTGCCCAATGGAAATTTCAAACACGACTGAATTTAGTCAAGGTCCGTGATAGAACAAATGTCAGTGAAATCGTTAATATGACTATAATTTATAATAGTTTAGAAGATTTCAAATAGCCAGAGTCTGTGACTAAGATGGAACAAAAAGAGGAGCAATGGTGAAATATGTGCAGATCCGAATGTGGCATTGGCACATGTCAAACATACTGTTTCTTAATCAGTAGGCTGAATGAAATTCATATTTCCCTACTGGTGTCTCTGAACATCAGCCGAATCAATCTATAATTTTATGAGGTCATTGAAATGAAATAGAATTGACATTTTCTTTGCAATGAGAAAACGCAGGGAAGCTGAGATTGCTAAATTAATTATGGCTCAGTGAACTTAGCAACTCTTAGAATTGGGAAAATGCAAGAATGCCTTTATTGATAATGTGTGCCACATTTAGAAGGCGAAAAAAGTCTGCTTGTTATTGTTTCTTATATTGCTCTCATTAAGTTTAAGGACACAGACTATAAAAAAGATACAAGTATTACATTTTTGTCTTATGACATAATAAACAATGCTTGATGTCTTCTTGTGTGTGAGCCAAGCACCCCTTTTATCACTGACTTAGAGGATGAGGAAAAAGAAGAAGTGCTAAGGGTATAAAAATAGAATTTACTTTCTCTGATAATTGTGGAACATTTTTAAAATAAAACAATATTTTTTATTTTTTTAAAAAGCAGACAACCCAATTCATGATAACTATGAATTATCTGTCCAGTGGCAGTCATTTATTATTATTATTATTTTTATTACTAATAATACCTTTTCTTTATGAAGTCCCAACAAAGTAGACAACAAACAAACAAACTAACAAGTAGAAACTATGACAGGAGGAGAGGACCATACCAATGCAAATAACAATCTTTTTTCACTTAGTTACTGAGTCTTGTAACAATGATAAATTAACATTATGAGGGTATTAACCTTCTGAGCGTTCTCCCCGAATTAACTCGGGCTGAGTTTCATGCATCATGAAACTCAACCCCAGTTAGCCGGAGGAACGCCCGAGGTCTCGCCGTCTTCTGACGGCGGTCGGGAGCATCGGCATGTATGCCGATGCTTCCGGGTCCGCCCCCGATCGCGTCACCAGTGACGCGAAGGGGGCGGGGGTAGGCGGCGCCATAGACCTCCATGTAAATGGAGGGGCGTCGCCTTTCTCCAGCATAAGTCCGGCGTCTCCAGTGACGCCGGGCTTATGTAAACAACCTTCAGCTGAGCAGGCAATCGCGGCGGAGCACACTGTGCTCCGCCGCGATTGCCCGTGGCATGGTTTTGAAAAAACCCTCAAAACCATGAAACGCTCAGAGGGTTAAAAGAAAAAAAAAGCAACTATTTAAGGCTAGGTTTCCATGGTGTTTTGGGCTGAGTTAATTGCATTCCTTTAGGGGGATGTCAACGTTGCCCATCCATGTAGTTTTTTGTATCTCAATTCAATAGAAAGCCAGTACAGACAATATTCTTAAGATACAACAAAATACAAACAAGCTAATAATATAAAACAAAACAATTGCCACTGTAAAACCAAAGAATTGACTTTACTAAGTTGGAGGAAATCCGATTTGTGTATCTTGCTGTTGTTAAATTAATTGATAAAT
>CM070036.1:48626058-48639031 GCA_036250615.1 Ptychadena robeensis | reverse complement strand
AATAGCAGGCAAGAATGTCTTAGAAATATTTAACTTCATATCAAAAATAGACATCATGAATTTATTATAAATAAATACACGATCAATGCCAGTTCATGAACCGTACTGTAAAGTAGGGAGCAATGAATCAGAATTAGAGCAACTTACCTTATTAGATACATAAAACATCAGTTGTAATCAGTAACCTTTTGTACTCAGTATTCGAAATGATAGAGGGAAACAGGAATGTAGCGGGAAATATTTATCATAGAAAGGCTCTCACTTGATGAACTATAACATTTCCATCATAGCTTTCTATGGCAACCAAAGCAATCATTGGGTATTGCCTTAGCATAAAGTATAGAGAAGTGTATTAACTTAACATGAAGCCTTCCTTGCAATGACATCAGGTTAAGGCTTATGCATTTAATTAAGAAATATAACCTTTTTAGCCAAGACTAACAAAGTGCAATGTCTGGTCACCCAATAAAATGTACTCAATGCAGAGACATTCAGTATGAATAAATCATAACTCTCCATAGGCCTAAATTACAATTGCCACTGGCTCAGAAATGATGTAGCTGCTTTTATCCTTCAAGATACAGAGGTTTAAAAGGACTTTAAAAACATACCAAAAACAGGGGCTCATTTATAGGGTTAGTAGGTAACGAGTATCTTCTACAAATCAATCACCTGAAAACTGGCACTGCCCATAGGACGCAACATTCTGCAATTACCAGACAGTTTTGGAGTGGTTGCCCATTAGCATTACATGGGGACAGTTGTCAGACTGTGGACTATATGCACCCACTGCAGACAGCTGAAGAGAAGCAGTTTCAGTCCAGCCGCCCTGAAATCATCAGTTTGAATTACACCTAAAGTGTCTCTTAATAGAGGTGGAAATAGAAGCTATTAGCTTATTAAAGGTTTTGCAAAGTATCTGATCACTTACCGTGGTAAATAAGGTAGAGTAGTATTTACTTTAAATAAACAAAGAAGAGAAATTGTACTCACATGGTTATGTGACTGTAAATAAACACAGCTTCACTATATATTCAAAATGAACATACAATTTGAGATTGCTCTGTTCCTTAAGCTAGCCACACACAGCTTGATGAAGTAACAGATTGAGCGCTGTGCGCGCTCACGGATCCAGGTGTTCCTCTAATCTGTTATTTCATCGGAGCCATCCACGGTTCCATTGATCCTGCTCGAAGGAACTCGACCAAACAGGTTTCAAACATGTTGGAAAACCTTGGTTGAAATCCATTGCATTAAATAGGGACAGCGCTGTCCCCATCCAATGTAATGGACAGGCTGACCGCTAGCCGCACACACATAGCAGCTGAACCACACACACAAGCTGTGTGTTCAGCTAGCTTCTCTGTGTATGTTAGGGGGGGGGGGGGGGGGGGAGGTGGCCAGCACGGTCCCAACTCTGCCAGAAGAGGGGGGCTGGCTGCAGGATGGGTGCTTTACACAGCCGGAGAAGCTGTCTGCTTTTGAGGCTGTGGAGAGACCCGGGGGACCGAGAAACCGGGTCTCCATAGTACAGTACATAGTATAGCCCATGTGGTGCACATTAATTACTGTCCGATTGATCGGCGATCAATCACAGCCTGGTGACATCATTTGCAAGGGAATCTACCCGTGTGTGGCCAGCTTTAGGCTCTTTACAATATTTACACATAATTAATTCTGCAATGGTGTATGCTTTAAATTTGGGATTGTTTCACCTGAATTAAATATTTGGTAAATGTAATTATTATTATTAAATTTACGTATATTTTATATTCCCATTCAAATATATATTATATCTACACTATGTTAAGTGCCACTTCTCTAGAGCTGTGCCTACTGTCTGTAACCCTCTCTCTTGTCCAATTAAACAGCTTTAATCAAGCCCTGGATTACTAGTCTGGATTACCCTCCTCATACCTAAGGCCCCCCATACACATATGGATCCACGATTGATCAACGTAAAACAAAGGCGCCCACCTTGAGTGATCAACCACAATAGCACCACAAGTCGGTTGCATGGTGATCCGCTTTAACAGTTGTTTTCTGGTCGATCATTTTTCTGTCTGTCTGACAGGAATCCATGTGTAAGTGGCACACGTAGCAATTTCTGTCCCTTTAGCAATTCATGCTTTTATGCCTAACTTAGCATCACCACCAAGCCTAGTTCCACAACATCTTAGAATATAAGCTTGATTGGGCGGGTCCCTCTTCCTCCACCTGTGTCCTAGTCTGAACCTGTATGTTAGCTTGTGTTGCCTTTCAACCATTATTTATTATACATCCCTCTTTCTCTCACTTTTTCCGTCTTAGAAATTCCAGCAGCTGTCCTATAAATTTAGATTTGTTACAATATGTAAATAGTTTTTAAACATGAAAATGTAACACAATACACATATATATAATGGAACCAGGCACAGGCTTTTATATTTTATCCTTCGTCAGAATATGGTTTCTACATCTTTCATGATAAGTGCATTTTTTCAGCAGCAAACACACACTGACATTTTGTTGAACAGAATGGGTGATTGTTTGGGGGCATCTGCAGCACTCATCAAGCAAATGGAAAAGATTAGCCATTAAATCAAGCTTCAGATTTTCTTTTTTTCACAGTCAGTGGAAAAGCAATGCACTCGGTTTTCTAATGTTATTGAGATTGGCTTTTAAATCCTTTCTGGAGTTCAAAGCCTGGAATAGACAGTATGTAGAAGCAATTCACTGTGGAGCTCCTGCTTAGTAGGGGTTTGTGATAAATAAGTGAAATTGGGTTTGACTGAAATGGCCCAAGAGTCCCACGTGGACTTAACAGGAAGATTTCAGCTCAAAAAAGGCAATAGTTAGGGGAGGCATCAGACGCTGGCTTTAAATTACCTGAGATTGCTTTGTGCTTTTTGTCTTTTGAGACACATGAAGACAAGCTGCTCATTAAAAATGAGAATTCATTGCAGATGATGACTGAGCATCAAGTGCACTTGTGCTTCTCAGTTTGAGGAGTTAAATGGTAGCAATATCTAAGAGAAAGCAGTATTTCCCTTCTTATTGGAACAGCTTATAGGCACAAGGAGAATGTGAAGGGAAAAATTAGCTCCTCGAGGACTACAGGCTGAGCAGCTAGTTTAGCAACTTAGTTTGTTTAACAGTCATTTATTTCATATTCCTTGATTCCAAGGCCATTGATTTTTTTTGCAATAACCAACATGATAAAGGAGAAGTGTATTGAAGTATTAAAAAGGGAGGAAATTAGTTGAACAAGTCACGCACTTCACTTTTACTACAAACATTCCTTTCATGGGCTCATTCTGCATATTGTGAGACTTTTGGTCCTGATCTTTATATAGCCATGGTTCCACCTCTGCCCAACATGATGTGCTACCCGGAAAAACAGTGCCAGAAGATGACTTGGCGACAGCTGAATTCCTGGAATTCCTTTGAGAAGTAAGTTGACCACAAAATGCAAGTATTTTGTAAATATTTGTGCAATATGGCATTAAATTGCCCACTATAATAGACGTAAGGTCCACATACCGATCCATGTGAGCAGAATTCTCGATCGGCCAGGAAACCGACATGTCGGTAAATTCCCGGCCAATCCCATTACTTTGGATGGAGATCAGCATCTCCATTCAAATTAATGGCTGGCACACAAAGAGTACTTTCAGCACTCCCGGCCATGCGTTATGGCGTTATCACACACAGCCGATCTAAACGTATGTGGGCACCTTCAGGTTCTCCATAAAAAAGAAGCAATTACCACAACTGCCCAGGGAATGAGACACGGGCACAAATGTGCAAATGCTCACAACCAGGAGCGCCCAGTCGACCATGTTAATGTAGCCTTTATGTCAATATGTTTTAGTGGGATGTAGCCAATTTGAATGTATCTACTAGCTTTCTACAGAGATTTATTTTTTTATTTAAAAAATGTCTAGCAAAATTTGGTAGACATCTGGAATTTAATAGGATCACATGTACCACCTATAAACACATTGAGAATACTGTGGTGGTTAAAAGACTGATATCTTTCCCAAAGTTAAGTATGCTTTTATTCCTGAAGAAGTCTAACTTTTACAGGTAAAGGAAGGACATTGCAAACTTTACAAACGAAAAGTGGGTTGCATATTAAAGTGAAAATAGCAGGTGAACAGAAGTCAGGTCAACCACAAGGCAGGCAAACAAAGAGTGCCAGCTGTGCCCCTTATAAATAATTGGGACGAACAGAAACGAAATCCTGTGGGTTACAGCATTCCAAATTAAATAAACAAGAATAACAAAATATTGTCCACTTCCTTTATGCTGCCCAACTTTTTTTTAGGTTTTGACTGCAATATAAGATTGACGACCCCCCAAAAAGCAGATCATTTGTTACCATTTCCTGTTAATCTTGTTACTCCTTTGCCATCTACACAGGATTTACAATAAACTCCCGTTTCTGCGTTAGTTCAGATACTAACTATTTCTTGTAATATTTATTTTCTACATGAGGTTTTACTAACCCTTTGCCTTGTTATGAAAAACATTAGAATGATAAAGTTTGCATTTTGTTTTACCTATGATTGTACTTTTTTGAAGTGAACTGTTTTTGAATTGTTTGGATCTGACAAATGGAACCCAATGAATATACCCTTTTGCTCATGCCATACGTTCCTTTTACTGTAAAGTCTGGATAACAAAATGCTGGAATAATTAGAAAGTACTTGAGTGTTTACTGCACATTTTCAGCCCTTTGAGAAACGAGAAAGTTTATTTCAATTTCCTAGCAGCTCTGCCTATTTTCACCCTTAAAACCTGCCGCCTATAAAAGAAGATTACTGAAAACGTACAGAATTTTCTACAGCAGAAAAGCAGCTCACTGTATGTCCCCAGCTGAGGGGAGAAAAAAAGAGAAAAGAGTTCAAATACGTTTTGAACATCCTGTGTTCTCTATAAAGGTTAACTTTCCAAATATAAGTGAACGAGGGAGGATTTTAGGCATTTATACATTTAAGGGAAGTCAACACATAAGGTCATTGAAATTTAAGAAAAGTGTACATTTCTATTAGTTGCTTTAGATAGATAAGTTCTTAAAGGAGACTATATATATATTATAATATATATTAAAAAAATATCTGAAGGGAGAACAATGGAGCACTAAACAGCTGCCATGCATGATAAACTTGAGAAATTCAGGATGGTTTGGGAGAACTGGGACACATATATTAACAGGTAGGGAGATAGTATAATTTGCCATAATCAGCAGCTAAGGAATAAAATGCAAGACAAATATAGTATGGTATGGATATAATTGTATTAATTATGTATTTGTATGTGAGAACATGTGTAATTGTCTCAAGAGAGAAATAAAGGAAAAAATATGATTTAAAAAAAAAAAAATTGCCTGGCATCCCCTCATTACTAGTGTTGAGCGAGAAATTCGAATATATTCGAAGAATATCCGCCATTCGAGAATTCGCAATATTTGGCGAATGAGCGCGCAGATATTTGCAATGGCGGATATTCATCATATTATGCTTCAACATTTTTTACCTGCATACATCGCGCATATGTGTGTGCATTGCGAATGGATATGTGCAATACACACTTCGCTTGTACTGGCTGAGATCAGAGAAGCTGTAAAGCTGTATTGCGAATCTTTGCGAATCATTGCGCACAGGCATGCGCAATGTGAGGCAATAGAATACAGACAAATCAAATTTTATGAATTTAGAATATTTCTTTGTATATTCGCGAAATTGCGCAAATTTGAATATACCATATGCTGCTCAACACTACTCATTACACAGTCAAACAGACTTACCATATTTTTCGGACTATAAAGCACCCTGTTTTTGAGGAGGAAAACCTGAAAATAAATGTGAAATGTTCTATCTCCTGCAGTTCCCAATTGATACCACAAAAATGGTGTTACTAGAGAGCACACTTAAGGCAGAAGGGGGGGGGGGATTCTGTTAGTCTCCCTTCTTGCCAGCTGTGAACCGAATGGTGATCGTAGCTAACAGGCTGACTTACATGAAAGCTGCTGGCTTGCAGCTTCTATGTATGTCTATTTGCTGTACTGCTTCTATCAGCAGGGATCTGGTACTGTAAATGGTTAAATAATATGGAATTGAATAAAATAAAACAAAACAACAGACAAGATACTCTCATTAAACAAGGTTTACAAGGATTAATCTCTCAGGGCCATGTGTTTTCCAGGATGACCTCACTTCCTAGTTAGGAATGAGATCACTTCCTGTTGTTTTGTTTTATTATTTTCATTCCATTATTATTTTCATTCCATTTTGAGAGCTGCACACCTACACACAACTTAAACATGCATCCCTCATACTAACCTCATTTTACTCTGCAATCTTTGCTCAGGCCCCATACACCCACTGAGGGCAGTAATCACTGTAACTGTGTAATCACTGCTGAAGGTTGTGCGCAACTATTTATTATCTTTCTCAGATGAGGGATCTGGCTGTGGCCATATCTCTCATCTGTCAGCTCGGGAGTGCTGGCGGAAAGCCAAGACGCAACCACCCGCAGCCGAGCATTTGGACCATAAGAGGCAGGCACTATTCCCCCCCCCCCCCCCCCCCCCCGATTGTGGGGATGTAAAAGTGCGTTTCATGGTACAAAAATATGGTATTTTATTGTTAAAAGCAAACCAAAGATAATACAACAGTATATATTGTTTGGCTCCACAAATTACAGCTCACTTGGTTGCTGTTCAGGACCTTAAAAGAATCCATGTCAATGCTGCGCTGCCATAAGGTAATGCCAAGTAAGAAAAATGATGGTAAGTTTTAGGTAACAAGTTACGATATACCCAGTTTAAATCTGGATTTAACAAGCAATATGGGAATGCTAGAAAATACCAAAAAGTTACTGCTGAAAAATGAACAACAAAGAAATACTAAAACAGAAGATACAAACTGGCCAGAAGACTGAGAGGCAACATACAGGTTGTTATGTCTGATGAAGATATAATAGACCTCCAACTGGACTCCTGACAAATGATTTGCAGAGAGACCTTGGCCCTTGCCGCTCAGGATGTAGTGATACCCCTAGAAAGAGCTCATATTTTCACATAAGGGTGTACAATTGTAAAAGTAGCAGCTCACCTTTACAATCCACAAAGCCATGGCCTTTTCTTGGGTAGTGCTGAGCTTGAATATTCAAATTGCAAATATTTTTTACGAATATCGGCTATTTGAGAATTTGCAAATTTTGCCAATATACCAGTGCATATTCGCAATTTTTAATATTCAAGATATTATGCACCAGTATGCTGAAGGCCATGCATTGCGATATTATGTTTGCAATCTAGTAATAATTTCCACATGTGACCATTCATTTTGAGTAAGTAAGTAATAAGTAGAATTATTCCTGAAATATTTGAATATTTTACCTATGCCTGGGACCAAACATTGTTCACATACAAAACAGAAACAATCTGTCTTCTTTTGAAACATGGGATGGGGGGGGGGGGGGGGGGGGGGGGGTAGGCCCTTTGAACAATTTGTGGTATAAACAATGTGCCTTTCTCTGTGAAGTGTGATCCATCACATATTAATAAAAGCTCCCATTTTGGATATCTGGATCCCACTTAAAGGGAGACATTGGAAGCAAAGCACAGCACCATGGCGCTTGCTGCTTGACACATTTAATGTTTTCCTTAACAAATTCTAGCTAGCCAAACTGCATTAACCATCCCTCTACACACCGAAAGTATGATGTTTGTTTGAGGTTTTTGCACTAAGATTCTTGTTTGATTAATTCTTTGGGGCAATGATGCTTTCTCTATATTTTTCTCATGGAGAAAACTCCACACTCTGACTTTACATATCCCACCCCTGGCTTATACTCAAGTTAATACATTTTTCCAGTTTTTGTAGATAAAATTAGGTAACTCGGCTTATATTCGGGTCGGCTTATACTCTAGTATATACCGTATATTTTGCTTATTTTCAACAAGGCATACAGATGATTACAGTGCTGTAATGGAGTTTGCAGGTGTAAGGCAACGTCAGGACCACCCTAGCATCTGATGGCATTTATGAATCTGAGAAAAGGGAGAAGGGGTTAGGTTGGGTAAGTAGAAGGGGAAATAGAGGATAAATCTACTTTGCTTTAAAAATACACTTATCCTTTAAATTACTTGAATTTGCAATGATTTAATGAAGAGAATAAGCTGTCAAACTATTTTAGAGTCAATGAGTATGACATTCTGTCTAAACCCACAAACTGGATTCATTGTTAGACTTGGCAGGGCAGCCTGGCACACCCGCAGTACATTGGATTGTTGCTAAGTGTTCTGTGACACTCTGCAGTCAGCTAATGACTGATTAACTTTCTGTATTTCTTGTAATAAAGAAAATAGAAAGTAAGACCGCAAGACATGCCTAGCTTTTTGCCCATGTAACAGTTAGTCCATCTTTTTTTTGTGCCTTCACAAAGACTTGTGTGCCAATGTTTTGTACTATTCCTTTACCAATTATAAAGGGACAGGACATGGAGGTTTGTATAATATTGCCATTAGAAAGCATCTTTCTCATGGCAGAAATTTTTGAACTTTTAGTACATCTAGTTATAAGTAAGGACACCAAAATAATTGATTAGGGCTGCAGAGCAAGTTTAGGTGACCATATACCATGGCACTACTATTACATCAAATCTTCAAAGACATAAAAACATAACAAGTTCTTCAATAAAATAAATACTTAAACTGTCCAGATATATTCAATCTGCAGCCACAGGGAAGTGCTTCGTAATATCCTCATATCATGAAAGAGTTCTGTGCTAGAATTCACTTAACTTTCAGGGTGTCTACTTAACCATAATAATAAAAAGTCTGCAGCACACTGCGTTCAATATATATTTACCTATTTACAATTATTTATACAAAGTTAAAAATATGTTGTAAAAATAATACTAGTTACATACAAGAAGGTAGTACATCCAAAGTGGAAAGTGCAAAGTACAAATCATAAAGTCATTGATAAACCCAAGACGGACCAAGTTGTAGGTACAAAAGTCTAATAGACAACACTGGCAAACCCCATTATATGAACAAGCTTTCCAAAAAAGACTTTAAAAATCCTTTCCTATAATGAGATAATTCTAAATTTCCCCCCTTACTCTATGACTATAACAGCCGCTTACACAGACAGTAGGGAGATACAGTAACAATATCACGTCCCCTTTAGAAGTCTATGGTGCTACATTTTCATAATTGAGAGCAATTATTTACAATCAACCTCTAGTGACCACATCGCCCTCTGGTGTCTATATGCGTTACAGAAGTCTATAAACCCCGGAAGACTGCCTTCTACAGAGGATTAAATGTGGTAACTTGCAAAGATGATAGCACAACTGGTAAGTATGCATCTTTGGAGGATTTGAGAATGCTTCTCCAACATTGTGACAGCTCAGAAGTAAGTAAAAATATAATAATTTTTTTGTTCTACTTTAGGTACACTTTCATCCATCAAAGATCCTAAATAAACAATTGATATCTCTTTAGTAAGGATGTATTTTTCAATATTGCCTTTATACAACCAGAAACAGGTCTGGTACTAATTTTAGCTTTAACAGCAACGCAGATTTTTCTACAACTAGCTGAAGGACATTGAAGTATCAGTAGGCTGATGGTCATGGAGTGATCACTCTTCTCTTTCCTCCTGTCAACATGTTCCCTTGAATCTTATCAACTTCCAGTCTTGCTTCCTATCCTACATGTTTGAGGACTACTCATTATAGTTATATTCATACATTTAATTATCTTTTTATTTAAAAGGCAAAACTGAAAGGTGACTGTAAAAGAAATACTTGCAATAGAACAAATTCAGAAATATTATTTCGCACACCATGCGATTCACCATTTCGGATTGGTGAATATCACATTGGAGAGCTATGACAAACTTGTGTCAAAAATATATAATTGATTGAAAAAATTTTGGTATTTATAGGTGATTTGTCCTTCTTTTAATCATGTATTAATAAATACAATCATGCAACTTTAAAATTTCAAAACTTGTGAGTTAGTGCCTCAAAAGCCCGTTTCTAGACCTCCCCCACCGGGATAGGTAGGAGTGTCTAAAATCTTTTTGTTTCTATATATACTGGGGCGTGGCACATCCAAGAGCTTATGAATGAGACAGGGATGACCATTACCTCTAAAATCGACCTATTTCGCACACCAGCTAACAGATCAGCTCCTTCACCTGCCATACTGCCAATAACCAATGACAACCATATGATGTTTTACTGAAAGCGAGATGGAGGTAAGGACATATATGAAAATATTAATCCTATTACATTTTTACACAGGAATCCTTGTAAAACGTTTAGAATTAGAAAGAAAAAACATTTTACTACTGAGTGTCTTGGTATGTGTTTGATAAATTAAGATACTTTTGACAGTTATCAGTCAATAAATGTTAGCAGAAACCTAATTATGCCATTATGGTGTCTCTCACTATTCCCTTTACACTTCTCGCAAATATATTCATGGAACAAATGTATTGTTTTGCCTTTATTGTTCTAACACAACATTAATCTTCATTATTACTGGGAAGCACAAAAAAACATGCAATGAGAACTGGGAATCTCAGACCCAACTTACTTTCACTAAAATAAAGTAGAATATTCTTGTAATAGAGAACAGCTAAGAAGACATGTCTTGTGGTCAGTGCTGGCCTGTGTCCATGGAACGCTATGAATCCTTTCTACTAGTCAAGGAAACAGCTGCACAGGAAGAATCCTGAGCTACCACTAGAAATAGTAATACATGTATTAAGTAAGCAGATTTGCAGTACATAACTCTTTTTATGTTAAGATGAAAACAAGTAACATATGTATACTCTTCATGGTCTCAACTGAGATGTTTCTCCTATCCAATACATGCTGCTCCTTATCCATTAAACATGGTGATCATATATATATGGGAAATACCAAATGTATACCCATTATATACAAAACATCAATATAATAAAATGTATCAATGTTTCGTAGTAGTAGAATCATGGATTTGCCTCGGTCACCATCTCTGCTGTACTTCGCTCTGCCCTTAAGGCCATACGCTGACACATCCAGTGCAGGCTTGCACCACTCCTTACCTGTACTAACTTAAGGCCCATTAATCTTCTGGTGTCTTTCCTATGGTGTTTTTTTCATTATTCTGACTCCTACACACACCACTTCAGTAAAATGTTCACAAGCATTCTGGAAAGTAACTTGAATGTCCACATCCCAGGCATTTAAAATGGGGAAACTCTTTACTGTACACCAAGGTTATATACATTTACAGTATCTGCCATACTATCTAGACAGGCAAATCCATAGGTATACCTTATAAAATAAAGAACTGTATTTAACTTCAACAAGTATGAGGTATAAAATAGGTGGTTTTGCTCCCTGAGAGGTATTTCAGTAAGTCCTCATGTCCCTTTTTCCTCTAGGGCTGTCCCTTTCCAAAACTCACATGTTGCCAGCTGGTGCTTGTATTCCAACACAGCTACTCTCTCAATCTATTCCCACACACCCACATGCAACCTGACCCTAGCCACCCTTATTGAGGACTTTATAAATCCCTATAGTGCAGTGGTTCCCCATAATTTAAGATCTGTGACCTCACCAAGTGTCACTTCCTGTCTTTGGAACACGGAAGTGTCAGTGTGGAGTGTCACTTTCATTCCAAATGACTTTCCGCAACATCACTTCCAGCATGATCAGGTAAGTGTAATGTCCCCTCCCTTACATTTCCCACCCCGCACATTATTTGCACAAGTGTTAGGAGGGGTCATTACTCTCCATTCTAACTTCATATCTTCTAAGCTCTAATGCTTTCTTGAGCTTGGCGAGATAGTCATTCTACTCCCAAGGGGGTCCCGACCCACAGGTTAAGAACTACTGCTGTAGGGTAAACTGTACCACTCCATATATGGGTAATGCTAATGAAAATGGGGGGGGGGGGATTTTTACGTTTTCACTTTTCTACAGTTCTATACTAGGAATACAGCATTTTCAGTGTGAGAGACAAATATATAGTATAAACTTAATCCCCCTGAGAAAATCCACAAATGGATTTCCTTTATAAAACAATTGGACAGGAAGTATGTTTTTAAATCATGACCTCTCTTTATGTGTCTGTTTCCATGTATGACCTTAAGCTTAATTTTAATGCACAGATGTTGACTACAGTAAAGGGCAATCAGCCAATCAATGAACCTCCTCATCACATGGTTAAAATGTGCATTTTGTTGTATTTTTGGGTTATTATATTACTAAAGGAACAAAGAAACAAACTGTCAAACAATAGTACCAGAATGCAGCCCTAGAAACCATATTGAATTAAGGTTAAGGCATGATCCAAAGTCCGTACAGCTTTATATTTCATGCTCAGAGTGCTGAGGTGGGGCCGTGATATAAAGACGGATTTTTACATTCTTCAAATATTTCCCATATCACTGATCTTGCTTCATGTTGTAAGAAAAATTAAGTGCACTAATGATACCAGTTAATCTATTCTATTTATTTTATTCTATCTTTTCAAAACTAAAATCCTGAACAAATTCACAACAAAAAAGTGAATGTGGTATCAAAATACAATTGAAAAAAACATTATAAACACCTTTAAAAACGTTACGTTAAATACAGAGAATACAAATGAAGGTAAATCCATTTGAGGCTTTATCAATAGGCAATCAGACAAGTGAATAATGATATTTAATAGACTGTTACTGAGTTCCGCAATTCATTGTTCTCCTTACTAAACAAAGTATTACAGAGAGCCATGTCTGTTTCATGGCATTCCATAGTAAAAATTAACAATGTCCCATGCACTGTGTGACATGTAACTTAGGGAGTAGGTAGAACAATAGGTCATAAGGAAATGATGGCAATTAAACCAGGCATGGGCTCTAACTAGAAGACCAGAATTAACATGTGAAAACAGTATATAGTGGAGAGTTAACATAGCCGGGGGGGGGGGGGG
>CM070036.1:48614700-48626048 GCA_036250615.1 Ptychadena robeensis | reverse complement strand
TGTCTTTCACCCATATCTGTCTTTCACCCATTAACCAATCAAACTTTTTATACATTCACTAGTCCTTACCTACTACACTATCTACACCTCATTACCTTCACTTTACCTAAGTATCACAATCACCCAGTAGAATTGCATATTCATTAGATGGTACAAAAATCTTACCCACTACTCAATATGATTACTTTTTAACCTAAGTACTAGAGCAGACATGGGCAAACTATGGTCTTGGGGCCATATCTGGCCTGTTAAGTTTTTTCATCCGGCCCATTGTCACCTTGCTGAGAAGAGACTCCAACTCTCCTCTGTGCCTTCCCTGCAATAACCAGAGAAAATATCTGGAGGTGTCCAAATCTGGAAGGCATTATCTACAATGACTGCAGTGAAAGAGTAGAGGGTAACCATCACCAACATTTTAAAGTGTGTTGAGCCTGATTAAAAAACGTAACCAACATTTTAAAGTGTGTTGAGCAGATTTTGTTAAATATTTACAACATTTTAAACGTAAAAAAAAAAAATTATTATGCAATCTGTTAACAGCCATCTCACACACTACCTAGTATAATTGATTAGCCATTTTTTGGTGCCTGAGTCTCATCCACTACCCAGTACCTGTCACTTTTACACTAACTGATACCTGATTTTCATTCCTTAACCATAACTGTACCACACCAATGTGTAATCAATAAACTAGTAACTGGTTGCTACCCCATGAATAAGGGAACCGATTTACAAAGGAAAACTTAAAAATCTCTTGCATTCCTTCTAATAGTAATATTATGTACAGCCTTGTTTGATTATGTACAGCCTTTGTTTGCTGACTTATATTTTTTGTTGATACCTTTATACATAGAAGAATACATTATTACACATTATTGATATTGTGATTTATGAATGCCTTAAAAATCCCCATGCTACCGATGAACCTATACAAATAGGACACGGTAGAACATGTGTTGTTGATTTCTTGGAACTAAAATTATTTCTCCTTTGATATAGTGACAGTCCAGATGCCTCTATTAAGACACATACATAGTTCAATATGTGCCAATAGGAGCATTCCCAGGAAAACAAACAAGTGCTGCATATTCAGCTCCTATTCTGTGCTATGGCCACACAAATCTTTCTATGGCTATTTTCCAGGTCAAATAAAACAGTTCATGTAGAGATCCACTTATTATTATTAGGTATTATAAGGACACTCCATTATTTCAAGATAAACACCTGTCACCAACCAGGCACTGCTCATCTGTAGGCTCTGGATCTCGGACTTATGATGCACCTTCTTACAGCAGTTGTGACTTATAAAATTACAGCCTATGCTGTACTCTGTTCATTCCTAAATTGCTATAAAACATTTTACCCCTCTTCTACCTAAGTGCCCTTAATGTTCACCAAGTCCTCAAAAAGGTAATCTTGTAAGTGATGACAGTAACTTTACAGAGAATACATGTTTTTTGCCTAGAAGATTTTTCTTGCACACATGCCAAAGATAAAGGTTGCTAAATACAATTTAATTCACTCTGGAGTGCAGTTAAATAGATATGACGGATGGCAGCTTGTCTGAGGCCTTTCCATTTGTTAAATTATGATGGATGAGTGATGTACATTGCTGAATTTCAATGCTCTCTCTGTCGCTCACACTGCCTGTTTTCATAAAAGATTTGCAATCAACAATTGTTCTAAATCTATCTCCATCAGAACAATGTGACACTCTGCAATTATGGTAAAGTAGTAGAATGCCTGAAGTGTTAGCGAATAGGTCCCTTGATAATATGCGCAATGTGAAGAGCATTCAAAGTGTCACACTGGTGTGACTGTTTCAACAAAGTCTCCACACTTACAGCTTTCAATTAAGTAGTTCGGCATGTTCTTTGAATAAATGTTTCGTATTGAAACATCATGACTCACACTGAAATAAAAGACAGTTAGGGGCAGCACAATAATTAGTTATGATTTCGTTTCCCTCTATAGGAAACCCAGAACACTGGAAGAACGGAAATCGGCATGCATTGTAGTCCGTAAAAGCTCTGAAATGGGAGAGATGCATTCCAGCATACTAATTTACATCATTTTATCAAATCCAACTCTTTAGGATTCAAATGAGAAAATACGTATGAAGCAGCCAGAAAATATGATGAAAAAAGAAAGTATTTACCCAAAGTAAACTATAGACATGAAAAGAGTGGCATCTGATATTCCTATACATGACTGGTATGTTGATGTAGGATAGCTGCGGGGCGGGGGCATGTTTATTGAGAAGTCAATTTGCAGGGTAGTTTAAGATAAGCTCTGTTTTGGACAACTACAAATATACACCTTAATAGTACACCAGTCCCATGGAATTAATATAATCTGTCTTCCTAAAATATGTTTACATGAGACCTCTGGCACATCTCTTAAATGAGGTGGCTAGCCTCTAATGACTTTGAAGATGCACTTGGAATCATTTGGCATGTGGTGCTATTTTTTAATTATTAATTGAGTGCCCTACCAAACCCTATATCATGTCAAATAACTTTCTTAAATTAAGCCTAGGGTAATAAGCCTTGGTACACAATCACCAATTGTGATTAAATAAAGACCTTTTAACATAATAAGGAGATCTCAGGGTGACCTATGTGCCCGCAATGCCCGTTTTCTTAGTTGCCAAGGTGATAGGCCTCATATTAGGGTAAAAATTATTTTTGTCTATAACCCGACAGGTAGGACATGCTTCCTTGTAATAATTGTGACAGAGCCTCCAAACCTTTAGTATTAATTATACACTACCAACACCAGATATACAGGTAACAGGCTTTATAGGGTAACCTACAAAAACAAGGCAAGTGTCACACATAAAGGTTAGAACATAATCAATAAATGAAATGAACCGTATTCATAGTTGGGGCTCTTTAGAACAGCAATGGGGTAAAAAACAAAAAATGAAAGAGACCGTATCAGCAGCTTTAAGGCTCTTTCACACTAGCCGCATTGCATTATTTACTCACAACCCCCTCGTCATCACTTGTCTTTCTGAATCCAGCCTAAAGCAGGGCATGCTTGACCATAGCATAGCAAAAAAAATCCACATTCCTACTGTGCATTGCAAAATGTAGACATTTACAGCAACAACGGTGCACATTCCCTGTCAACATCTCATGGGATTTAATACTGACAGCAGAATAAATGAACAGTTTGATACTTTTCAAATCTGCATTCTACCAAGAAATATCCCGCACTCACTCTTCTGAAATACTGTTATTGATTTATGACATTCCCAAACTCAGCTATCCCTCCTCATTCACATGCATTCATTACTGCTGCTATGCACTACTGATTTGGAACATTAAATAACAAATTAGAAATTGGATGTCATATTTTCACACCTTTTATCATAAGACGGCTCTGCCTGGTTACTTTGATTTCTTTCACATGGTGATTATACTTAAACATGAGATTCTATGAATGAAACATGATAGATGCAGTCAATCAGTTGAATATTTTTAGTAAAGTGACCATACAAACAGCTGTACCTTACACTACTTGGATTTAAAATTAGAGCATAACATCACTCTTAGTAGAAAACTAAGTACTGTCATGGGGTATCCAGACTTCCAACAGCTGCATATATGTAAAAAGAATTGCAAGATTATACATTAAAATGAACTTTTTCTTTTTTTAATTTTGCTATAAAGTATAAAGAGCTCCTCAGTTCAGGTACACGTTACACTTTTTATAATCAATGGAGCTGCACAGTCTCCTATCACCTAAATGGCTGCAATTAATCTTTTGTTAGGTTAACAGGTTATATCAGTTTTTTTACCTCTTAAAAAGTTTTTTTGTTAATTTTACTGCCTAAAATAATAAACATTTGAAAGCATAACACATGTAGAACAAAGAAGCACAACAAATTACAATAATCGTATTTACATGAGTATAAGCCGACCCGAGTATAAGCCGAGGTACCTAATTTTATCTACAAAAAAACGGGGAAAACGAATTGACTCGGGTATAAGCCAAGGGTGGGAAATGCAGTCAGATAGTGGAGTGTTGTTAATGAGAAAATATAGAGAAAGCACCATTGCCCCTAGAACTGACAATTTTACTCATGAAGGACTGCCAAGGAAATCGGGGTCAACGTGTGACCGCTACACTTGGTGATAAATGGAATGCCCCATGTATATCATCAAAGTTTATGTGCCTCATAGATATCATTAAAGTAGTATAGTGGAAGCTGATTGGCTTTCACGTTCGCCATTCAGGGTGCTCAGCCGGAGCTTGAGCGAGTCCCTACTTATTAAAGTAAGATTTTGGGGGCCGCAAGTGGACCAAGGCGGGCCGCCGAGCAACACCCAAAGAGCTGCATGCATCCCGCGGGCCGCAAGTTGGGCCCTATACCATGGGCAAACCGTGAACAGGTTGGGCGTCATGGAGCCGCATTCATGTTGCATCCATGACACCCAGTTTAGACAGTCTTAAAGAAGATGTGTATTTCTGACTGGATCATCAAGTAAATTAATAATAAAGAACATAGACAAGAAAACACAGACACCAATGTCAAGGGGACTCTAAACTGCAATATTATATATATATATATAATATGCAAGGATATCCATTAACTTTAGATGTTGCAAGTGAGAGTTGGGTATCTTACATTACTAAGGAATACTAAATCCCAGGAAGAAACATAGACCTGTTTATGATGGGTTTCCAGCTCACTTTTGGAAGTCTCTAAATATTATTTTGTTGTTATGTTTACCTTCCATACATAACTGTTCTTAACTGTGTGTAATAATCTGATAAACTGTGATCTGCACTATGCAATTACACTCACTTAACAGCTGTTAAGCAGCATAATTGCCTGCTGTTAAACTCATGTAGAATTGATTGAAATCTTAATTGCATTATCGTTCCTCATTATGACCACCAACACCCACAACCACCAGGGATGCACTATGCGTGAGGGACCGCACTGCAGTGAAAAAAAGTTGAAAAGCTTCTTTTTTAATACAAAAACTTTGCAGATGACTACGTTTGTTTAATATACCATGTTTGCTTCCACTTCTTCTTGGCTGGCTGCCCAAAAACAAGCATAGATTAAAGTAGTTATAACAGCCTCAAGGCAAGAACATTTACATATTCTCTGTGCCTTAGAGAAATGCTCCACGATTCACAGTCCCCATGAACCACAATATGTTACTGGTACAGCTATTAAGCATCTGTTGATAGAGCAAGGTTCACCATGTTTTAGGTAACGTTAGGAGAAGCAAATACTGGAAAGGATCTCAACAATTTTGTGAAACAAAACAATTAGCTAGTATTATATTTTTTACAGGTATACCTCCGCAAATCAGCATTTAGTGAAGAACGGGGGCTATGAAAAGTCAGCTTACTACTCAGGTCTTAGTAATCTGAAAACATAATGAAGGTGACCAAATGCGTGTAATGTCAAAAAAGCACAACCAGATGGAAGTCTGTTGGCCGTCATTTTCCAAAACATGTGTGCTCTGCTTAATTAAGTCTACTCACACAGGGTTAAAGTTAGAAAAAAAAATACCATAGCTGATCCAGAAGAATGCAACGAAAAATAAATAAATAAATAAATAAATGAAAAGTAGTCTTTCTTGCATAGTTGTAAATGTTTCCCTTGCATACTAATATTGCTCAGGGCTCATTCACGCTATATGCGCTACAGTGTGTAGCACCAATGCATGTGAACACACATTACATGGTTTATTATTGGCAGTATAAGACACACCGGACCATAAGACCCACCCAAAGTGCGGAGAGAAGAAAAAAAACAGAGACACAGCCATTCAGATAACAAGTTAATATACAGAATGTTCCAGCAAAGTAGGCTGGACTGGACCATGCAGTCACTATATATTCCTCCAGCCAAAAGGCCAGTGCCAGGAGGGAGATCTTCTCTTCAGTGTGCAGGGCTGAAACTTTACCATGTGTCTATACACTACTTGTACCCATTCTCCTAACACACTGACCAACTTATGAAGAGACACATTTTACAATTAGGAGCTTAACAACTTACCCATGAGTAGCTATTTACATATGGGAGGAGATAGGAGTCTTTGTTACAAAATTTATTGCAATGCAGAATGTTAACGTAAATACACAACTCTGCTATGCTATCTAATTGTAAAATGTCTCTCCAAAAGTTGGTCAGTGTGTCCACAGATTGCAGAGCTATTGCTCCCAGGATGCTTGTGACTAAAAAATTCAAAAAAGATAAATAATAATTGGACCATAAGACGCAGGGGCGCTTTCCCATTGATTTTAATGGTTAAAACTGTGTCTTATAAAATCTGAAAAATATGGTATAATACTCAAAGTAAGTGAATGGATTTTGATTTGAAATTTCAAAATAGCTAATGTTTAAGAAATGACATCCAAATCTTCAACTGAATTTATCATAAATATAAATAGTTTTAAAATAAAACAAAATGCAACTTTGAAGAACAGCATACCGAGATACTGAGTAAAAGATAGAGAACATGACACAAGTGGGCATTCAATGCTTTCTATACTATAACTATGAACAGTAAAATGTATTAGTGGACCCCATGGCTTGTTGCATCACCATTCCTGGTGATCAGTAAAGATAACACCATGTATATTCTACAATGACGGAACATTTCTTAGTGTCATTATGTGTGCACAGAAAGGTTCCCAATTCAGAAATGATTTTATGCAAAATTCTGTGGCACTTATCACCAATGATATTACAAACAGGCAGAAATAATGAAAAAATACTGAACACTTTCCTGTAATGGTTTTTCTTTAGAAATTAATTTAGCCATTTAATAGCTGGGATTAAAAACATCAACAGTAGCAAAGTAATAGATATTTACTTTCCTTTTAATTACAAAAGTAGTGTGGCAAATTACAACATGCAGGAAGAAATTACATTTACATATCTACATTAAAGTATATGAGAACTGCAACATTAGTTTGATGCTTCAGTATTTTTTTCTACTAATCAATTAACATCTTTGCAATTATCAGTAAATAATTAATTTGCACTAATGATTGTTTAACTCACATCTGCTGATATTATTTTATAAAAAAAAAATTCATACAGATTGATCATGGCGGAGAGAAGTACAAATGCAAAAAAATATCATAGAACGGACTAGCAGCTATCTATTGGAATTGACACCTCCACCAGCTCAATATCTGGATCATGGGAATGTATAGGGAATAGCTTAATAACTTATTTGGCGATCTGTGCTTTTTTTAAGAGACTTATGGGCCCGTTCAAACAAGCTGCGCTGCAGCTGCGTTATGGTATAGTGCAACAGCACAGTATGGCTAGCGTTAACGCAAGGTACACAAGTTGCCATACTGGCAAAAAATGGGTCTGGAAATGCAACGCTGCTATTGGGAATGATCCCTTACTTTCTATTCTGATGATAAGAAGTAACAGGAAATCTCTCCAAAGTGAGGACAGTTGTCACCAAAATGCCATCAATCGAAGATTGTTCTAAATACCTTAGTGTCTGCTAGATAAATGTCAGTGTGCCCCAAAACACGTATTTATAAAGTTTTAATTGGAAAGCTTACATGATGTAGTCAGGGTAGAATAAAAGTGCAAGTCAACCTTTGGGTCTCAAGAGGTCACTATCTAGTCTTACACCTACTTGCCTCTGTCTGCCTCTATCTTGTACATTTTACTGAAGGTCAGATATGTCATGATCTAGACCAGACATGGGCAAACCACAGCACGCGGGGGCCAAACCGGCCTGTTTTGTTTGTAATCACCTAGGTGACAAAATGCTCTAGGTCCCCTTCATTTCTATAATCTGTTGCAAAACACATCAGTAAGAACAATGACAGCAGGAATGTGAGAACTTGGGACATCTATGCTGGTTAACCATTGATGGCTTTTGGCCTGGTCCCCTGGCAAATATAAGAACCTATTGTGTCCCACAAGTGGAAAAGTTTGTCCCCCACTATCTAGACTGTTGCTCTACTGTCCAGCTACTAGCTTGGGTAAGAATGATGGCTTAGTAAGGCTAGATTTACACTGTCGTTTCCTGAACCACAGTCAGTCCTCAGCAGCCCGGTAAACGTCTCAAGTGCCTGCAAACTTGTGCAGGCGATTGTGGGTCATTTTGATAAAGACCCTATGACAGATCTATCGGACGAAACCATGAAAAACGACCAGCAGACTCCGTATGTTGTGACCACCAGTTGAGCTTATAGCTCGTTTACTGATTAACAACTGCCCATGTAAACAAGCCCTTATGCTGCTTGACTAAAGATTTCAGGTCATCTGGCTGGTTGCAGGTCTGTGTAAATAACAGTACCAAGTAAACAGAAATGTATATTTGATCAATTTATTAAGTATTTTGACTGAAGTTTTGCTGATAACTTCTTCCCAATTTCAGTACCACGTTTCCCACTTTTCACTATTCACTGCTACAGATACTCTAAATATTTCATCTTTGTTCACATGCCTCCATCTGTAAATAACTAATCACAGAGACTCAATGCAGCAGTTTTAAATGGTAAATATCATACCAAAGGAGCCTACCACAGAAGTAAACAGGACTGGAGTTCATGGAAGATATATAGTAGAACTATATTGGCTCCTTGGCTAACCTGAATTGTTACCTCTGGTGCTTATACTGACGTTGCTGCAATGACTGTAAATATCTGATATAATATTTGTGGTATAATGTGAAACCTTTTTGGGAAAAATGCATTTGAAGTGAAATTTTTAGTACAACACAACGGAACAAATGAAAGCACATCAGAGAGTATTATCAAAAAGTATAAACATGAGAACAATCTGTGTAATCTATACAAGTAAACCCTGATAGGCAATTCAGTATGTACCCTTCACTTTATACTGTTCACATTACTTCTGGTAAACATGCATAAAAGGAAATTTATTAGCGAGCTACTTTCAGAACGCTAGACAACCACTTCCATAGAGTTCCAGAAGATTGGTTATAATGGTGGCCATTACTTAGCCTCTTAGTGCAGCTGGCTGCCAGTGGCTGCATTCAATTTCTGTTACTATGGTCGTCTCACACAGACATGTTTACTCTCCTGGCAACAGCAAAATGAAAAATTTTATATATTAATTTGTGCTGGTGCAGTGACTGGGATTATTAGATAATGAAGGCTTATGGTAAAATTGATGAGTAAATAAACTCAGAAGCCAATGGAAGAATCAAATTTATGGAGACAGATTAAGGCTGAAAATGAATAAATGTTTGAGAAATAGCGGACTAAGTATTGTTGTACACTGAAGGCGAGCACACAAAGTGCAATTAATATATTCTTAAAGGTACATTCAAGCTGAACATGATGTATTCTATTTGTCAACTGATTCCCATTCGAATGGCCTTTCATTATCATAATTCGACTCCACTACTAAAGAAATTCCCATATAAAGCCACCACACACCTTTCAATCACTCCATGCAATTTCCATTAGATCTACCAACAACTATGTAGTGCCGGGTCCTCCCTGATAGAATACATAGTGATTGGAAGGATTAGAAAGGTCCTCATATTACATGGTTTTGGTAGAACAAAAGTTGATTGTACAGAAATTGTAGAGCAAGATTGTACAGTGTATGGTGACCGACTCCTCCCCTAATCTGTACACTAAACCAAATGAAGGGGCTGGGTGAGTTTAATGCACCTGACCATTAGACACACCCAGTTTTTAGATCAGTAAAAACAGAAAAAAAAATTTGAAGTGTTAAAATTGGATCGATGCAATAGATGAAATCAATGCAATACCAAATTCCACCACTAGATCACTAGCAGCAGTACTATCACGGTCCTCTTCCTCACTGATCAGGGGAAGAGGGGGGCTGCGGGGGGGATGGCTGCAGAGTCTCCTCTCCCTCTACGGCTGTGTCTGTGGAAGCTGCAGAGTAATTATAGCTTCCACACACAGGCAGAGAGAGAGAGAGAGATAGATATGAGTTCATCTATCTCTCTCTTCATTGCTTATACCGGCAGGGCTCTGCTGGTATAAGAAATACAGTTCAGATGTGAGATTCGGCTGTGGGCAGATCTCTCATCTGACAGCTCGGCCGATTGCCCAGGAAGTCTTGCATTCGGGCCATAAGACGTAGCATGTTATATTTTCTGCATTCCATTAGTAAGAGAGGTCAGCATACCTTCAAATTATTTATCTTTTATTATTTTACAAGTTTATTATTTTCCCTTATTGCCTTGTTTTTAAGAAACTAACAATGCTGATAAGGAAAAGAGTGGATTAACAATGCTCTGAGACAAGCGAGGGGATTAATAATGGAACATAAGACACCTCTGCCTATATACAGCTTCATTGCTGACATCTGAGTGACAGATGATTGTCTGTTTACCTTGAAAGAAAAACAGAACACAATTATATTTGAATGCATTAATTTTACACTTAAATTTTGTATACTCGGCATTGCTAAGGCAGACAAAAAGAACAATGAAATAAGTTTGAACCCACATACTAAAATGTATTTCAATTATTATTACGTATCAATCATTTTCTAGGATATGCACAGAGAATAACCTGAGAATCACATAAAAACTGCAAATCATGAAAACAAATTGGCGATAGATGGTGTCTGATTAGCACTTTCATTGTTTACTTCCCCTCTCTTCTGATTGCACACAGCACCCTATACCCTCTCCTATATCTTATAAGAAAGTAGAGTGTGTGTTTACATGTTTTGTGTGTGTATATGATGTGTGTTCGTAATTCAGGTTAAATTGCCATGCCGGAACTTTGAGATAAATAATTGGGTTTGGGTTCAGTTTGGGCACTCTCTAAAAGGTTCTCCATCACTGTCCTAGTGACTTTGGCTTGGTAGTTATGTTATTGAAATTGATGGAGATGTGGACCACTCTAGATTCAGATTATGTCCACATGCTTTGCATCCTTCGGCTACAGGTTGAAGTGAAGATTCTCCACTATGGTCAAAGCATCAAGATGCAGATGCTCAATGATATGTCATTAATATTCAATAAAATATTAATCTGGACAAACAGGTGCAGAGAGAACCTTTAGTGCCTCCTCCTCTGATTCTTTCCATCTAGCAAAGAGGCTTCATTGTAAAGGCCTCTCTGACCCTCACTAGACTAAACGCCTATATGAGTTATACCAATGGTTCCCAACTTTTTTCCTTATGGCCCCCCTTGCCTGTGTCCAAGAGAAGCCAGGTCTCCCAACCCCAACTCCTACCTGCATACACGCATTATAAGAAATGTAAAAGTGATGTCAAAATGCTTTTTATGCTATGGTTACATCCTCTTCCTCCTAACTTGCATGCATACAACCCCTCTTTATATCTCCAGAAATTGTGGGGATATCATGTTCAGGGACTGTAT
>CM070036.1:48604598-48614690 GCA_036250615.1 Ptychadena robeensis | reverse complement strand
TTTGGGAACCACTGACCTATACCAATAACCATTTCATGCCCCAAATTATGAGTCTCCGATTATACATGTATGAGCAGAGATGACCCAACACTTCCCATTTGATTTTAGATATATCTAATAGATGAAACCTCAAACCAGTGTGTACTTTGTGCATAAAGCTGCTTGTCTAGCCATCAGAATGATAATGATATATACATTAGTGACAGATTAGTTTGGTTCCAATTTCTAGGGACACGTTTGCTTAATTTGGTATGGAAGGGCCTAAACTGAAAGAAGAAACAACTTTAACCCCTTTTCTGTAGAGAAGCCTAGGAAGTGCAGGAATTTTTTCAGCTATAGATTGACAGATTTCCAGGCAAGTGTGAAAGCTGCTTCTTTGCCTTTGGCAAAATACAGCTAATCTGATGAATGCATAAATAACATTTCCCAAGTTCCTTTCCCCAGTCTTACTTCCAAGCAGTACTTTCCAGTTACTTTTAAATATATTAGGACTATTTATTATATATAAATACTAAACTAACTCTATTTATTTCCCTAGGAACAAAGCACACACAAATAGCTGTTTAGAATAGGGGTACAGTACATTTTATAACAACCTAATAATACACAGCAAGGGAAAACATACTGATGTTATTATATTAGGTGCTAAGATATACTTACATAGAGAACATGAAGCGCTGGCACGGTTATACAACTATATATGCTCTCTCTTCGAATGAAATATTCTTATTAAAAACTTTGTTTTTTACATAGTTAAATGTGATGACAACAAAATCACACAAAAAATATTAATAAAAATCACATTTATCAACCCACGGAGGTCTGGATTTGGAGTTGCAAAATTTATTGCAATTAAAGTGAAAAAAAAAACAACACTACAGGCTGATACAACTTTTATGTAATGTCCTTAAAACAATTCAAAATGAGGCTCAGAAGTGTGTCTGGCCTCCATGTGCCTGTATGACCTCCCTTCAAAGCTTGAGCATGCTCCTGATGAGGTGGCAGATGGTCTCTTGGGGGATCTCCTCCCACACCTGCACTTAAGCATCCCCCAACTCCTGCACAGTCTGTCTGTCTGTCTGTTGTGCAACGTGGCGTTACTGGATAGAGCGAGACATGATGTCCCAGATGTGCTCAATTGGATACAGGTCTGAGGAACAGGCAGGCATCAGACAAGACAGACAGACATCAGACAAGAGGCAGAGGGAACTGCCTATTGGCTCTCTGTGCTGTCTTTTCTCTACCTTCCTTTGCCAAATACACACAGTGGCCCCGTCCTCCCTTACCACAACTAGCCAGTTAGGAGCTTGGCGGAGGGACAAGACCATGCTGGGAACTAGCTGAAGAAATTATATAGAGTGTATGTAATATGTGTGTGTTTGTCTATGTGAATGGTGTATGTCTCTGCATGATTGCTGTGTGTGTCTTTGCAAATTTAGAATTTGAACCAGTGTAGTTTGATGGAGGGGTTTAAAATGTTGCTATCTAGAAAAAAGGAGCCCTGCAGGGAAAGGTTGGAAACCAATGACATACATTAATTAATTGTGAAATGTAAGTAATATTGTTGGTAGTATGGAATATAGCAGAATGATATAGCAGAATATAAGCCATCAATAAATACAGAGGGGTTATCACTTGGACTCCAAACTTTCAGTTGCATGGAATATGGTAAGACTTTAGGTTGAATGATACTTTTATGCTGAACATAATATACCATATATATGGCATACGTCTTTTGCACGTCAGGCGTGACATTTACATGGTCGTAGTAATAGAATATAACTTGAATCAGCATTAAATAGTTGGTAAATTCCTTGGGGAGATGAATGTGATAACCCTAAATGTCACCATTATCCATTTATCCATTAAACAGATTAAACTCTTTGAAAGGTACCGCTGACAGCAGAGTTTAGATTATGATTAATTAAATACAATGACCATAGAGGAAATAATTTGCGTGACTGCTTATTTTCCATTTGGAAATTCAGCTAATATTTTACGCATCGCCTTGCAGTGCTTGCCATGTCGATATCTCTGTCAACATTAATTTGCTTCATTAAAGATGTCAGATTGTCAAGATTCAGTGTCAGGGAAAAATGAAGATCCATCTAATTGGAATGATGTATCTATTATTAGGGTGACATTACAACCTGTCATTAGCTATTGACATGCAGCGATAGCAGCAACTTACATATTCATTATTGGCAGGAACTATTGTGATGTAAGACTAGAAGGAAGAACGAGTCATGTTTAATATGGAAAGAACTCCCAAAAAACTAAACACAAGTCATGAATAAACTACAATATAAAGACGTACTGCTAAAAATAAATAAATAAAACTCTCATTGATGTTAATAAATCTGTTTTCGCTTCCACATAACTATCCTGTTACAATAGACAATGAATACACTATTGAATACTAGAGATAAGTAGTCTATGATTTCTAATGCAGTAGTAACCCTTACAATGGTGACAGATTTACATTAATGTAAACCTAAGCAATTCAGAAAGACTATACAAGATCAAAGAAATAAATAGACATGGACATAGATGTATAATATAAGGCCAGTAGATCCTGAGAGATTAAATTATATTTAACAATTGATTTTCCAGTAAATGTCAAGATTGGCCCTGGTATTGGTTCTTCAATACATTAACCTGCTTCAGCTACTGACAAAGAGGAATGGGTGTGGGGCTAACCTTGTTTCTATAAGTCGAGATTTCCATAAAATATAGTAAACTCATAAATTATTTTTTCGACACAGAATGTCTAAGTGTGATTTCTGTTTTTTTATAGACAGAGAAGAACAACAACGTGTTAGAATAGAAAACAAAGTGCTGACTTTGTTCACACATCTAACATCTATGCTGCTCCAATAAAGTCCACAATGTATCCAAGAGGAAAGTTAAAAAAGCATATCAACGTACATATAAAACCGTCCATAGACGCCTCGTCATCATGCATGGCCGGTCGTGATGTGAATGAATCAGCCACGCATTCTTTGTGTGCTGGTATTTACTTTGGATGGGGAAGCTGGTCCCCATCCAATGATGATGGGACGAGATCGGTCTCAAAATTACAGACATGTCCGTAATTTGTTAGATTGATTTCTGGGCCGTTTTATGGCCAAATTTAAGGTGGGAACATTTGATTTGTGGCCAATTTCATGAGAGCGGACAATCTGCGGGCAGGATAGGCCGCAGATCGAACCATCTATTGCCACCTTAACAGATGTGTATGAATGGGGCCTTAATATTCTATTCTTGTTTTACTGTTTTTATTGCAGTTTGTGCATTTTCGATGTCACCTTCTCCCCACCATATTGCACATGTTTGACATGTTAAAGGTTAGCTTGTCCCCTATCAAAAATTATGGGGGGGGGGGGGGGGGGGGGGGAATATATATATATATATATATACATATATATATATATATATATATTCATGACTAGTAAGAGATAACAGTCCCCAAAATGTAATTATTTTTTAAAGTTCAGTATTGGCAACAATAATCAGAAGCTGATCTCCAAAACTGGAACACTTTGAAACCAGCTGACAATTTTAACAGGATTATTAGGAAATACCCCTGCTAGCTACCTGCAAGTTTCCATTTTAATTTGGTCCATAGAGAACTTTACCGTCCAATTTTTCTCTTCTATATAAAACATATCTTATCCTGAGGTACAAGGTGCACTAGATAGAACTTCAATTCTTTATGCCTGAATGTCTTATATATGGTTGGAATAGTTTACTTCGCAGATGATAGGTGACATCGCAGTAAGGATGAGATGAGATCTGCCAACTATATGCTTACATTCCAAGGCAGAAATGGCTAAAAGCAGACTGGCACAGAATGTTAAGTTCCATAATGAGATTTGCTGTACAAAGCATCAAAAATAATGTACCTGAAGCCCCTGGATACTGTGGATGGAATCACACCTCCTGTCATTTTCACAGTGCTTCAAATAAAAAGGCTGTTATTATATATTTTATTTATTGTTTATGTGACCTAAAGGCAAATTAACTATTGAACACAGTTATAACCTTATTATGAAAGAGTAAAATGTATTTCCTAATTCAGTTTTATCATCATCTCTCTGTCCTGATTGGCAGGGGGAATGGCCTAAGGTCTAGTATCCACTGCAGCCTTGAGTTTTCTATGGTCTGTGACTTTCAGGGGCGCTGTCAGGGGGGAAGGGGGCATTCTGGGCCTCCGGGCTCAGGCAGCTGCATTCCATTCTGAAGGAAAGGAGTGGAATTTTATTTAGTCTAGGGCTCCGGGATTTCTGACAGCGGCCCCAGTTACATTATTTGTATGATACAGGACGTGTCCATTGAAAATTAATGGACATGTTCAGTGATAAGGACAATACAGGCCCAGGAGTGTATTTTATATGTATATGCCCATAGGTTTTAAATGGACACATGAGTGTTAGGCATCCATGATTCCCTATGTACGTTAATTGCCGCTCTAATTATATTGCATAACAATAATGCATACATTGCCCAGTGTAGACTAGACTGCATAGCACTTACCTGCCCAGTGGAGACTAGGCCTAAGCCAGTTAGTGTTACCTAGTAAAAAGGCTTACAGAAGGGCAAAGCACAAGGAGTATCTCACTAGTGTGAAACTGTTGAATAAAACTGCAAATCATTTGACATATAAACTATTGAACAACGCATCTCCAGTCTGCATAAAGCTAAAAAATGTAAGATAAATAATTTGGTTCTCACTTAAAAACATTAGAAAATTTATAATATATGTCATTGAAGTACTTTACAACATGATTACAAAAGAAATACAGTTGGGGATTAAAGGGTTTTTAAACTCTCATGTAAAACTATAAAATAATGTATACACTTGAACTTGTATTGCTTTCATGTGTTTCTTTGCATCTACTGCATTCTTTATTTCTTATAAAGCAGTTTTAAGATATGTATCAGGCACCTACAGTTCTGCTGTGGAATATGGGGCTATAAAGCTCAATATTAAGCCACTAATGCACATACTTTCCCACATTACAGTACTGTGTGTACATGTGCAACACAAGTGCTGTTACATAGATTACCAAAGGGGTTGGGGTAGTACAGACACAGAGGAAAGTAATAAAGGGGTAAATAGCTGTTTTAAAAAAAAAAGAAAAGCTCCCTTTATCTATTTTGTAATGATTGCTTGAAGCGTGATATCTTTACATAAGGGTTTAATAACACTTTAATCTATGTTCTATGTTTTAGCCCCAGCGGAGCCATGTAGTGTCCTTGCCATTTGCACTCAAAAGAAAGAAGCAAATGTTGGATAACGTACTCAGATATTTCCAAACACTGCACCTTGGAATACATTTGAAAAAAGAAATCAGAGAATTTTTTTTCTCTCTGGCAGCAATCAAATTTCCTCTGTTGGTTAGAGGGCTGGTTATTGTGGAACTTGTCCTTAGTACCACTAGCATAGGTCATGTTTAAGGATGAGGGGTGAGTCACTACAGCGGTCTTTGATTGTCTTACCAGGGGGTTGATTTTCAAAGAAACATTGATGTTTGTACAATTTATTTATTTTTGAAAAATACTTTTGTTCCTATATTGAAAGAAAAAATATATTTGTCTCTGTTTAAAAATGAAGATCTCGCTTCTCATCTCAGCATAAATAATTAAAAATGAAAAAAAAAACAAGTTGAAATGATATGGAAATTTATACATCCTTCTAACCTTCTGGTCATCATGGCAAATGCTGTTTTAGTCATAGCATTATGATAATATACATTTAACATACAGTAAGGGGTAGAGTTCTACATCATCCAGGTTATAGTATATCTGTAGTAGTAGTAGTAGTAGTAGTAGTAGTATATCAAACCAATTGAACTAGATTACATTTTCTCTAATTCAGTATCTAATTCACTAGTCATCTGTCTGGCTTTGTCAATTCAAAATAACTGATACACAGTCCCAGAAGTAAATGCCCTGATATGTTGCACCAATCTATGTACCATAACCAGAATGAAGTCCTGGTTTAATGTACCGTACATAAGGTGTTAACATGTGTATGATATGAGTTTCCAACATGTTAAGGATTGGACCTAAAATGTATAACTGACCATTCATATCCTAAATATTACAATGAAAAAGAGAAAAAAAAACGTCAGGTGGGACTTTCCATCTGAATCTTCAGATTTATGAACTACAGATCAATTAACAGCAGTATACATTTTTATCCCCTAGAATGTGACAAAACAAGAGGTCCTTATCTGACCACATCCTTTGTTAAGTGGGTTATCCGCCTATAGGGCTGCAGGTGACTGATGGTCACGTATGAGAGCAATGTCCACAACATAGTTGATCCCTTGGTGAGCGCATCCAACCTTTACCAATAAAGAAATCCATTCAATTCATTACAAGTGCTGATGTTGTCGTTTTGGTCCTACAGATCCAATAATGTGTACATCCTGAAGAGGCCATACAGGCAAATGTAGCATTTTGTACACATATATGTATATAGATAGGATTGGTTAACATCCAGTCCTATCTATAATTTTGGTGAGTACTGACTTAGACAGTGTTTGGATTCATTTATTTCCCCCTTATGCTTCTTTGCTACCATGGGTTTCAATTATACAATATGGTTATACCATGTTATATTCTCTTCCGCAGATCCAAAACTGAAAATAACAACAGTGTGGGTCCTGACTAAGTGGATTAGCGAAACATTTTGACACACACACACACTGTATGTTTAAGAAAATTTATTGCATTGGGTCATATGCATCTGTATAGGATGGTGGTTCATTGCAAATTTGATGATATTTGATGATAAATTGTAAAATTTTCTTTCTTTAATATTAAACGAGTATAAGATTGGTAACTAAACTATACCAGTCTGTTAAAGCCCCATTGAGGGAATCTCCTATTTCAAAATATATGGATAACATATTCAAGTTTTCTTTTATTTTGATGGTCAATAAAGTCCAATTCACTTGATATTTTTTCTCACTTTTTAATCAAGCACTCAAATGAAAGTCCCACCTGAGGGGGGTTTCTCTTTTTCATGTATATGATTATAGTTATAAGGAGTTAAAATGGCAATAATATATGCCAGTTCCAAGGTAGTTATTGCTGGAAGAACTTTGTATAAGTCTATATCTTTTGTACCCTCTATGTCACTCAATTTTTCTGGAACAAGCAAAGTCAGATTCTTTTTAACATGTATAGCAGTATTTATTAATCTGCCAGCATGTAAAGTATAAATGAACAGTCATATACTTTACTATACTAATCCAATGATTTACATGCAGAGAAAGAAAAAGCAAATCGGATTTTTTTTTTTACATATCACAGTTAACAAATTGCCAATATGAATGAAGAGGGGACCATCCACTATGACTAGACTGCCTTGAAAGCCTCTTCTATGCTGCCACTGTAATGGGAACCTTGTTATACACTTGATAACTCTGATTATGTTTTTTACACTAGAATCTTCAGGAATTATTATAATTTTTAGCTTTGCCGAGGCAATTTCAGTTTACATTACATCTGTGCATAATAAAAGCGAACTTTAATAAAAAAAAGAGAAGGCATTTGTATCCAAATGCTTCATTCATATCATAATTATAGCATCCTGATTGTAAGACCATAACCTTTACACCTGCAGCTGAATCTAGAAAACAGCAGCATTAATTTAGGACAAAGGAAGCAAGATAGTCTACCAACAGATGAGTTCAGAAATGACATATTCTCTTACATAGGGAAAAGGTAGTTCAATGGAATGCTTCTGGTGTTCTGCCTAGTTGACCATAAAGCAAGAGAAGGACTTTCCAGCAGAGCACTCAGCAGACAGGGTAAGTGTTTCAGAAAATACTGAATGTGAATAAAAATAGACCCAGACATCTTTTGGTATCTGGAAGAAATGTATGGTTATTATTCACAATGCATATACTATCCAGTATGAAAATAAGATTATCACATGTCTATGGGCGAGACTATTCTCAGCATTTTTAAAAGCCATATATAAAAAGTGAAGAAACATAGTCAATGCAAAGTGTTATCTTGGAAAATAAATTGTAGGCACCCTTAAACGCAACCACATTAATCCCCCTTCCTGGGGTAAGGAGTTGGGGGTTTTAGAGACTTTTAAGGCACACACAACAAATTGAAACAAAATAAAGTGGTAATTTATTACACCACATAGTTTAGTATCACATAGGTAAAGTACAGGTATTTTAGTGTTACATATTTGTTGTGTGTGCCTTAAAAATTCCTAAAACCCCCCACTCCTTATCCCAGGAAGGGGGATCAATGCGGTTGTGTTCGATTCTGTGATACCTTATTAACAGCTATTAAAAGGTAACTGAAATGGAAAATAAAAAGGTAATAAAGCGTAGCTTAATTTTTTTTCACAGGAAAATACTCTGCGAATACAGTATAACAACTGATCTTCTATTCTATTCTATGATATTCTATTGTCCTTTTAGCTTCCAATGTACTGAATTGATATATCAAATGATCTCATCAGCTCTCCATTAAAACAAATTAAACTAATAAAGCCACCATCTAAATATTTATCAGCTTCAATAAATCAAACCAAAAACCCAACTCCAGTTAGAGAGTTGCGGGAGAGACATAACAAACAAAAAAAACTATTGGGCTTGGGTTTACCATGGAAAGTTTTCACTGGAAAAGTTCTCCTAGAAAACTCAGAGAGAAAGAAGTAATCAATAAGATTCATGCTATGTTTGGATGATCCTTGGTTAATCCTTTTTTCGCTGAACCCTTAAGCAAAAATAAGACGTGATCAAAGGATCCTAACCATTAAATCAGGGAACATTAACCCAATCATGTAATCCAATAGATCGCGTCTAGTTTTTACCCTGTATGTGAAATAGAAAAGATATATCTTAGATATACAGTACTTTAGACAATAATATGGCTACAGCTTAATATTTTTATTCCTGACATTTTTGAAGGTCTCATCTGCTGGAGAAAGGATCCCACTTCTGTTGTTGACCTGCAGACCATTGTTTTCTTTTGTACTGTTATTCTTATATTATAAGATTATAATATTGTATATGAGTTGTTTTCTTTTGTTAACTTTAACTTTGGCTGATTCTTTATTTTCAATTTAAACCTAATTCCCAGGGTGGCATGCTTCTTACAGGTTGTGGGGATTAAACACAAGGGTTTATGAATAAAAGCAGCTTTTCTCCAATGCTATTACACTATGATAGCCTGACTATAAAATGAAAGCTCAAAATGTTATCTCAAGTAAACATCGCCTCACTTATGGCACAGAAAAACACAATAACCATAACAAATAATATGAATGTATCTAAGTAACCTTCATGGGGCACAGAGCAGATGGGCACCTTAAAGGCTGTACAATTTGCTTTATCCATTTATTTGCTGTAAGGTACTGTTTATATTGATATACTCTACAATTGTGTGTATTCTAGATATAACAGTGTCTAGGATTAAACAACACATGGGATTTTAGGTGCAGGAAGGTGGACTCCACTACACTTGATATCTACAACTGCCTTCATTAGCCTATATATGCTTCCAGTATTTTATGAATCTTGGGAAATCAGATAAGTTTATCTGAGCAAAGAGATGATGATAATAATAATAATAATGCAAAAAATAGCCTCTACACATCAAAATCTATTTCATCCAGGGAGATTAACCTTGTATACACCTCCCAGTTGCCACCACAGAATTCCTTCCTATAAAGCAACATGCTTTGACTTCCCAAAGGATTATACGATTTTGAATGAAACATGTCAGCCTCCTTTATCAATACCAATCACTGGCATACCTACCTCTGGTTACTCCTGGATTTTGGCATGGCAGATCCCATTCCTGCTGAAGATTTTAACTTATAAAACAATATTCTTAGTGAGACTCATAATTCTTTTTCATCCGTTCCAGTGCCCCAGTGCCTCTCTAATAGGTGACTTTAGAACAAAGATACCTGACTATTTGGGCCTGTGCATTTTATATATTTATTGCTAAATCCCAGTATTTAAATTAAAGGTGGTCTGTGTTTATTGAATTGTCTTTAAATCTTTTTAGATAGCTAACAGTTAATAGTTTACCCATAACCCCCCC
>CM070036.1:48584978-48604588 GCA_036250615.1 Ptychadena robeensis | reverse complement strand
CCCCCCCCCCCATACCTGATTCTTCTGCCATAAAATCAGTAAACCAAAAAGGAAAGACCACAGAAAGAGTTCGTGCCGGTCCACCAGTGATGTTAGCACAATTGTTTGTTCTGGAGAACTTTTGTAGCTTCTGGACAAATGTCCCTCCATTTACTCACCCGCCAGAGGTTACTGTTTAGACTTGGAAGGGGTTTACAGGTACAGAGTGATGTCTGGTGAGAAATTAAGAGTGGATTCTTTGTTTTTTTTAAATAAAACATTACCAGTACAGGTAATCTCTGGTACTGTATGGAACCTACTATTCCTCCTCCTTTACATAATTTGCATTTATGGGAATACAGATTACCCTTAATTTAAATTATACCATACACAAACATTATGGCATTAGAACGCACATATTTGTGTATAATATCTACCAGTGTTTTATTGTATTATTTTACAGGAATTTCTAAAAATTTAAGAAGAAAGGGTAAAAAATATGAAAGCAGACAGATATTACTTTATATAAATAGAGAAACTGAAATTGTATTTGTTGCAGTTACTTTATTAAAATGCATAGAATAGGAAATGTCTGTTCACAAATACTGTTTACAATGTTGGCAATAAACTAAGCATAGGTAATGAAAATTCAATCTCCCAGAGTCATTTCTAACTTTGTATGTCTCAGCAATATTTTACTATTACTTTCAAATACTAACCCTAGCTGAGATACAAAATAGTTTCTTAACATAATCGGAACCATTCAGGCTATTACAAAGACAAGCTTATCAAGCTATAACAACAGTTGTCTTCATCAATTGGTCAAGAAATATGACCAAATCTTAGGGTATGATGGACTGCCTGTAGCTAAAGCTATAATAAGATACATAACATAGGGAAATTGATAACATTTTCTCTGCAAATATTGTGTTGCTAACTTAATAGCAAAGTAAATGACCAGACCTGGTCTGTGCTAGATCTGCCCAGGCAGGAAAGACATCTCATCAGAAAAAAATGATCAGCAAATTTACTTTTAATATGACCTTACAGCAGTGGTTCCCAAACTTTCCTTGCAGGGCCCCCCTTTGCTATTTAGGAACATTATGGAGCCCCCCCTCTCCGTTCAAACAGAGGTTAAGATTGAGGGTCAGCGCCCCCCTGGAATACCTTCAGGCGACCCAGTTTGGGAACCACTGCCTTACAGCACTGCTCTATAAACCAATGCTAACTGAAGTTACATAGTAAACGGTAACTTAAAAAAGGAAATTGGGGACATGTGCCAGTGTCGTTACAGAGGTAAGTAACTTCTTAAGCTTACTGTCTGTGTACATTTGTATTAATCGCTGTTTGTAAATAAAACCAACCATAGTGTGCTGTTCTAAGGTGTGTATATCAGTAAAACATTATTATCATTAGTTGGCATGCATTCATTGTTTTATTTACCTAGAAAGCAAGTCATTAAATGTTATTAGGTTAGTTAGTAATGATCTAAAATAAATCAAGTGAATATAATGGTGATTCACCTGACAACACAGTACTTTCATGATGTTTTTGAACACTATTATATTCTCCAAGGTTGAAGAGAAAACTGAAAAACAAGTCTCGGCCCCCTCCATTACTTTGGATATTATTGTTATATAAGTGTTTTTAGCAATAAATAAATATGTCAAAATAGACGGCTTGAATTAAACAAAAGCATTGCATGGGAGCGTGTGTTTAATTAGAAATTTTCCATTTGAAAAGTTTAAAAAAAATATTTTCTCAATGGGTAGAAATCAAATTATCAAAAATTTGCATCTGGTAACAGTAAGACAAGAATGCACAACGTGTAACAGTTTCCTATATTACAGCTACTAATGGACACAATTTGGCAACATATACACTATATGTATTGGGAGCCCTGCCTTCACTCACATATGAGTACACTGACCTCCGCCGTGATTGCCGGCTCTCCCCCCAGCCCTCTACACACTGCCGGTGTCGATTAGATGGTGGTGGTGTGTGGGAAGATAAGCAACGCCCCCTCCATTAACATGGAGGTCTATGGCGCTGCCGGAAAGTCTCTGTGTGCCTGCAGCTCTGTAGAAATGCTGCAGGCACACGGAGAGCCGGCCGTTGTGTCCGATCCCTGCATCGTGAATCAAACTGCGCCTGTATTGGCTTCGGGCATAACGCCAAGGAGGTTAAATATGGAGTTGTACACCCTTCTGGAAAGGCTTTACACAAGGCTGAGCAGTGTGTACAAAAGAAGTTAAAGGAACATTCATGAGGTAAGGCATTAAATCTGGACATGAAGGCTGGGCTTGCATTCTCCATTCTAATTCATCCCACAGGCTTTCCATTGATGTGAATTCATGTGTAGGCCAGTTCTTTTGCACAAAACTTACACAACCAGGACTTTATGGAATGGGGAGCAGTCATGTTAAAAGAAAGAAAGGGGCAACCCCAAACTGTACCCTCAAAGTTGGGAGCATGAAATAGTTCAAAATCCTGAAACATTCAGAATTAGTTTCCTCAAAACTCCCCTCACCATAATCTCCCTCTAACAAACTGTACACTTGGGACAATGCAGTCAGGTAAGCAATGTTCTTCTGGAACCTACCAAACCCGAACCCGTCTCTCTGATTTCCAGTCAGAGGTGTGTGATATTTCAACTTCTCTACAGTCCTGTGGTGGTATGTTTGTATGCAGCTGCTTGGCCATGAATAATGTATATTCTGGGCTTTTTGCCCCTCAGTATCTCACTCTGTGATTTGCCATGACCTACCTCTTCATGGCTTAGTTGCTGTTTTTCCCAAATGCTTCCACTTTGTTATTATACCGCTAAAAGTTCACTGTCAAATACTTAGCAGCAAGGAAATTTTATGAATGGAATTCTTGCACAGGTGGCATGCTACCAGAGTACCACACTGCAAATCAAAATGATAAATGTCCATTGTATATATACAGGAACATAAACCTACACAACATGTACAAAATATTTAAGGCAGATCATGATGTCAGTACATGTTTATTTAAAACATGAAAGAAGAATGTTTGATACTATTGCTGACCTCTTTGAAAAATTCTACCTACTTGGCTGCCTTTGTCTTAAATACTTTGATTTACTGATCTGGAACAAGATCAAATGAATATAAACCAAAGTTAGAACTTCTTTAAGATATATTTCAGCCCAGTGAACAAGAAATTGCTAAAGCCATTAGATAGGTCTGGTCTCCAGCAAACTCCACACCTCAGCAGTATAGTTTTCTATTAATAGGAATGGGAGTGTGTTATATGAGAATTATGCTATACTCTAACACGTGCAACAACAGTGCTGTGCATGCTTTACAGAAATTGGTTTCAAGGCAGTTTCTGCAGAAAGAAATCTTTTCAGAGTCCAATTATTGTACTATGCGGTGGATGTTTAGACATACGAACATAACACAGCTTGCCTCAAATGAAAACAGTTTGAAAAGTCTGTTTTCTGGGGAATTTGTGGTTTGCCTGGAAAGTTCAAGATTTGACACTTGAGGTGGACGAAAATTGATTCAGTGTGGGATTAGATAAGGCACATAATAAAATACATCCTATTGGTTTACTTTTCTTTTTTTCAATGATAAAGTACTTATGGATCACTCCAGTTTAAATGACATAACACTTATAACAGGGATAATTTAGTAAAGTAAGCAAATCTACCTTATGTAACTATAGTTAAATGTTATGTGCTGGGATAGGCTATCTGAAGTAAATGGCATTTCTTTTTTATTTAAAAGGTATCAGCCCCTTTAAAAAAAAAATCAAACCTACTGCCAGCTCTTACTATTTCTGTTGAAAGAATTGGTTCCTTTGATAATTCCATTTCTTTCCCTTACTCTTATCTGGTGGTCCTGTTGGTTATAAACTTCTTTTGTCCAATGTATAAACAGATAAGCAAAGAACACATGACCTTTCTGTATAAAGAACAGTTACATTTTATGAAATTCAATAGCTGGGAAATCACTTTTACTTTTAAGGAGCAAAAACTAGGACCAGATATTTAGAATAGTAAAGTTGCCGTGTGCTCACTTGCAAGTGACTAGTGGTTCTGTTGCTAGAGGCACTTGACCAAGGACAGAATCTTCAGAGAGGCAAGGAAACCATTTAGGGCTCATTTAGATGGTCGCTTTCGAGTGGGGACTGGGGACTGCACACTTTGTATAAACGCCCCCATTTTGACAGAAGATTTCTGGGAATAGGGTGAAAGTGAACTTGGCATAGGTTAAGTCACCATTCTCAGTTAAAAAAAAGTTTGATTTTATGTTTTTTTAATGTTTATTTTAACAAATGGGAGCTTTAAAAACCTTTAAAAACAGAGTAAGGTCTACATTAATTAAATCAGTGCACTGCACACTTTGTATAAACGCCCCCATTGAAGAAAGGGACCAAAGAACACCCGGGGAATGTCTCATGTCATGTTCTGTGGGAGGTTATTGTAATTGGGCGCTTAAGATTAACATCTACCCATGCCAATTACCCATTAACAACAGCAAAGCATTGGAAGATTGTAAGTGTGAGTGCAAAAGTGCTAAATAGGCGATGTTCCCACTTAAGCCCCCCATACACGTCTAGATTTTTCATCCAATCAACTCAATTCAATTAATTTTTTTGGTTGATTGGTTGAAAATCTATGGCAGCCAACATGGTTAGATCAACCTAAACCAATTAAAATTGGGGAAAAAATTGATTGAAAAAGGATTGGACTTGTTGGTAAATTTAAATTGGTTGTATTGAAATGCATTACACTTTCAGTCTATCTACAGAAAAGTTGATCAAATATCTGTTACTACAGTTAACAAACATACAACAATCACAGATTTCCCTGACCCCAAAAAATTGATCTTTTTTAGTTGATTGAACAGAAAATCTAGACGTGTATGGCTAGCTTTAGGCGATTAATTGCCTGTGCAACAATTTGTATCAGGAAGTACGTTTTTGCAGGGAAAAAAGAAAAGAAGAGGCGCCCGTTATTTAGTGGAAATCTTCTGTATTTTATTTTGTTTCGAACAGTTACAGGTTAAACGTCGACGCATTTTGTGGCAACTCATGCCACTTCCTCAGGACAATTAAAATTCTCCTGCCACTTTCAGTATAGTGATTGCCAGAGATTCCTGTACTTTCCCTCTGGAGGTCCAAGAATATAGAAACCCTGTAGGAACCAAGGACGAGAGACCATCCCTCTTCACTTATACCTTTATACCTTCTATAGCTTTCTGGGACCCCTTAAACCGTAGATGTTCCTGCCAGCTAAATCCTGACTTATTCAAGTATCTATAAGTTTGGCATTAAACATTCCTAATGGCCCACAACTAAGATTGGCAGTTAAATGGAGACCAAAAATGGCTTATCCAATGACAAAAGCCTAGGGCTCCAAGTTTTGGCAGTCACATGGTAATAAAAAATTAGATATACACCTTTACATGGCTATGTTTTTTATACGGTCAGTCCATTTTGCAATTTAAAAACAATATGAATTTAAATGAGAATACCAATATATTGAGGGATATTCTTTCACAAAATAGCAGACAACACTAGAAATAGCATTGTGTTGACTTATTGTGTGCTTGAAATCTAGCAGAAATATAACAAAAAGACTGTATAAAAGTACAAACATTTCTGAGAAAGAGAAATATACGTACCGCTACAGTAAAATCACAGTATGTAACCTTTTAAATCAAAAGGGAATTCTGAAGGAGGAGATGGTAAGAAACGTCCAAGAAGTATTATTTTTATTAGATGGGAATTGTGCCAGTCATGATGCAATAACCACATTTCATAAGACACTTGGGCTGAATTCAACCATAGTCTAAGGCAATGCTGTCACATTTCACAGCACATTGTACACACACCAACTCAAAGCAATAAATACATTAAAACAGGAGCTTTCTAGAAATAGGGTTAAAGTGAACTGGGCATAGGTTAACTAACCATTCTCAGTAAAAATTATTATTATTATTATTATTATTATTATAAATGATTATTATATTACTTATATGTCATGTAACACAGCCACCAACAATTATTTGATTTTATGTTTATTTTAACAAATGGGAGCTTTAAAATTAATTGTTCACAATAGCAAGGAACAAAGACATCCACAGTTGGGTTAGCCATGCATGGATTAAAAGCTTATTTAAATCTAGGTAAGCAATAAGTACATCTCCTATGCCTTACACCCCTCCCCAGCACCCACTCTCTCTAATAGAGTTAAATAGGAGTAACAAACCACCATTTTCAGTATTAGTTATTGTGAATGCTTTATAATTAGTTTACATTTAACTACCCATTGGTGCCAATAACAAATCATCTAAAAATTCTAATCATTTGCACACAGTTAGCACTTTTCCATATGCATGTACCCTTTGCATTTCATTTCATTTTCCCAATATTACTGGATGAGTTGGAATCTTTGCCTTTTGACCCACTCAGAAAACACTTCTGTATATTGGATTAGAAAATAAATTGTGTTTCTTGTAGATACATCCTCTTACAAGGATAACAGACAAAAGGGTCATGATGCTGCTCCATTATAAATCACTGAATCAATCCCAAAAAAAATCTTCTAGGTGAAAAACAAGTTAACGGAAGAAAAGTTTTCAGCGTGGGGGCTATTGCAAACTTCTGTAGCCGTAGAACGTCACTGTAAATAATTGATTGACTGTGACACTGCAATAGTCAAAACCATATTCTTTACAGAAAGACTGATCCCTAAGGACCTAAGTGCACATCTTTGTAATGGCAGCAGCAGTAATAAATCCAATGTGACAACTTATTCACAGACTAGGGCAACGTTCCATCAAACATTTTTAAAGTCAGTTCCGCACAAACCATCCTTGATTCGCCTAAGGATTTATTAGACATTTAGCTGGTGTGCATGTGATCATTTGTTAAACTGAAAGGGGAAGGAAAAGAAGTTGACAAACTGTAAACTAGAAGGCTTCTCGGCTGGTGGAAAATAAAATGCGATGTCTGTTTTGGTCAGAGTGTGCTTTCAACAAACTTTTGAAATGAAACAAGTTGATGTCAGAACAACTTAGCAATAGGCATGGGAAATACAGACAATAATATGGAAATGTGTCTCATACTATCTACATATATTTATCTTGTCCCAATTATCCGTGTTGTTTCTTGTGTCCACAGGAGTATACATGCCATACATCTTATCACTGCAATAGCTGCTAATGAATAATCAGTCAGCAAGACCTAGCAATAGTGTGACATGTATGATTCCCTAAAAATAATCTTAGTGGAAAGGGAAGCTGTGCTGATATTAATTAGGTTTTACAATGGTAAAAACTAAGCCCACAGTGATTAAATGAATTCTGATGAACATATTTATAAGGCAGTGAAGGTGACACTAACTGGCATTCGTTTATTTTCTTCATCAGGAAGATTCACCTCAAGACACAAAGCACTGATTTTGTTGGTGTTGGTTTGTATATCATTAAGGTAACCACACCATATAATTTAAATATCCCTGATATACCCTTCAAAACCTATGGGTTTTTAAATTTAAGCCTGACACCTGAAAAGTGTAAAGACCAGCGTCACATTTTTTCTCATTCCACTGTGCTCCACCTACTACAAAGTAACCTCAAGACCATTTAAACTAGTGGTGGGCAACTGAGTAGCTATGGAGGACCACAAGTGCGGCCCTCTGCATCACTAAAGGGCTGCTCATAACATTTTTAATCTATACTGACTTGTATAAGCCTTTTTTAATGAAAACAATGGCAGCAGGCATAGCTAGAAGACATTATGTTAAATTTTTTTAAATAACATTTGTTTTAAATGATACTTCAAGCATTAGGAAACACTGTAGTATGGTAATGCTAATTTTGTGTCATGTATATCATCAAAGTTTATGTGGCTTCAAAGCCATTAATTATATCGATGGGGCACATAACCTTTTGATTCGGTAGACAGGTGAGTTCCTATTCCCTATGCATTAATAGTTAGGTTGCGGGAGCCTTAAGTGGCCGCCAAAGAACCCCCAAAGGGCCGCATGCACCCCCCGGGCCGCAGGTTGGGCACATGGGATTTAAACTTTTACTTTCCATACTCTTTGGTAGCCTTTAAAAACAGAATACGCTAAGGTCTACATTAATTAAATCAGCCGTGTCAAATAGATAAAGACAAGCCAAGGCCATATTAAAAAAAAACCTTAACAATACATACACACAACATGCACAAGAACATTATTCCGCGGTCTACAAGACTGTGTCATACATACTGATTCTTTCTAAGTTCCTGTACTACTGTTTTAAATTTAATTATTTATGATCCGTAATGTTGTACAAGACTAAAAGATAAGCGTGTTAAAGAAAAATATTGTTTTCACTTCACAGATCTGAAGCTTGGAACTCAGGCATAGGTAATGGCTTTTCAACATTATATAAATGTACCGTTGGTATGTGTTAGTGGACATTTAGTCCTATAATAAGCCAGACTCCACATCCCACAATAATAATATTGCATGTGTATTACCACATGGGTACATAAACTAAAAAAATTGGATCCCTCAGCCCTAGGGGTGTTTTTGGAGCTGGCTAAAAAGAGTCAAGGATTATCAATCTCTACTAAAAAGGCATAATTTTATTTATACACAATCAGTGCATGATCACAACATGTAACATCATAGAATTCAGTTTTAAAATCATTATAATTCAGTTTTTACATAAAGTGCATATAAAGCTATACAAGGTACAGGATGATAATATGAAATGGTATACAACGCGTTTCACCCTTTACCATTATGGGCTTCATCAGGATATTTATGACATTGCAGCTACAACTAAGCTGTTTTTTTTGTAGCAGGAAGTGAGGACACCTGGGGGGAGGAGTATATAAGTAAGTAATCAACTTAATGTCATTATAGATATATGTATGTATACTCATATATAGGAATATACACAAGGATACATGTGACCATATGCATGTGAGGACCATGTATATCATAGGCTGCAGGTCTTAAAGAATACATAATTTATTTTAAAATGGAGGATAAAGTTCAAGTTAAATTGATTCACCTTAAGGTAAGTATTCCTTCTTATCTTCTCCTAAAGTAGGCCACCAAACAACGTGGGCCCCCTTTAAAGCTTTTTAACATTAAATAAGCATCAGTTAGATAATTTCATCTTAACCTAAACACAGTATTTGTCATTCATCAACAAGCCAAAAGAAGACTCATACATCATCCATTATCTGTAAATTCACAATTTGATTGCAAATTTGTTTGTTTGCCAAAAAATATGCATTTCTTTGCACCCAGTACTGTGATTTTTATAACTTTCGCATAGTATAGACCAGCTAGTGACCAGACTTTTTAAGTTATAAAATTTTTTTAGGTTATTGTCCTGCCCACAGCTTGTTATTGGACAATGATTTTGCAACATAGACAACATTTCCTCTGTCACCAAGCTCGGTCCTCTTCTAAAGTACAGACGTGGAGTTACGGGTCAAATCGATGGCCGCTTCGAGTGCCGTGCACGCCCACGGCCATCTATCTGACCCATATAAGCTGCCCCTATAGCTGTTTTCGAGCGGGACAAATCAATCCCGCTTGAAAACAGCCTTATTGGACATGACCATTACTATGGCGATGTCCGATGCTTTGCCTGGGTCTCCAGGCAAAGCTCGGCTGAGAAGGAGGAGCCGGGGAGAGGCAGTTCTGCTCTCCCCAGGTTCTCCGATATCTGACAGCAGCGTGATGACATCACCACGCTGCTGCAGGGTACATCGGACGGCTCGGATATCGAGCCGTCTGTACCCTGCTTAAGTATATTCCTTATCAATGACAGTTATCATGCTTGATTTCCCTCTCATTCTGAAATCCAATTCAGATCAACTGAAATACACCTCTATGGTAACTAGGCAAATATTTTCTTTTTGTACCTGCCTGAAAGTTTTTTTTTCTATATCCCTAGACACTTCAATAAACCCCATGAATATAATCAGCTAGTTATAATTGAAGGAGTGCTTTTCCGCCATTTGACCCAGATTGAGTCATGACCTAAGAAAACAAAGACTTTTTATATTCAGATGCTACAGAAACATCAACAATAGGCAGCATTAGTCTTCTTTAACTGCATTTTCCCGAAGGTCTCCAGTACATTGCGTAACCATATGTATAGCCATACTATTGAAATAACATGAATACATAGCATATGTGGAATTGTCTCCTAATGAAAACAAAATCAAATAAGCTATAAACTGTTGTAATGATGTTAGCTTGTTTATCCACAATAAATGCACTAATTAAGCGGAATATATGTTCAGATCACAGAAATGTTCTCTGCTAAGGCATGTACGCGCTATCTTGATGACTTTTTCTTGCTCTAATTATAATCTTTTCTAAACAAACCCACAAAATAATAAATTGTATAATATAAGCATATTATTAGAGGTTTTGAAAATTAGACTTTCATTACCAATTAAGGAAACTAGATAACATTGAAATAAGTCTGCTGCATCTATATAATAGTTGTTAAAAGTTATTTTTAGCACCATAAGACGCACACCCCCCAAAAGAACTTAAGCGTGGGGGGAATTTGGCAGAATGTTTAAAGCGTGCGATCGACAAAAATGACAGGAAATTGCGCAAAAAATTGATCGGGCAGGGATCGGACATGTCTGTAATTTTCAGTCAAATTAAAGGATGTTGTTAAAGATTTGAGTTCATTCCTATCGATCGACTCATAAAGGCCCCATCCCACTTCCATCATTTCTGATCACATTTTTTTGTGTTGACGATTTACCTGAAAATGGGGCACCTTTTGGTCGATGTACGATATGATCGAATACTCAATCGCATGTCACAATCGTTTAACAAATTGATCTCTGAGAAATCTAAGAGTCTATGGCCAGCTTAAGAGATAGTTTCACTTCAAAGTGAGTATGTTCTACTCCTTTAGTAAATCAATGCCTGTTGTTATTTAACATATATGAAAATAAAATCCTAACTAAAGCCCCTTATACATGTTTAGATTGTGACTTGATTTTGACATTGTGATGATAACATCGGCTGAAAAAACCCTTTGTGCGCCAGTACTATCCATCGAATCCCGGCAGACAGCATCTAGGGGCCGGGCCATGAGAAGAGGCTGCTAAGTCACTGAGGCTGTCTGTGAGCTTGCAGCCTCTCTGCAAACTTCAGCACAAAGGGAGAAGGAGGAGCTGCTAGCAACTCCCCCTTCCCCCACTCACAGCTTCTGTGGGAGAGAGAGAGAGGGAGACAGACAGGTTCTGTGTCCTCAGCCCAGTCAATCCCCGACGGAGCTGAGGAGACATACCCGTACTTTGGACGGGGACTTTTTGATTAGATGGATCTAAGAATTAAATGTCCGTAATGGCTAAGAATGATTAAGCAGACGATTTCTGGCCTTTAAGCTTTATAACGGCACCCGATTTTTAGGCCGAGCGACCGACAAGTCACTACCGTGAGCTTGCATGGTGGTCGATCGGCTGAAAAATCACGTGGAAATCTAAGCATGTATAGAGGGGCTTAAGTAATAGTAAAATTATAAACACTCACTGACATAATTAATATGTGTGTTAAGTAAAGTGTTTCATATAATTGCCATTATCACTTCCATCCGCTCATGAGTTACAAGAGCACATGAAAACCTCCAATCATGTCCAACAAATATTAATAAGGGACTAATTTCCTTAGTTACCACTTCAATGAATAATTAGACCTCTGGGCTAATATAAATAATGTATTAGATGGAATGCAGATAGACCCTACAGGTCTGCGCATATATTATATCATTCTAAATCATTCTCCGGCAAAATATGACTTGTAAGTGACTTCTATGCAAATGATTCTTTTCTTCTCTAGCCTAAGGATGGCATAGCGAGCATCTCGATCAGTTAGAGAGAGTTAGAGAAAAAGATAAATATTTTTTTTTCATCTGTGTCTCCTTTTACCATGGAGTGCTCAATAATTCATTATTGTACAAAATGTCCAAACACCCTTAAAGCTTTTGACGACATGTTAAATGTAAAGCTCGCTACAATTACTTGAAAGTTAGGTCTGCTTTCCTCAGCTTTTTTTCTTTACAAAACAAAACAAAAATGACAAGAAGAAATTGTGCAGAATCAGAAAATTCTACAGCATATCCTGAAAAAACGCATCTTATTAAAATGCAAATTGGTTAGTGCTAAAGCATTGTACCTGGCTTAGAATTGATTCATCCAAGTAAGGTATTTCCATAGCATAACCATATAAAAATAGGAATTGTTAAACTTAAGCTTTCATATATTTACTTTGATCAACTAACTGTTGTTGGGTGAGATTCCCTTCCTTCTAGGTCAGCTGTTATGGATGATTGCACGGCTGCATAATTTTATATAATTTATACCTAATTTGAAATGATGATGCTGGTTTTAATGCCCGGGGATCATAAAGGACCAGCTAGTTGGAATATTTTAGTGAAAATAGAGAGGGCTCCAAGCTATTGAAGACATATATCTACATACCTAATGAAAAAAGGGTAAAACATGTAGCATACATAATGTAATAAACCCATGGTTCTCAAACATTTTCTGCAGGGCTCCCCTTTTCAAGCTACTCAGGTTCAGATTGAGACATTTCTCACTAGCTAAACAGCTAGCGTCAATGCAAGGTTACCATAGGAAACTTGTGTACCTCTAACACTGGCCCTGAATTTGGTCACATTATCGCAACTCACTGAAACCTGAATTTTTATTATGGGAGAAACAAGAACAGCGCAATGTAATAACAGACAAGGATAATGGACAGAATAGCATTAAAAAACTCACACTGCAACACAGATAATGTGAAATTAGACACACAGCAATCAAACAGAAATATTCATTCCAAAGACAAACACCATCATAAAGAGATATAAACCATTCACATATAGACACACACCAATCATGCAGACATGCATCATTCACAAACACACACTGGCACACTAACTTACACTTATGTTCTGAAGCTAATTCCCCCCCCCCCCCATTGTCGACTTCCTGTTTGTCCCTCCTCCTGGATTCTGATAGGCTGGCAGTTGTAGAAGGAGGGTGAGCAGTTTGGTGTGCAATCAGCAGAGAAAGAAACTGACAGCCAGGAGAGCCAATGGGCAGTTGAGTGCTACAGATCTCGCCCTTGTGTCTAGCTGACAGCAATTCTCATTTAGAGGCCTTCAAGTGCCACCTTGGCAGCCCCTGATAGCTACACCCCACTGGAATACTTCCACCCCCTCCCCCATGTTGGGACCCCACTGTAATAAACAGGAGGAGGGACAAACAGGAAGTCGGAAGCTCATTCATTTTAATCCTCCTTTACTGTGTATTGAGTACTGGCAGCTGATCTTACACAGAAAGCTACAGTGGGCCTTACTATATACAGTAGCCATGTAAATAGTCATGCCGATATCGCATGATGTGGCCATTGCAGCAAACTGATTGCTGACTGCACTTACTTACTAAGCAAGATTTCCAACTGTTTCAGAATTTAGAATAAAAAACTCAGTTTTTTTCACTACAAATAAAAAGCAACAGGTGAGCCACAGTAACATGGTGGGCTATTCATTTGACTTATATTTTGCGAAGGAAGACTAAAAAAGACTTGTTTAAAGAGCGTACAGTCTATAAACTGAAGAACTTTCTTTTGTACATTATAATAAAATTCAGATCAAAACTAAATGAAAAAATTAAATTTATGCTATAAATCTACAAAGTGTTACAACACTATTAAAGTCTATGAAACATTATTCTAACTATATAATAACACCTATAGACCTACACAGTAAAATAATGGCATAAAATACTGAATCTGTTAAGCTGGGCATAGACGGTTAAATTTGCATCTGTTTTCGCCACAGATTGACCACTGTGAGCACTCTCGGCAATCGATCTGCTGTAATATCGCCCACAAATGTAATGCGCCCACCTTAAATCGGGCCATATATCAATCGGTCAAAGAAAGGACATGTCCGTATCTTTTTGGGCCGATCTCATTACTTTGGATGGGGACACAAATGGTGCATGGCCGATTCTCGGAACAACCAGCCATGCGTGATGACGTGATCATGTGCGGTCGATCTGCTGAGAAATCGGCTTGAAATCTTTAGCCTAGCCTATGCCCCGCTTTAGTCTTTATAGTTTCTGGTGTGTCTTTCCTAACCATTAACAATAAACATTCAAATTAATATTTTAGAAAAAAAGATACATTGGTACTTTTACCAAATAAACATGAAGAATAGTGTACATCTACTTTTTTGTTTGAGCTTAACATATTAGGCACTATACTCACAGGACACTTCTTGAGATTCAGGTCAGAAAATGTGGATTGATCCCAACAGATCTGTTCTATCAAACACTGAATAAAGTGTCAGTTCACTTTGTTGTTCATAAATAACTTTTATCTTTTATGTTTCTATCGTCTAGCTTATTGCAAGTACTCTCTGTGCTGACATAGAGTTTGATCAGACATTCAGGCCATTAGGATTGAAGGTGCTTTATCTTCTATCTGTATGTAAGAGGACCTGAGGTCTTCCTATTGTTTAAGAATAATCAAACTTAAATAATAAGACTTTAGAATGAAACAAATCAAGATCAATAAATACATTGCATTGTGTTACAAGGCCCTCAGGAAAGCAGTGTAACCTTCAAGAGCCTGGGTTTGTTTTATACTGTAAAGTCCTACAGGGATAACAGCTAGGTGTTGTATACATTTTGTATAATATTCCAATCACATTTTCTGACATCTCAGTTTGATATAGTACATCACAATGCACACTGTTATTTCTGATTCTTGGTTATACTATTTATGTATACAGTATGCACTAGGTGACAGAACTAAAACATATAAAACATGAAAAGGACACACATGTTTGCTAATATGGAGCCTGAAATATTTTTCCTTCGTACAGAATGAACCCTAATTGTTTTTTTGTAAATGATACAGGGCATGCAGATCCATGTAATCCCTCTAAAAATAAACACGGCCAAGCAATTTAACTTGTACTGGGAAAATAACTCCAATGCTTGCAAGAAATGTCAGGTAACACACTGTCGGTTTTTGAGCTGCTTTCAGCTAAGGGACCAACAGTGCGCTTCTACAGCCACGGTAGAAACGACTCCCTGCCAGCAACTGCAAAATAGTGCAGGCGTTCACAGGTCGTTTAAATTAGAACCCCAGATCCTATCGGGCTGGAGGTCGTTTACCTGGTGGTTGAAAATGGCCAGTGTAAATGAGCTTTTAGTTTTACAACAGGTAAACAAAATCAGGTGGTCTACTACTTTCTACACATGGTAAATCATTAGCATGCAAATTATATGCACACAGAAACTTAGTCAATCACACACAGAGGCTGAGCCTATGCTCAATTTCTATCTTTATACCATTCAGCATCTAATTGACCATCTCTGTTAATTTGTTTAAGAAGTCAACCCCTAATCAGGACTTTGGTACATTTTTGTGATGTCCGCCTCCACCATGCTCCCATGGTATGTAGAGAAGTATGTAGCAAAAGTTAAACTTGGCTTTCCTAGCACCAGACTGCTTATGTTTTAACCCAAAACCAGCATGACATCAAAGAGGAAGGGGCAAATGGTTCTTCTGAATATGGCAAAGGAGGTAGGTTGGTGCGGATGCAATGCACCCTCCTTTTTATTGCACTCAAAGTAGCTCACCTGCGTCATTTTTACCTAAAAGAGCCCCGGATCTGATTTACCTGAGATAGCAAAATCAGACAACAAGAAATGTTAATCAGAATTTACATTATGTCCATTTAGTTGGTGTAAAATAATACTATTTAAATGGCTTGGCTAGTTGCCAAATCAAATTCCTTATTCAGACACTGTTCACTTTATGGCTCTTCTTGGTGATGTGCATCACACAATAGTCTGTGAATTATGGCAGAGCCCCAGGCAGTCCATTAACATAAATATGATCATGCCTGGCAGTGCAGCCACAAATATATTAACAAATACTTGATGTATTCAACCACCACTGCATTCAACTACCCCTGTACTAGAGAGTCATTTTGGCAAAATGTTACTTGATAAATGATAATACTGTAGGGGTGTACTTTTTTAAAGATTATTTTGGATAAGACAGAAAATTCACAAATTCTTGAATTTATTGAGAATATTAGTCAACAAATTTGAGATATTTTGTGAATACCAATATTGCCTATGTTGATTATTACTATTGGCTACTTAAAGTTAACAGATCTTCATATTCCAGAATTGAAGCAAAGTGATTTCCTATTCCTTTGGTTAATGAACCCCTGCGCCTGTTTAAAACTCAATAGGAGCAAGTACAAAAAAGTATACCTGTATACATGTAACCTGTTTATTCTGCTGGACTGGATATACTGTGATTATTTGTCTTGGTCAAATAGAGATTGTAAGGCCCATCATAGTTATAAAAACAATTCAGTTTGCACGTACATTAAGTGACTTAATAATAACTGTGAAAGAGAGTTCTTATAGCCATGAAAAATTGATGATAAGATGTCCAACGGATTGTACACTCTAATTATATCAGATGAGAACAGCTCTGTGTTCAGTTAACTAATGGCAGACTCTTGGGCTTTTCAGAAACTTCAGCAGAACAGTTATACATACTTAATAATTTACTGTAAAATAATAAGTATTCTGAAAAAGTGTGAAAACTCATAGATTGTGCGCATATACAGCAACACGACTATACAACAATATGGCTATTTTTATAACAGGCTGTTTAATCCAGACAAGTTTGCCAACAATGTTAGCTGCCTTTTATTAGTGTATGTCTTAGCTAAATAAAAGCCCAGCAAATTATGCACTGGCGCATTTCATAATTCAGAACTTGTGTGTTTCCTACAGAGATTTACCACTTAAAGTTTAAATAAGGGCAGGTCTCTGGATGGAGTAGATGAGGTAAAACCACTGCCATTTTGGTGTTTATTAAGGAGGTTCCCTTAATTTCCTTTGCTGTAGGCTCAAAAGGAAGTCAAAGGATATCTTCTCAATTCAGCAGCATCCCCACTTGGACAGCTGCACTAGGAAAACATGTCTCTATTAGATTTCCCCTTTAATACTGTTTTAGTGGCAACTCATATTTTTGTATTCACACCAATATTAATTTTCAAAGATATTGATGATCTAATTATGAGGCAGAGAAAACAAAAAACGAAACTCTAACTACACTATCCAATCTTCCAAGAAAGACAGGGGAGGGGCAGGGGGAGCAATCCCCACCTGACTGTCTCCCAGAGTGGAGCCTAGGACTTCAGAGACTTTAGGGACAATAATAATTGATATATATAGGTAATCCTTTATCCGTTGTCTTATATTGGATCCCCATAAACTTTATGACTCTAAATATGTAAAAAAAAGTTGTATATTTACTCAAATTTAAAACTTTATTACATATGTTTCCATTTCAGTTTACTTATAAACATGTTATGTACATACAGAACACCTATTACTGGCAGGTGTTTGTTTTTGACGAGTTACATATTGCTGCATCCTCAAGCGAATTCAACACCTACCACAACCAGAAAAATGATCAAATAAAGTTTTTAGTATTAGAATTTCCAATTCACATTGAATCATGCATAATATTATACATAATGCACATACTCACAATTCCAAAAATGTGTTAGAATGTAGTAAATATAGTGAGAAGCTGATAGGAGACCCCCCCCCCCAACTGAGCAGACCTATAGAGGTTCATGCATGGTCCCAACTACTCAACAATGCATGAAGGAGGTCAGGAGAAATAACAGGGGACCCACATAGGGTAGGTCAGTGATGGGCAACTGAGTTGATATGGAGGGCCACAAGTGCGGCCCTCGGCATCACTAAAGGGCTCTACTTAACATCAATCCAGACCCTCCCCCCGTCAACATATCTCAGCAGGTGGTAACCCGATCCTGACAGGCAGTCAAAACCGGACAGCACCCACCCCCCTCCTGCCCCTGGGTGCAGTGCTTTTATGTAGACCTGGTTTCACCGATCAACACTGACAATTTTACTGATGTCGGACCGTCAAAATTGATTAGGAAAGCTGGGTCAGCGTGTGACAACTTCACAGGTAAGTTGCCATGCCCTATGCATTAACAGTTAGGTTTTGGGGACTGTAAAACAATGCCCAAAGGGCCGCATGCAGCCCCCGGGCCACAGGTTGGGCACCTAGGGGAAGGTGGTACTTGTGTCCATCCGTTATACAAAAAATATACATTCCTGATCTCAGCCTAGTGAGAAAATCTATGAAAACATTGGGCCCCTACACTGTAAGCAGATATGAAACATGATGAAATGACATGAAAAAAATTTGATCAAGTGCTTCTCCATAAATTTTCTGGCAGGAGAACTTTTCCTAGGAGACCTTGGCATCCCTACCTGTGAACCATCTGTGATGTAGACTGAAATTAGGTATAGACACTTTAAAATACTAGTTGATTCAAGTGTAAAAACAGAAGCTGTTTGATGTGAACTAGAGAGGAAACGATTCCTCAGCTGCCAAACAACTCCACTGCTTTGAATCACTAAAATTGTCCAATTGTTAAAAGTGATGGTTTCATAGCTTCTTTAACTACACAACATCGAAATCAGCTTGATTCAGACTATTCGCCATTAAGTTAGGCCCAACTCCATCTAAACATTTTTTTTCTTTTGCACAGACTTGGGAAGTAGTTGTAGCTTTTTCTGCCTGTATTCTTGTTGGGTGGATTTACACTTCCTTTCAAGATACAATGGGAACATGGTAAAAAGCTAAATGCCTGTGAGGAAGCCTTAAATCCTCTCACAATGTATCCCTACTGACTGTGTTTTCCTGTTCTAGTGACAACCCCCCACCAACCCCCACCCTACTTCCTCTAATAGCGCTGAAAGCTGACAGGAAATTAAACTTTTCTCCACATAGGCTTTGGTTATGCTTTATCTTCCCTAAGGTTATGGCCCATAGCAAGTATTCATGGAAAGTGAATGGCCAAGAATCAGAACCTTGTCTTCATAACCCAGACCAATGCTGAACAATGGGCAGATGAATGTTTTGCTACATAAACAGAGAAGGTCCTGGGTATATAATACAGCCGGGCTGACCCAGACCAATGCTGAACAATTGGCAGATGAATGTTGTGCTACATAAACAGAGAAGGTCCTGGGTATATACAGTGCTGCTTGAAAGTATGTGAACCCTCCAGACATGGTCACTGTTTGTGCAAAAAACATTTAAAGAACCTTATTAGACATACATCTAAATCCCAATTTGTAAAGCACACCTTCCAAATAGTAGACACACACACAAAAAGAGATATATTTTCATTATTTAAGTAAACAAAGGAGGTTTATGTCCCAACAACTGAAAATCTTACATATGCATAAGTATGTGAACCCTTGTATTAGTAGCTTGTGGCTTCTCCCTTTGCAGCCATTACTCCAACTAAACGTCTCCTGTAACCACTAACCAGTCTCTCACATCTGCTTATGGGGATTTTTGCCCACTCCTCCTTGCAGAACTCAGCCAGTTGAGAGATGTTGGAGGGACATTTGGCATGTACCAACTTTTTCAGGTCTCTCCACAACATTTCAAGTGGGTTAAGGTCTGGACTTTGACTGGGCCAATCCAGAGTGTGAATCCTCTTTCTCTGAAG
>CM070036.1:48574423-48584878 GCA_036250615.1 Ptychadena robeensis | reverse complement strand
ATCATGGTTAAACAACAGAAACATCTACACTTGAGGGGTTCACATACTTTCAAGCAGCACGGTATTACAGCCGGGCTGAGCAAATCCAAGCAAGCAATCTTGGGAAATTTAGTTCTTCACAAATACAAAGCTGACTTAATATTAAATGCTGCATTCCCACTATCTCATTATACTTACCCTAATTCTCGGGTTTTCAAATATGCAATGCTATGAGGTTCCATTATTTGTTTTGTATCGTATACACATTTTCAAGCATAAAAATAGTGATACATGTCTAAAAGCATTAGTTGTGAGCATACAATACAAGACTGACATATCTAATGACTTGAGAGGTGAAGAAGGGAGATGGAAATGTCAAATGAGTCCGCTAAATGGCACCAAGTGCCTGGGCGAGGTGTTTGCCTACCCATGTGCTGCTTGTCTCTCCAAATCCATCACTAGAAAGGACATGGAACCTCAGGAGGGATGAATGTCCTGAGTCAGTGGGATGGAGTGGGCTACGCTGCTGATAGCCTTAAGCAACAGTATGTTTGCTGTAAGCTGTCATATTACGGACTTCACTGCAATCTGCCTCCTGTCAAAGTTTCTGGGAAGCACGTTCTTGCTTGGTATTTCTGACCTGCAAGAGATTACTTTTTAACTATTTCTGTCCACCTAAGAGGTTTGTGATAAGTGGCTGCTTCAATATTTGCCACAGACTGAAGAATAGAGACTGAGAAGAGTATCCCAGATCAGCAGATAATGAGTTAACAGTCATGTGAAATTCCCCATTGACTGTGTCCAATTAGATCTCACTAAGATTCTAAGGTAGAACTGCGGGAAGCCACATCATGCCATCCGCATTGATTTCTGAAGTTCAGCCCCTCATTAAACCGATGACCAGAGCAAAGTTTACCACTGATTGCAGCAGCTAGAGCTACAATTGCTATCCCTTAGGCTTTCAGCCTTACAAAAGAAATCAGATAACATGTTCAAAATTACTCAATTCTTAACGGAAATGGCAAAACCTTTTTAAGTACAAAGTTTAGAGAATCTAAACTATTTATGTGGCTAAACTTTGGTCCATTTATATTCAATATATTAACTTTAAGTTGTTTCTAGTAGTAAATAATGAAATTACAGGTGTCCAATAGTTAAACTTTATTAAAAAGAAAATATAGATTTTGTCTAATGTTGTATTTAAAACCAAACTGCATTTGCCAGATGTATTTTCATAAATTACATTTTGTTTTAACCATTATTGTTCATAATGGAGAGGTTATTGTAAAGTCAAGTACATATGTCAGAATGGAGAACTATCAGTCATGACAGGAGACACTAGAGCTGAAAAAGAAGGAATAAAAGTTCTTCTAGGTAGCAACATAAGGACAGCTTAAAAACAACTGCCCAGACAAACTGATCCTAACCAGTTATTGATTTGGTGTCAGTATCTCCAATTGCTTGTCTGTGGTTCCTCAATATGTCAGACAAACGGAGGCTCATTTACTAACAAACTAGAAGTGTACGATAATCCATACCATTCAGGCGTTTTCACATTTGTAACTATCGCTGGTTTGATCAAAGCTAAATTCTGCCTTCTCTCCATGTGTTGCTGGCAATTCTCAGTTTGTGGGTCAATACACTCCCTGCTTTTCTCGAAACCACTTTATTGTTGACACTGTTAACTGACCTCAAGTAAAAAAAAATGGTGCAATCTATATATAGCAAATATAACGTGATACAATGTAAGCAGGGCAATACACATTTACAGTACAACTGGGTTGACATAAAAATGATACTGTGCCCATGATAGGGTTAGGAAGTTTTGCAAATTTTGGTTAAACACCGAACCCATTGAAGCATTGGATTATAGATTGGAGATTAAATAATGGTAAAAGGCACTTGCACCCAGCCTGCTCACAATTAACTATTGGTCTCAGCATATGTTCACAATATAATCCCTATCAATCTCCTACTAAGAAGGATGAATAAAAATTGTTAAATCTTCCTGAACCCAGCCAGCTATACAATCATGCGAGGGGTCTAACCTGTATACTTATCATAGATTTAGAGGTGGCATTTGTCCTAGGAACCCTATATTAAACAACAAAATAAGCAGGTAGTTTATGTAATTAATTAATAAATAGACATGCTTCATTTCCATTAGAAAAGTAAATGAAATGTCCAATGGTCAAAATTATTATTGTTTTGAGTAATATGCCCTGAATATATACTTATAAATAGTAATAGTGGTTCTTTAAAAGCCTCCTGTCATTTGGGTACACCGGCTAAACAAGCACCTTTAGATAGGGCTACCAAGGATCTCCAATAGTCAAAATACCTCTAATGGAAATCATCATAAACATCTAACACAAGAGTTTTTTTCATGAATTTTACAGGCACTGGCCCTTTTGAGAACATCCTTATAAGCACATGCAGCTAGGACTACCAGGGGTCTCCAACCATCTCCAATAGCCAAAATACCTCTAATGGAAATCATCATAAACATTTTAACATGTTTTTTTCATGAATTTTACAGACACTGGTCCTTTTGAGAACATTCTTATAAGCAACTAGCACATATAGGACACCTAAAACAAACGAAGTGAAAATAAACAATGAAACTACTGCATCTGCCAAAATAGCTGGCAATTTATTTCCTGGCATCTAAACATACAACTGTTAGAAACAATGGAAATTTTAAATTCAATACCGAGTACTATTCTTCGGGTAAAATGACAGAACAAGAACATAACAATGATGCATCCACTTCTCCCTGGTAAACAAGGCTACAAAATGGCTTGCTGCTTTTGTTATCCAGTTGGAGAAATGTCCTTTGCAGCACTTCCTCTATATCTCAGAATCCAAAACATACCCTGACATAACATCAAAAACAAGAGTTAATGTGAAAAGAAAAAACTTTAAATTTTTTTTCTTTGGAACCTCTATCAAACTTTTTGTAGTTGTGACCCTATTGAGAAGATTAATATTTATTTCATACCTTGACGACGGTAAACAGCACTATCAATCAAAAAAGGTTGACCATAGAAATGTCTTTTCAATTGAGTAAGAAGATAGTATGCTTCTAATGTAATTGCTATAAAGGTAACAATGTTAAAAAAATATATTTACGCAAAATTAACATATTACGTTTGGAACACCCCCTGAAACACATGTTCCCACCACTAAGGGTCCTCTTTGTAGGTTCTTATTAGTTGAACTCTATATGGCTAATTATTGCTTTTGTTTCATGTACAGTACATTTTTACACTTAGGCTAATAGATGCTATTATGTATACTGTACCTTATAGTGAATATAAGCAATTCATTTACACTATGAGTATCTTATTCTCTAACTGCATCAATGCTTCCTATCTATTTATATTAGTAGAATGTCATTTATGACTTGTCCAGCTGGTGCTGTTCCACTGAAAGCCTTTAACCAATGCAATCAGAAAATAGAGATTTGGGATTAGAAAGGGGAAATTGCAACAACAAATAAGGAATTAGAGTACAAAGACGGTATAATTTCTAAGATTGAAGCCCCCTACTTGGAAAATGAGCTGGATAAAAATCAGTCCACAAGACAGCATTGTCAAAGGGATATAAAATAATCAACTCATCAATGTGAATCTGAATTACAGTGTGCATGATTTTGTATCACTCAAATACCACCAATATTAGTCATTTCATGGAAATAACATCTCCTATTGTGTTTTTTCGCATATGTTATAGTAATTGTACAGATTCTGGCTCAGATTAGTGACCGTTCATATACCATTACATGCTACATGTGTAATCATATATCATAATCACTTTGAGTTTACAGAAGGCCAGTAAGAAGATGAGAAGATAAACATCTTATTAAATGGAGCTGTTCACATCAAAAAGAAATCTGTTTATGTGCTGCTTGTCACAGTAATTGGGTTTCTAGGGTTATATATAGCTTTTCCTCAGTGTTATAAAAGAATACACTAAAATAATATTTTTCAGCAGTTTGCTTAACTACGTTGACGCTGCCTTGTTTTATTAATTGCAAGCAAAAGCAACTGATGCACATAGTAATCCTGTGGAACATATTTTATTATTATTATTATTATTAACTTTTATTTATATAGCATCATCATATTACTCAGCACTGTACATTAAATAAGACTTGATATGCGACACAAAACACACAGGTACAGGTTATGAGACAATGGGAGTTGACCAATCTGACTTACTATCTAATATGTTGTGTAACAGAGAATACAATAGGTAAAGGGGAATGGGACTGGCAAGGTGTTGATGTTAGGAATAAGAAGATGGGTAGATCAGACTTGTCTTTATAGGGCTTTTTAGAAAATATTAAGTAAGAGCAAGTCTAATGGGGCAAGAGTTCCAATGGTATTTTAAAGGATTTACCTGTTGGGGCCTTAAAATAAAAAGGAAGAAACTATTTTCATCATGGACACACAAATACTTTCATTACCATAACGCACTATAAAGCTGTTCAGGATTTTGTGGGAAATCCCCCCCTTATTTACTTATGCCTAACAAAGAACAACAGAATAACTTTCAATCTAGAGGTAACATCTGCAACTTGATTCCTGGCCTAGGCAGTCTTTTACAGACTCTAGAATTGCTATATATTCCTTTGAGGAATCACCTGAGGGACTCTTCTACAAGAGCATTAGATTCATATAGACATTTGTGGTTTAGTAATAATGAGTATGTGCAGTTTAATAACTGTTTATATTGGTTTACTGGACAACAACTGGATAGTGTTATACTTTGGAAAATATGTATATGTACAGTCATTTACTGCTATATATTCCATGGGGACACTTTGGTATAATATCACATGTAGAACTGTTTTGTATTATTATTTGTATATTATGTACTGTACTGTAAAAGAATGAGGCTAAGGCTCTACTACATTTTGCCATTTTGCTCTACTACATATGCGGCCAAATCTTGGGACCCGCATCTTTTGAACACATTCATTTTGAATGGGCGTGTACCTGCAATGTGAACGCATCCTGTCACATGCAAGTGTCCCATCGCGGTGTGATTTTTAGAATGCTGCTAAGTGTTGGCATCTTTAAGCGTTGAAACATTGGCTTCCAAAAAATTCAGCTCACCCAACTATGCCCATTCTTTCAGGACATGGGAATAGGTAAGGCTGTGTCAATGATATGACCCTAATAAGCAACTTTAAGAGAATGAACATTTAATCACTATTTAATCACTGGCTTCTAAATAATTAAGCTTACCCAAATATGACCATTGTTGCTAGAACACAGATATAGGCAAGGCTGTATTAATGAAAAGCAAATGTTACTTTGTCAATTAACTCAATTAGTGAAAAAGGTACCCTTCGAAAACTCTATTCGGTAAAAATAATTCTACCAGCCCTAAAACAAATCCTGTTCATCTGCCAATCTCAATTCTCAATCTTGCCTGGATCAAATCCTTTAGCATTATTAACTCACAGGGGTCAAATGTATTATACAATATACAGAAATATAACAGCATTTTGTACTAAGTAAACTTTTTAAGAAATAACCTAAATTCATCATGATATATATAATTGTAGAAACAAAATTATGGAATTTTAAAGCAAAATCAAAAAAGTGATGATGGTTAAGAAGTGGCATGTTAAACTTTAATAAACATACTTGACAATATAGATTCCTTTATTCTACCATTACAATGTTGCTGATATTCACTCGGATATGGATATAGTTGGGTTACTTATTCACACAGTGGTTCCCTGTGCTCCATATAGAACAACAATGATGGCCTTTTAAAATTGTATATAGTATATCACTTAACACTTTATTCTGGGAGAAAGTCTCTTAACCTACGCTTCAACATTGCATGTAAGTATAAATAACAAGGAAACAAGACAGTTTCTAATAAATTTCCTCACAATGTTATTGTGTTGACAACTCTATTATGGTTGAAATAGTAATGACTTGAATCTTCCACATTCTGCTGGCTAACAAAACACAGAACAGGTAACAAACCTTGTGAAAGTTATTTTTGACCATATATCTAAATAACAGTAAAAAGGACCAATCTATCCCTTATGACAAATAGATGTTACAATGTCTCCTGCTAACCTTTCCTATAATAAAACATAGTGTTGACAGAAGAATACGGTAAGAAAAATTGTGGAGGAAAATGTTATGTGACACTGCCTTTATTTCCATTTTTAAAGGTTATGTTAGTTTCCTGATAAAACAGTGCAGTTAAAAACTGAAGCGTTATGCAAATTAGAAATATGTTGTATGTTTTCAAGGCTGACTAGAGTCAAGGCTATCATAACAGTCTGCATTCAATTCTCCAGTTGGTAACTGTATTGTTTCTCACTTCCATTATAGCATGTACAACTTTTCTAACTAACTAAATTGAATATTAAATACTATCAAGTAAATTAACTCCATACAATGGAATTCATATATAATACCTTGTCAGACCTTGAGCTTTGACTGGCGTTCTATGCTCCATTTATACCATTAGCTTTGTGCATGAATACAATACCTAAAACCTACCTGATGCCTAGTTTTTTCTAGTTTTCTAGTAAATACCTCCACTTCTCTACAGCTATATTTTGGTACATATGAATTCTTCTCTGTCACATACTTTGTTAATTGTTTTTACAATAGCAGTTATCTAAATGTGTTGTTGACACATGGCACACACAATGGGAAATACCCACCTAACTTTTCCTAAGTATATAGCCTCAAATTTGTTATTAATGCACTTTAACAACACATATTCTGATTCCTTATTCTTCCTTGTTAATAAACCAATTGCAACTACTACTTCTGGTATGGTAGTTTAGCTTTAGCTTTATCTGTAAGCTATAAGGGCCCTCTTGCAATTGAAATCCATTCATGAAAATAAATTAATCACAATGTTAATTACTTCTTCTGCTCCCTGTGCCACAGAAAGCCTTTCCATTAAAGAAAATCGCCCACCCAAGTGCCTTAAGTCAATAGCCTTTGTAGGACTATAAGGACCCGATAAGAGTAAGGGTAGAACCATAGACATTTCTTTGTAATCACATTTAATAGTAATAGACACCAAAAATTTAGCTTACTACTTAATCTGGCCATAGACACCTCGATTCTTGGCCGTCTTGTAGATGACTCATGACGCATGTGAGTCATCTGCAGAACTGATGGGAATCCTGTTGGTGTGTGTCACCAACACAGGGATTCTCGTCAGAATGCAGGCAAATACTTTGGATGGCCCCATCCAAAGTATCAGGATTGACCAGTAAAACTACAACGGCGAAATGTCTGGCGGGGCTTATCAGGCCATTATGCCAAGGTGGGCACCTCTGTAGTTACAGGAGATTGACCACCATGCATTCAGCGTGAGCACGCACGCTATTAAATCTCCCACCGCTACAGCTGGGAATCGATGCATCTATGGGGGGCTTAAGCAAGAGAAAACTAGAGCTATTAGAATAAAAAGCTTTTTTCTATCCCACAGTTCATAAAACCAATTTAATTATTGATATCATTATTTTAAGATAAGGAAATCATTTTAATAAGACAAAACAAACAGGAAAAAGATATGACTATTTAAAATTTTCACCAGGGACAATTCAAAGAATTTCCTAAGAAGACTCAATTTTGCCTACAGAGATTTCAGACTAGTTTGTATACCATGAAAGTGAAAAGCTGAATATAAAAAAGAAAGCTGAATTATTTAAAATGTCCATGAATAGTAAATCTCATAATAGATCTACATTGGTTAGTAAAATAAAAGAACAAGAAGGCCAGAAATAAGCACTTGTACAGTATGCAAAATGTAAATACGATTTAATATATATAATAGGGTATATTATAGAGCATATTAAGAATGTGTGAAGTTAGACTTTATTCAGCATTGAAAATTTAAGTTAAGTCCAATATTCTACAGTATATAGTTAGATCTGTCTTATTAACATGAGCACTATTGTTTTACAGGAGGAATAAACGATGGCTGAAGGTATAGGGCAAAGGGGCAAATATCCTTTGTTAAAAAAAAAAAAAAAATACGACCAACTGTTTTAACACACAATAAAAGAAGGGACTTAAATCATTTTTATTTTATTGAAGTAAATCAGTCAGTCAGTCCCTTTTAGTGTTTGGATGCAAATAAACATCAGAAATTATAAGTATAGCTTATAATCTTATTACTGATGCAGCCTATTTGAAATTCAAGTATTTTGTGAAATATTATGTTTCAATATAAATCTCCATATGAAAGAGTAGGAGACAGTTTTAAACAGAGCTGAAATTTTGTTTTGATGTTATCCATCACTAGATTTAACACCACAGCAAAACATCACTCATCCAAGTCCATCACTTTAGAATATAGAGAAGGAGATGGAAATAAATATGCAGTTTTTAAATTGATAAATGATTGAAACAGACACACATTCATTTAAATTCATTACATTTGTGTCTTAAATACTGTCCAAAAACATCTGTTTAAAAAAAACTAGAACTGGTCTCTGAGAACCACGTGCCACTGGAGACAACATCCAACAATCTTTACTGATCAACAGGTGCCAAACTACTAAAAGTTATCAACTAATTGAAGATGAGTAATCCATCAAGACAACCAGTCAAGTATAGAAATGTAAATATGGCTTCAGGATATTATCTAGATCCTGTGTTATGATACTACAGTAAACTGGACACGCTTAATGAACAGGTCTAAATGGGTCAAGTTGGTAAGAAAAGGTTAGAGTATGCTGAAGCCTGTTAAAGCATACATTATATGGAGAGATATAGAGGATGCCATCTGGGACGTCTTCTGAATTTTTGTTTTTTCTTGACTTATAGAGCCATTGTGCTTTATAAAATGACTTATCTAGGATGTGCATGAACATTTATTACTCTGACCCTGCTTATCTCCATACCTGTTCCATGCAATCTAGTCATGGCTCACCCCATAGATCTCTCACATAGATCTCTCTTTTAACTGGTATTCTCTATCCCATGTTCCATTATCGTGCCTCATATTTTACAATATACATCTCCAAGGGTAGGAGTAATCTGCGATTAAACAGATAATGCACCTAGAATACAGACATAAAACACAATATACAACATATGTTAATGAAACTACAGATTCCTATAATATATATTTTAACTACAACATGTGTAGAGAACATTATGCACTATTAAGGTGATTTGCTTTGGAAATTAACATTAGTAAGGTTCATGTCCCTGTGCCAGCAAACTCGTCTGACCGGAACCCCAGAGAATCTATGGGACATTGCCAAGAGAAAGATGAGAGACATGAGATGGAATAATGCAAAAGAGCTGAAGGCCACTATTGAAGCATTCTGGTCTTCCATAACACCTCAGCAATGCCACAGGCTGATAGCATCCATGCCATATTGAGGCAGTATGATGAAAAAGTACAGAGTACATATGAATGAATATAATTTTCAAAGGGCTGACATATTATTAAATGACATTTTTGTTCTATTGATTTTGTGTTATACTATTATTTTTATAAGCTGTAGGCCATAATCATCATAACCATAACAAATAAAGGCTTGAAATATCTTGCTTTGCATGTGATCAGTCTGTTTCATATATTAGTTTAATCTTTTATGTTGATTTACACAAGCAGAAAACAAGCAGAAAAAAAATAAATAAAAAAAAATACAAAAAAGCCACTGCCACTGCCTCCACAGACAGGTGTTGGCCAATAATTACCCCCAAGTTGACCAGAAAATCATTGTCCAATTATAATGAATTTAAGTCTGTTTTGTATCATTTTCTGCTTGTTTTAGCCAAGTAAAGCAAGTCCAATTCTTTTCAGTCTGAGTGTATGCAAAAATTAAAATAGTTTATTTTGGAAAGTTTGAGAATTACATGACACAGGACCATTCACAGATACAGTGCATAGCTATGAAAAAGCTTCATCTTTGCATTCGTGTGATTGCCTCAATGACCCAAATACTCTTATGTCAGCAATTAGCAGGAGCAGTGTTTCATTAATCCATCAGAGTTCTGATGTGGCACATTCTAAGACCAAGAGATAATAGCAAATAATTTGTTTAAAACCTCAGGATTAGCCTGTGATGCATCACCCTACTGGATGCCATTAGCAGTGCTGGTGTTAGCCCAGGATTAAAGCGTGAATCGTGAACTGATAGATAAGACTTTAGAAGCGGTGCTGAAAACTCTGCATGACACCCATACACAATGGAAGAAATTACAGTAATACAAGTGTCAAAAAAGGGAAGTTCTCTAATCTTCAAAATGTGTTAAGTGTGAAGTTTAGTTTAGTATATATAAGATAGGGTGCAGATTTGTACATAACATACTACTAGACAGAAGAACAGTGTTGTCATCAAATAATGCTCATAAGAGCTACAATTAGAGTAGGAATTTATCAGGTTGATCTATTATAAGACCCTTGTCCCCATTCAAAGTACTGGCGATCGACCAGAGAAAAACGTTTGTTCTCTGG
>CM070036.1:48542601-48565798 GCA_036250615.1 Ptychadena robeensis | reverse complement strand
TAAAAGGAAAAGAAAATAGACTTTTGCAAGACTTGTTGGATTGTAAGAATGAGAGAGTGAAAGCTGGATGTACAAATTTACATATTTCATTCAATCCCAAACAACCCGTATGAACTCCCAATTCACTATACTATTACTATAGCATAACTAAACAAAACAATATGTTTATTTGCCCATACCTCTACCTAAAAAAAAAGATTGTAACTTATTTCAACTTTAGAATACTAATCAGCTTATGTTTTCAGTTAAGATTCGGCTCATTAACAACAGCTTCACTGTTGTAGAACAAACTAAGCTGCAATTTCTATAACTTGTCACACAATCCCCATCTCCATAGCTGATTTCCAATTTTGTGCTAGCTACTCACGGTTGGAAAGCAGATAATGAAAGTCGAGGGATTTGCTTGTTCGGGACTGCACAATGTTTTGTTTCTGTTTCCTATCGTATTTACATTATTCACCATTATATTTCATGTATTATTTATATTATCTGATGTGCAAACATTGTAGTCTTCTTTAATTGCATCTTGATTGTGTTCCTTTTTTATTTAGAAGTTATATCCTATACTGCAAAAATACGTTTGATGTATTGTACAATTGTTACTCTTTTCTAGAGATTTAGAAACTTTATATTATTCAACATTTCCTTACAAGTACTACTATCGAGCCAATTCTGTCAATTCAATATATCTTCCTTGAAAACAGTTATGGTTTGTCTGAGAAAACCCTATTGCCAGAGGTATATATTGTTTGATATATATTGCAAGGTAGGTTGTGAAGGGACATTTTATTACCTCAAAATGTCAATAACCAAGTAAAGTTAGAGAAAACTATTGTATTCCCTATCCCTCTTAGTAGACCCTAAAAGGACAATATGTCAAGCAAATAAAAATTACCTGTAATCATGTAATCAAAATCCAGATGTGTCTCTCCAACTTCCTGATGATGTGCTGCCACTAGGGTGGTACCTTCTAGTCTGCCACGTGCACTAAGACTTGAGAAGGGAGATGTCACAGCTATGATGTCACTCTGCCTGAGTCTCTAAGCTATTTCACCATTGAAAACAATTACGTAGCCATCAAGTGACAATTTGTGGCACTGTACTTACACCAAAACAGGGGAAAAATGAAACATTTGCCAACATAAAAAAGAGCATGAGGGAACAGACGGTCTTTTATAAGTATGAAAGTAAAAGTTTAATAAAATTTTCTTCAGTATAGGTCCACTGTAACCTCAACTAAAAAATAATGCATTAACTACCAGAAAGGTGTACAATAAAAATAAACAATTCTAGTAAAATATAGAAGGAGCCATTATTGTCCAAAATATCTTCTTAAATACATTTACATCAAAGTTTACTAGGATCTGATAACAAATACTTATAACAAATCAGATAAGTTGCTAAGACATCAGAAAGCCATTATGCTTAGTCAGCTAAATTGCTGACTTGAATCCTTAAGCTAGCCATACACAGTCGGATTCCGGCACGATCGTTTCGCGTGCACGCGCCCGGAATCGATCGTCCTGGAATCCGGTCGGAATCCGACACGTGTATGGGGGCCTTTAAAGCAAGACATAAAAAACATAAAAAAAACTTTTCCCTTACTGCTTTAAAATATTGGCTGATTTAAGGGCAACATAAACCTCAGATCCACAAACATATACAATGTTTATCAAACCAAGTCATAGGAGTCATTTAATGAAAAAAAATCCCTACCTGTTTTCCAGTCAACGAATAATATCATAGGACATACTGCATGATATTCCTAAGGTGAAGGAAAGTAAAAATCCTGTTCTCTTTGGAAAGCGTATATTTTTCATTGATATTTCCTACCTTAAGCCCCCCCTACACCTTTAAGATCAATCCATACAATCTCCATTAGATCTACCAACAACTGTGTAGTATTGTGGCCTCCCTGATAGAATACATTGTGATTGGAAGGTTTAGCAGGATCCTCATATTACATGGTTTTGGTAAAGTTGATTGTACAGAAATTGTATGGTAAGATTGTAAGGTGTATGGGGGCCTTTACTCTTTACAGGGGATATATAGAAGGTTTAGGAAGGTTCTGAAAGTATTGGCTAAGTCCTTATAGTAGACTTAAGCTTAAAAAGCAAAAACCTCATTGTAGGGACTATCCTAATTGTGTTGTATCTTTAAATATCTACTTTTTGTAACAAAATTATCTTGCCACATGCTGATTTAGAATTGTCACCTCTGTGTCTTAATCCTTATAGCTGTTTATTGGCAGTCTGTGAATATTAATCATTAATGTTGTATCTGAGCGCCTGTGCTGTAAGCTTTTCCTTGCTTTCCCTGCTTTATTCCACCCATTTATCAGAGTTTAAAAACAACACAACGACCAGTCATCCAATCACCTTGGGCACTTAGCTAAGGAAGCATGCTCAACCAAGGCAACCATCTCCATACAGTGACACAGTGCAGACTGAGGCATGGTATGTCAGTGTTTGGGAATATACACTGCCTGGCCAAAAAAAAAGTCACCACCTGGATTTAACTAAGCAAAGAGGTAAGAGCCTCCTATTGGTTATATACTGCATAAGGGATTATATTTCAATGAGGTCAGCTGACTACCTAAATATACCGAATGACCATTTCTTCCCTGATGGCACGGGCATATTCCAAGATGACAATGCCAGGATTTATCGGCATTGTCACCGGATTGTGAAAGAGTGGTTCAGGGAGCATGAGACAACATTGTTACACACGGATTGGCCACCACAGATTTCAGACCTAAACCCCATTGAGAATCTTTGGGATGTGCTGGAGAAGGCTTTGTGCAGTGGTCTACCGCCATCAATGCAAGATCTTGGTGAAAATTTTATGGAACACTGGATGGAAATATACTTGTGGCATTTCAGAAGCATATCAAAACAATGCCACAGCGAATGCATGACATAATCAAAGTTAAAGGTCGATCCAACCGAATAGATGTGTGACCTTTTTTTTGGTGCCGACATTTTTTTTTGGCCTGACAGTGTATTCAAAGAAATAACACCATGTAATAACTAATGAATATTCCATTGACATGCGTCTGACTTGGACATAGTCTAGCTTCTCATAAATCTGTTTAAAAAGCTAAGGGGATATGGAAGTTCTGTAAGACATGCCCAAGCAACGTACCCATCTACCCAGAATAAATAAATGCCTCACTATTTGAGAACCTTAAAAAGCACTTAATGAACGTCTCCTTGCAAGTTCTCATTTGCACATCACCCCTCCCATGGAGTTACACTGAAGGTAATTTTATTATCCAGGAGAATATATTTAAACTACACATGTACTTTTACAACCCTGCACAAATATAACCAGCGCCTGTAGAAACCAGTCATTCTTATATTTTGGTATGTTACACTTGGATCTGTTCCTCCAGCTCAAAAAAACATTACATAGAGTGTTATTCTTTCTGTATTCAGGCCATGCAGTTATTTTAATAGGCCCACTGAAGAACTTACTTTTCTCAGCGTGTGGTAGAGCTCAGACTCTTCATACGATCCTGTGTCTATATCCTTCTTTCTATATGGAACATTTTTAGGGTCTGCTATACTGTTTGCTGCCAGAATTACATAAACAAAAACAGTGTACAATATAGGACATTATGAAGTATCATAGCGGCTGGCACCAGTAACTCCAGTGGCATTTATTTAATAGATCATCCAGTTTCTTTGGTTTATCTTCTATCATCCTACAAATCATGGCTTGCATGAAAAAAATATCCATATATCCATACTTAAGAATGGTTCAAGCCCTGACAATTATCCTTCCCAATCTCCTCACTAGAGACAACTCTGGAAAGGTAGTGGATTACATAATTGGTGAGCATATCTTGATTTAAGAAAAAAAAAATCCTGCAGAATGGGTTAGGTCAGTGCTTTACAAACTTTTTCCGCAGGGTCCCCCTTTTCGAAATAGGAACATTATCAAGCCCCATACCCACATTCAAAAGGCACAGGTTCAGATTGGGGGCCATTTCCCATTAGCTGCATTTATATTGCAGAAACTTTCATCATTCACATGCATATGCACTCTACTTCAGCTAGTTTCCCCATGGTTGTCTTCGTGCTTCTCTCTCCCTCAGGCTATTGATTGGCTGGCAGTGGTTGGGAAGGGTGGGTGAAATGTGTGCAATCCACAGAGGGAGAAGAAAACTGACAGCTGGAACAGCCAATAAGCAGAGTTCTACAGATCTCTCTCCCCTCTTTCTGGATGACAGAACAATTCTCACACAGAGGTCTCAGATTGGCACTTTGCCTGCCCCCCTAGCTGCACCCCTCCGGAATACCTCTGGCCCCCCCTAAGGAGCCTACCCCCCAGTTTGGGAACCACTGGGTTAGGAAAAGGTAAACATGATGTTTGCAGGTAGAGGGGCTGTAACTAGAATATATATAATGTTCCCTTGTCCAAGCAGGAATATATACACAAAATATATGAAATACTATAGTAAAATGTTGGCACGAGCTGCCTGATCAAATTACTGTCTACGTTCCTTTAATCATGATACTTTCAGCCAGCAGAGAGCTCTTTGTATTACCTCTATGATCTTGTGTCTTCTATTTGTTCTATTAGCATTTAAATCTGATAAATCTTTAAATATCCAAGATTTAGTCAGCCTTATACAGCTAATATATATGTTAATGTAGTTTCAGGGCAAGATTAAAGCGTGCATCTAGTTAGCGGAATAACTTTCCTGCCATAAATGCCAGGTTAATATGCATCAAGGTAACTCATTAAGCAGTGCATGCGTCCTGCCGTAGAACGCTACCCATCAAACACCTTAGCGTAGTGTAGAGAGGGTGGGGATTGGCTCCTATTGCAAATGCACACTGTAGTTTTTTTTTAAATGACAAAATATGTAACATCCATTGGAACAAAGCAGAAGAACCTTAAATTAAATTTGCTTTTTTATTTTGGATAAAGTTAAAATGTTTTAGTTAAAACTGATTCTAGCCAAGTCTCTAACCTGAATTTTTGTTAAGTCCTATTACAAGCTTGTTCACATCAATTAGGACAATTTCCCACAAATTGTTTGATTGATTCATTTTGGATTGCAGAGAATGTCATCAATATAAAATGAATTTTCAAGGTCTTCTGCATTCATTGACATGCATTATGTAGCTTTCCATGAAGCAGTGACCAGAACAATGATGTCCTAGAACGTCACAATGTCTGACTGTGCCAATTTCTGCAATCCCGAATGTCTGGAAATCAGGGAACTAATATGACTCACAAGGTCCTAAATAGCTGATGGTCATTAACCAGCCAAACAATATTTCAGACGGAGCCAGTTCCTTTTCCTTTGTTGATTTTTGTAGACAGATGTCTTCACAACAAAACTTTGATTATATTGTTGTATAGAGAACTGAGCTCATGTCCCCTTCCTCTAAAGTCAGCATTCATCAGCTATGCGACTGATAGATGATATCAGGACAAACCGGGGAAGTAGTGGAATGGTATGTTCATCAGAGATGCACTTGTAAATCTAGATTTTGATGCATATATGTCAACAATAACACAAAAAAATCACAATTACACTATATTTTGAACTTTAAGCTGACCACCAGGCAAAGTTTGAGAATGATGATGATGTGTATTAAATAAAATGTCACATGTATTTTAAATGCAATTAGTTATCATAATTAGTCATTGGTATTTTTTGACCCATAAACTTTATTTTAGCTCCCTTAAGTCTACAAGTAACACCATTGTTAGGACCACTTAGACACTAGTGAATGCACATAAATGGCAACAAACATGCTGACAGTAGAAAAGGTTTAATGTTCGAACCTGAACATGGTATCATCACCAGGAGATGTAGAGAGGGGTTCTGGGAACACTATAAAAAAAGATGCTCGACCACATGTAGTTTATGCATAAATTAAGTTCAAAGTGAAGTAAAAATGTGAATTATTATGCAAACTTTTTAATATTAGAAGACAACTTTTCTAAAATTCTTTCCTTAAATATTATTTTCTCTATTGTTATTATAGCAGCAGTATAAGTGTAGTAAGTATTTCCTAAAACACCTATCTTCTGCCCTTGTGATTAAAGCATTGCTTCCTTCAGAATTCCGTCTCTATAGGACACATTAGTCATGTTGTGGTTGGTGAAAGCAACTGCAGTTATCAGTATTTCCCATGGGGCACGTTGGATTTGTGATTGACAGTGAAAGCAGTGGAAGAAGTTGACTATTTACTTACCTGTTTGGCTTTTTTAATTTTCCTAACAAGGTGCTTTAACAAAAGTTCCTATAATTTGATCTAAATGCGGAAAAAAGATCTGCAGCCTAGAACTTTGCTGTATAAATATATAAACACTTACCAGCCACTTTATTAGGCACACCTGTCCAACTGCTCCTAGATGCAAATTACTGATCAGCTAATCACATGGTGGCAATTCAATGCATTTAGGCATGTTCACGGTCAAGACAAACCGCTGGCGTTCAAACCGAGCTTCAGAATGGGTAGGAAGGTGATTTCAGTGACTTTAAATGTGGCATGCTTGTTGATGCCAGACAGGTTGGTCTGAGTATATATCTGAGTATATCAGAAACTTCTGATCTTCTGGGATTGTTATGCACAACCATCTCTAGGATTTACAGAGAGTGGTCCAAAAAAGGGAAAACAACTAAGGGGGGCGGCAGTTCTGTGGGCTCAGAAGTTCAAGCTGATAGAAAGGCAACAGTAACTGAAATAACCGTTACAACCAAGGTATGCAGCAGACCACACCGTACCACTCCTGTCAGCTAAGAACAGGAAACTGAGGCTACAATTCACACAGGCTCACCGAAATTGGACAGTAGAGGATTGGAAAAATGTTGCCTGGTCTGATGAGTCTCGATTTTGGCTGAATCGGATGGTAGGGTCAACAACATAAAAACATGGATCCATCCTGCCTTGTATCAACAGTTCAGGCTGGTGGTGTCAATGGTGGTGTGGGGGATATTTTCTTGCCACACTTTGGGCCCCTTAGTAGTAATTGATCATCGTTGCCATGCCACAGCCTACCTGAGTATTGTTGCTGGCCACGTCCATTCCTTTATGATCACAGTGAACCTATCTTCTGATGGCTACTTCCAGCAGGATAATGCACCATGTCATAAAGCTCCACAGTCACCAGATATCAATCCAATAGAGCACCTTTGGGATGTGGTGGAATGGGAGATTCGCATCATGGATGTGCAGCCGACAAATCTGCAGCAACTGCATGATGCTATAATGTCAATATGGACCAATGTCTCTGAGGAATGTTTCCAGCACCTTATTGAATCTATGCCACGAAGGATGAAGGCTGTTCTGAAGGCAAAAGGGGCTCCCAACCCGGTGCTAGCAAGGTGTGCCTAATAAAGTGCCCGGTGAGTGTGAATATATATATAAAAATATAAATATATATGGTATTTCTCTGACTATTAGACACACTGTTTTCAAATTGAAATCAATTGTACTAATTAAATGAAGATGATTTGATTGGAGGTAAATTATTTGACCCCTGTGAGTCACACAAGTCAGCAGACAAATCCAGCAATGAGCACCCCCCACCTCACAGACCCTTACCCCCCTATACATATCAACGTACAGGACACCATTACACATTCTGCTGAAGAAGAGTAAAAGAGAGAGTTAGGAAAGAGAGCTGCTGCTGCTATAGGGAACCATTAGCTAGGGCGTGTTCTGTGTAATCTACAGTCTTCACTGAATATCCCACCATCCATCCATGTGGGAATATCCATCTCCCCCAGTGCCTCCACACTGTCCATCTCCACCAGTGTCCTCCACACTGACCATCACCACCAGTGTCGCCATATGCATCCCCCAGTCATCTTCCCCAGTGTCCTCCACACTGCCATCTCACCAGGTCTCATAAAATTAAAATCACTTTAGCTGTAGGCACAGGAAAGAATCTTCAAGGTTGTTTCAGTGGAATCAACACGCATTTACCAACCATGTGTTTAGGCTCTCAGCTCCCCTCTTATGTTCAAATCCCATTGATTCATTGTAGATTCCTTCGGGGAAAAAAAAATTTGGGAGTTTGCCATGGATTCCCCTCTGTCATGTCATTGTCCAGGTGTTGACCCTGAAAAACTTTTCCAACACTATGTGGCCAGAGGGTCCCTTGTTTTTAAGTTCGCTGCCATTATAGTCTATGGGGTCGCGGACATTGCGAGGTTCGCGTTCGCAAACATCAAATTCCGGGTTCGGCCATCCTAAATGACAGCGGTTTCCAAATGCTTTTGGTTCAGTCCTGAACTATGGCGATCATTCCGCACTTATCCAAGGTCTTAGTCCGGCAACACACATTACTTCATATCAGTGAGGTAGGTGCCATACACGCGAGCGGGGCGTTTTCTGTCGAACGATGGGCGTTGTGAATGCCGACAGGGGAGCCTATGGGGTGACAGATCGCTGTCACCCCAAGCTGGCCGGCAGAGAACAGACTGTCGATAATCTCTGGCCGATGCGTTAGTCTCAGTGAAGAACGGCGTCTGCTGTCAGTCTGGGAGCAGCAGGATGACTCATCACTTGACTCTAGAGGCTCTGGCTGGGTTGTGTCGGCCCCCTCGGTAGGTGGGGGCCTTAGGCTAGGGTCACAGGGGCGTGTAATGCTATGCGCGATGCATTATTCTTATAGCGAGAGTCATTATGTTCATTATGACTGTTTGTATTGTGACATTTGAATATTAAAAAAAAAAAAAAAAAAAAAAAAAAATATTCCCATTTAAATATAGTAGGGTCGGAGCGGTCAATTTTTGCTTGATCCGACTCCAGGGACCCAAAAATGTCTCCGACTCCTCGACTCCACAGCCCTGGTATCAACACCCTGGGTCAGTTTGACTGTAAAATATATTGACATACCTCTGTAGGATAAAACATCTATCCCAAGGTATGAGGCAGTGGTAGAAGAGGTGAGGAGCATTGCCCCTGCGTGGTAGGGGCCAAAAAACTAAAAGGTCAAATGGCCTCCCAGCTAGGACATGTGTATAAATATATCTGCATTCTCTGTAGGTGTTATAAAGACTGTTAGTAGGTCCCAAAAGGAAGTATTATATATAGTTTTGCCCACTCACTAACTTACCCACTTTGTCAAACTGGAAATAGCCAAAAGTGCGTCTTATGTTGGAATAGGGGGGGATATAGGGGAGATCGCTAATCAGTGGCTCAAAGTCCATCCTGTATGGGTGTTAGGAAATCATCCTGGTTCCCTATTATGAAAACATACACTTAGAAACTAAAGTGTTTTTTGTGTCACATTTAAGGTTGTGCCGATATATGTAGTCTATCTGAAAGAAATTGAACCTCAAATAGAGGTCTTACCATGACGGATGGCAGAAGGTGCAATTGTTACGTGCTGTATGATCCAGACACACATGTCCTAGCTGGGAGGCCATTTGACCAATTGGCACCGCGTTTTTTGGCCCCTACCACGCAGGGGCGTTGCTCCTCGCCTCTTCTACCGCTGCCACGCCATTTCCTTCATACCTTGGGATAGATGTTTTAATATCCTACAGAGGTATGTCAATATATTTTACCAGGGTGTTGATACCCATCAAATTCCAGGCTAAACAATACACTTCAATTATTTTTCTTTATTCTCGTCTGTACACATTCCCAAAGGTGCAAAGCCTGGAAGCCAAATGGCGAAACATGTAGCTGGTGAATGCACACTATGAAGTTGATATCTACATAGACAGGTCATGTTGATGGATCGAATGTGTATACGCCAATAGAAGTTTTATGTTAGAATCTAGAATTTAGAATATTATTATTTCATGGATGATTTTGTATTGTGTTTCTGTTTCAACATAAAATTGCCTAAAATACAATGTTGTGTTTGCCTTATACTGCTAGTAATAGAATAATCAGTGTTGTTTAGGGATGTGTTTTCCACATTTATTTTAATTGGACACTCGAACAGGCTTGCACTATTAATAATTATTATCAGCGGCAATCAATTTTTCCCTCCCCATCTCCCGACTCAACAAAACACATGCATTGAATGCTTAGTTTAAGTGCCATGTACAACGACATACAGGACTAATAGAAATACTACATCATTCGGTGGAAGCAATTATGCACAAGATAGAAACATTTATCACACAAACCAATTTGTGACCTGAGGTGCCTATACATCATTACTGAACTACGGCAGAGAAGTTATCGTTTCCAGGACAAGGAAAAAAACCTTAACTAATGCTCATTATCTGGCAGTGAATAAAATCTTTGCATATACAATATAGTCTGCAAGAGCATACATTTATATCTTTTCACAGCATACAAACACTAATGAATAATAATGTCACGCTTAATAAATGCAGACAACTCTGGAGCTGTATAACTAGTGTACTGAATGTACTAAGCAACCTGGAGGCGTAAGGAAACATTATATCATTATCATATATGTCTTGTTCCATCTTCTGCCCATAAATGGATCACATTTTTTCGCAGAGCTCTGGAAACACAATGCTAAGGTTAAACTCATTTCAGGTAATGTATTCTTCACAGATCGGGGACCTTTCAATTAGTTGTGGTGATAAAAATATAATATTTAAATATTCTAGTAGGTAGGTAGGTCTGGTAGGGTTCTAGGATTTGTGTAAGGCATGCCTTCCTTGGTCTAACCTTTTACCAATGACAGATGAAAAATGGCCCAAATACTCCGAGGTAACTAGTCCAATCAACACTTTATGGAAGTCAAATGGACATTGACAATTAATTATCTGTAGTTCAGGAAAATATATTGATGGGACTGAGCAAATTATTGATGTAACAAAGGAACCACCCATAATAATAACCATTTGTACAGCTGACAAAAAAACAAGTCAACTCATCTTAATTTTATAGATTGTTTACTTGCCGGTTATAGTTGTACTGTTAACTATATATCCATCCTTTTAGTATGCGCATGTTTTACTTTAGTGGAAGTTTTTTTCGGCCGACAAGCCGACATATGTTCTTATAAAAAAAAAAAAAAAAGATGAACAGACATTACTAAAATGTGCCCAAGAATATATCTCCAAGCTAAATAAAATTAAATACAATAAAGTACAAATTGAGCAAGGTTTAAAATGTTAAAACTGGATGATGGCGTGCCATACTGTTTTTGTGGTTAGCACAATTAATACTAGGGTTGCAGGTTCAAATTTGAGGAATGAGCGCTATCTGGAAATAATTTTTATGCTAACCCCGTATCTACATAGGTTTCCTCTTATTCCTCCCACACTTCAAAGACATATAGGTAGGTAAATTGGCCTCCCTCCTTAGACTGTGTTACTAACATATGACTTAAACAGTGACATACACCCAAGATTATGTTGAGCTGGGCATAGATGCGCAACTTCCTGCCCGTTTCTTTAGCTGAATCAACCGCCAAGCCTCCAGCGGTCGGTGGGCCGAAAATCGGGGGCACCCACCTGGTCAGAGTGACCAGGAATCTGCCGCATGTTGGATCGCACGGTGATCTGACATGCCAGTAAATTCCCGGCCAATCCCATTACTTTGGATGGGATAATTGCCAGCACACAAAGGATACCCGGACAATTCTCATCACTAGCGTCCATGCATGATGACGTAATCACAGCCAGACGGTCTGCTGAGCAGTCGACGTAAAAACAACCCATCTATGCCCAGCTTTAGTTACATGACTATAGTAGGCATATAAGATTGTGAGCTGCTCTTAGACGCATAAATATCCTATGTTTAGCACTGCATAATATGATGGCGCTATATAAATAAAAGTTATTCAGTTGAAAAAAATTACCTCTTTTAAGGACTTGTGTCCACTGTGCTGTCTTTTCCCCTATATTGTTCAGGCTCCAAATGCGGGGGAAAAGACGCAGAGAGAACACTTCCCATTCTAATGAATAGTTCAGATCAATGGACGCAGCAGCAGGATGTGGAAAAGCCGTGCCTGAACATTGGCATTGGGCATGGCTTTTCTGAATCTTTGTATTGCACATCAATGGGGGAGTAATGATGCAAATGCTTCCCTAAACCGATTTGTACCCTCTGGACACATGGCCAAAGTGCAGTTGGATTTGCTGACCCTAATGTTATTATTGTTATTGTTTTTGCTGTCACTGATCCTAATGCTGGATGTTATTATGACTGTAACTGACCCTAATGCTGGAAGTTATTATAACTGTGAATAGACCTAATGTTGGCAATTATTATTACTGTTACTGAACCAAATGTCAATATTTTTTAGAGTAATTGAGATCAATGGTAGCAGTCATTATTACTGGCCCTGATGGCATAAATTATGCTATGCAACTCGACAAGAAAAAAACGTACCACTATTGATCATTGTAGTTGATCAGCCTTACTCACCCTCATACCTTCCCATTACACTAAATGTGAGGACCCCTGTGAAATGGTCATTCGCCCCTTAGGGGGTCCCAACCCACAGGTTGAGAACCATTGATTTAAGCATTGGACTTAGCATATCTATAGTTAGCATCCTAACCTAACTGCATATACCAGAAGCCAAGTTTCATAAAACTATAGTTAAGGTTATTACTCCTGCTGCCACTCAGAGTCTTAAAAGAAATCCTGGTTTTGTTGAGAAATTAGATAATCACTGTACAAACAATTTGAAAAATCACTGTCAGTTAAATGTACCATAACATTTTAATCTAGTCATTCATTAGGTTCTATGACTCCTGAAAAAAAAATTTCTACTCTTTGCAACCATAGCAAGCTTGTTACATTTGTAGATGGGATTTTCCTAAATCTTAATCCCCCTTCTCATGTAACTGTCTCACTGCTTCTTCTGGAAATCAGCACAGAACTTGTAGCATTGAAACTAAATGTTGTTCCAGACAATAATCTATAGTTTACTGTACTGGAAATTCCATATTTTTTACAGAATACAGGGCTTCTTATAACAGAAACAAAGTGGATCATTTTTTTAAAATTCTTTGTATCTACATAATAAAAGCAGAATCTTCAATACTATTTTTAAAAACTCTTCCCACCTACATAGCTGACATTGTGTGATTTTACTTCACTTTATCCCTGAAAACAAGTGAAGGGAAGACAATTTCCTAAAAGAAAGAAACTGTATTTCCAGCACAGACACACTACCCTATAAGTCGCACCCATGGTTTGAGGGAAATAAAATGTCTCTATGAAAAGCTCAATAATTTATGGTGAGACTATACAGCATGGTCAAACAGAGTGTTCAGGGCTTAAACATTCTGTATACCAATATTCCCTCAGAAAGAGGGACAGTGCGAGTCTTTCTTCCCACCTCACTTGCAATTCTGTGTGTGCATACTTAACTTGACGGTTTGACAACTTTAACAGACTTGCACTTCCCCTTCTTTGGAGTGAATACTGGTTTACATCATGTTTGAGCCCTTGTTTAACATGGTGTATATTTAGCGCCAGCACTTTGGTCGGCCCCCTGATTGGCCGCCCATGCAACACGCTCCTGGCGCTGACCCTGTGTATATTCACTCCATAAGTGAATGACCCTTTGCTGGGTACCTTCTCTTTGAGTAAAAACCAAGTATGCAGCATGTTCGAGCCATGCATACTCTGCTCAAAAATACTGTATATTCACAAAAAAGTGGAGATATTTCCCCCCAGAAAATGACAAAAAAAGGTAGAGACTCTATTAAGCCAGACACAAGAAAGTTCAAAGCCTTACTACTCTTTTATAACCTGAAAAGTACAATTTTAGGTATACATGCATTGGCTATTGGCATCTTTTTTCAGCTTTGTGACGTGCAAATTCCACATTCATTTGTGCACCACTGAAATGTAACCAAGTCTATGCATTTGATGTTATTTTTAGAGTTTGGATTGATTTTCTTATTGCAAGTTTCTAGACTTTAGAAGAATTTTACATTTCCTTGAAAGCAAAATCTCAATTGACTACACTTGTGTGTATTACTCTGTTATAAGACCATAGCACTCCAAGGGTACCATGTAATAAAGTAAATGTCCTTGTTTTTTATGATGAGGGAGAATAGAATGTCAATTTGTTAGCACATCAGGTAATTTCACATATTATTATGTATTTGAAGCACTTCTAAAATATTTCCGAGATTGACTACTGCTGTAATTAAGTGCATAATGTTCAGTGATTCATCCACATGCTGAATTTTGATGGACTTGGTATTTTGCAAGAAAATCAGATCTAAATGACTCTGTGAATAAATGTCAATCACATTACAAAATGAATGGCCCTTTCAAATCAGACTTATAAAGAGGTTTTAGTGCTAAATGACACTGACACTCCAACACCATACTTTATATGTGGTACTTTGATAAATTGAAAAAGGTAAGTGGAGTCACTTTGTTCTCTTCACCCTATTGACACAGAGAAAGTCTTTCAAAATCTCTGTCATTAGCACGCAGCATATAAAAACACTGAATGAAAATTGATCATAATTTCCTCATTTGTATAAAGTGCCAAAGAGTGAATAAAATATAAGGTAACGTACAATGCCAAGCTAAACAATCATAAATGGACTCTTTTCTGCAACTTTCAATATGAGCATTCTCTGTTGAATGTAAAATATTTCCTTAAATAATTAAACCACCAAATTTGCAAATATTATTTGTTTTTGTCTGTCAAGTCATAGATTACGTTCACAAACCAGGACAATGTAAACTGAGCATAAGAAATAAGCACAAGATCAGCAATGAATTCAGAATGAATGTAGCACAAAATTTATAAATTAGAGTCGTCATGTGATGGTGACATTAGTATTTTGTTTTTGGGCTTTTCCCCCTCTATACTCAATTGGTAATCTTAATACAAAAACATTTTCCATCTAGTTGAAGCTTGCTATTGAATTACAATAGAGGGGTTTTAAGTGGCAACTGATCACTTGAGAGCTGTGATGGCTGCTGCAGGGCCCTAGAGTTGCCCGTTCTAGACAGCCATCACATGTAAAGACCAGTAACCATTTTACCATTTTGGCTGAAGTTGAAATACCTTTTAAATCTTCAAAAAATACCATATGGCCAGTCTATTTATCATAATTATGATGACCACTGAAATAATATTACTTCAATGCTGGCCATACATAGTCTACCCTTTGAATGCCATTAAAATATTTGTGCAATTGTCAAGGATCTATTTGCACAGAAACAACAAATGGTTGTGAAGTTCCACTTCTTGGGGATCCCATGCACAATAAGTTAATGTTTTGTCATATTATATCATCATTGCCGCTGGGCACCACTGCCCAGCCTATAAGATGCTATGTTTTTATGTTCAAATTTCTTTTAATTTGATTTCTTAATTTATTTTTACACACAAATAATACAATAAAGTGCTTATATACAGCATCACATCAATAGCATGTTCACGATCAATGCATGCCGTTTCATGGTACAGTGGTTTTCTCATAGAAAAAAAGTTGTACCTTTGACAATTAACATGTTGCGTTTTTTAAAATGCTGCGTTAATGCAATAATTTTTTCCAACACCCAGCTGCATCCATTTTCTCGTACAAAAAAGCATATGTGCACTGTGTAATAGGCATGCACTAACATAAAAAAATTTGTGAAAAGGCCCTAAAGTCAATGCTTCACACAAGCATGTCCCTGAAAAATGTCAAAACCATTAAACCAGTGTCATACTGAAAACCATAAACCTATTGGCACCATCTTCTATAAATAGAAGAATGGAAGAAGAATGGAAGCGCAAGCAAAAGAAAGAAGAGAGTAAAAGATGATGATGACTCCAAATCATTCTCTAAGCTCCAAGGCCCCAGAGCTGACCCCAGAGATCGAGATCAAAGGTGACCAGATTTTGAGGAAAAGAGCAGTTGGGTTATACAACATCTATTCATGACTTTGAGTGCATTAGGGTTACATTGATGCATATCAGATGATAACATGATCCAAACTTTTCAAGCTTTGATTCACACTGTTCCATATAGAGTGTTGTTAGTATATCTCCTGGCGCGTTTTGGCTCTTTGAGGCGACATTAAAGAGCCAAAACGCATCGGAGAATGTCCAGGAGGGGCCAGATGACTAGAACCCTCACCATTTATGATCAAATGGACTATTGTATATTGTTTGCTATGTTTTTTCCAGGGGATTCGTTTAGACTATTCAATGAATTCTTACCTTGGGAGGGACCCAACACTCCCTCAGAATCTATCTTGTCTGTATCAATAAAACGTTTTTTATACCATTCACGTTTCCCACTAGAGGCTGGCCACCTCATTTTAATTTAGCACTTTGTTACATCACATATGTTTTCCTCAATTTTTAAAGGGTTGAATTACTGATTTTTTAAGTCTACTGAATGGAAAATCAAGCCACGTATGTCCACCTTAACCCATTCTCCATGGCTTCTTGTTCCACAAGTACCTTACCAGCATTAAACAGACGGGCAGAATTTCACATCTATAAAAGCTTTGTGAATTCTCATTATTACAATTATTCCCAGTACTAGCTAAACATAAATCATTACTTTTCTTACTTCAGCATTTTAGCAAAAAAAAAGTTCAAGGTGAAACGCTTGTAATTTAAAATGATAGTCTGCCCTCTGTACGCTTATTTTTTTTTTTGCCAAGCCCTCAAGTCAAGAAAACTGATGCATATGAATGAAATGCAAGCAGAGCAAAGCATTAATGACTGGTGTAAGGCAGAAAAACTGGGATACATAAGATGCAGACTGACGTTAATGGAGAAATTCGCCTGTGGTCATGCACAAGGGAAAAAAAAACAGACCCACCTGCTTCTTGCCTTTAACCTAGGTTTAAAATCAGATGTCAGACAAGATTAATTAAATGCCTCCAGTTTGATTCTGTTCTGCTGATAGAAGAAACGCATTTCCATAATGCAAGGAAGCATTTATGTGGGTAGAAAATTGGTCTGACATTGAGGCAAGGTTTGTTGTGTTGTGAAGCTGGCTGTGCGGTGCTTGTCACTGCAATTACTTTCTACTCAAGTGCTCTGCTTTTTAACATTTTATTATCCTCACAACAAAACCCTGGAAGCAATAATTATTTATTATGTTAATGGCAAAGCTTTCCTTCTCCCCGACATTACGCCAGCCATTAAATACTTGCTGTGTCCTAGATATACATAAGGTACATTCGGTTTATCCAATTAAGAATACAAGTAGTAAAAGCAGTTGCCTACCCTAGTAACAGATTGAAGAAGCATCCCATTTATACACAGATTACATTTCCTTACCTAGAAGCATTTGCAACAAAGCTTATAAGAAGATCAAATCGGCTCTATGTTAATGCAAGTGTTTACCAGAATAAGTATGAGGCCGGATGTATAGGTCACATATCATATTCCGGTATGGAGAGTTTAGAGGACCATAAACCTTGGTCTTAAGAAAGACAACGGATTAACTTTTTCACCCCCGCCATACACTTTTTTTTGTACTTCAGTTGAAAAAAACCCCAAACAAACCAGTGTACTATTTACTAATTTATTATTTTTAACAGTTTCATGTAATGTCTTACCTTAGTAAAACGATATATTTTTATTACATTAAATATTTAGATGTAAATTTGTATGAAACGTTGGCATGCTTAAAAGAGTGAATAACTGAAATCTTACTGAATTGAAGTTCAAACTTAACTCTTCTTCTTAAAGTGTAACTGTTCCCAAATAATGGACATTCAAATAAGAAGTACACAGGAAAAGTTGGCTTTCTTATGGCTTTAGCCCCCCATAGATGTGTCGATTCCCATTCGTTTGATCCATTTTTGTTTTTTTATGATTTCAGCCTATTGGGTCGATCATTAAGTTGGGCAGCATTCGTTCCCTGAACAATCTATCAAAGAGAGGATGCGTGCAAAGACACGTGCTGATCGATTGTACGGGACTACTGCAAAGAATCGATAAGTCTATGGGGGGTGGGTCTTTATAATTGTCTACTTTGTGCCAACCTTACAGCGCTGTCATTAATTCATTTTCCAAAAAAAGGGGATTTGAAATTTCAGTACTCTTGCTATGAAATTTGACGATACATTTCTCCCAAGTGCGTATATCTATAGACATATCTAGATCTATAGAGTGAACTTTTCAAATAAAATATTTGTTTTTTTAAACACTATTAGCTCACTGTAGGACAGCTACCCCTATCACTGCTATCAATATTATATATATGTGTAGAAAGTTAACCTTTCTTTTAATTAAATTAAAATCATAGCATGTTTTGTATACGGAGGCTGGTTGTCGGTTACAGTTAAATCCAATACCCAAATTATATAGACACTTATCATTTACCCCATACAGTAAAGGGTGGTTAGACATTCAGTAATGATCCCAGTGTTTGATTACTCTTTGTTAAATATTGCTAAACTTCATTCATACATCAGCATGCTTGACCTGTAAAGATATATTTCAGTTATGCCAGACATGATTACTCGGATGTGAACAAGACATCTGTTCAATAGCTTCTGTGCTTTGACTTCCCTCTGTTAAAGAAGAAGCCACAAGAGGATGCTTTTGATGTGTCATATGTTTGGTGTCATGTAATATATAACACAATTTAGCAAACAAATATATTGAAATGTACTATATCGATAGACATAGCCATGTATCAGGAGCATGGTGTTAGCAAGCTAGTGCATTCACACATATATGAACAATTAATATTGAACATGGAATTCTGTGCATCTTACACACAACAATGGTACAATACTTATCTTGGGGAAAATGGTTAGCTATGTAAATCCTAAACATAACAACTATGAAAGGGTCCTGAAGTAAAAGGGTGCAGAGAAGTCATTAATCAACATGCAACTTCATTCATCCGCAAACTATATTCATCCACATACATAACCTGACAACTTACCACGCCTGTTGATTTTGCGTCTGGGTGGCTGTTTATGATTACTGTTGGAATATGTATAGATTGACTGTTTGGTCATGCAAAGTACATGACCACACAATTTTTAAAACTAGTCATGGTTGCTTATCTTTTACTAGTTGATATTACATTATCCAGATGTTTGTTTCCTAATTCTTGGGAATTCTTATTATTAGTTTCTAATTGTTATTACTACTTCCATTTCAGATCCCATCCATGAAGTCCTTCTAGTTTCCAATCTTCATTAGGTTATCAGTATGGATTTTGATGTTTAAGCCCTCATATTAGTGTCATTGTAAATACAGCATGATGTACACAAGTACTAATGTGAACGTTAATGAAGTCCAGTAAAGCGACATACAGTAATAGATGGAGAGAACAATGATATATTACACCAGGGGAGCCACATGAAAAAAGTGTTGCATTAAGTCAAGTAAGATCAATACAACAGCTTTGTGTAGTACACAAATTGTGCTGCGGAATTCATTCATTAAAGAGGCTTCAGACAGCCACTCACTAATGCAGGGGTTTAATACTGGCCAACCTTTGACCAGCCAATACTTAGCGCGCAGTAAACCTCTAATTTGTACACAAAGGCTTAGACCTAATGCAATTAGTAATGTAGCTGACAAATTATCAATCCATGAACGTTACAGATTCACAACAGCTCCAGTCCCAACCAGGCCTTGGAATGATTAAAGGAAAAACAAAGCAATATTTATTGAATGCTGAGGAGCTATGGCTTTAACCTCTTTATTGCTAGCACACGAAATGGGGAAATGTATTCAGTTCAGATGTCATTTTACGAATGATTTCGATTTTAATATCAGATTTATAATAAAATAAGCAATAGACAGACGGCAGTCATATAACAAAGACTGATCTTGTTACAAGATAGTGCCAGTCATGCAACAATTGCTCAGTGTAAGGCATGCAACCAATTAGGAGCTGGGTAGCTTTTCTATTCATCTGCGATGATAAAACATGATAAGTACAGGGAAAAACAGCCCACTACATTACTGATTCAAAGCAGCAATATCTAGGCTTCCTGGCATGCATAAAGTTGTAGATGGACATGACAGGTATAACGAGGAAATGTTTTATTCTGAAACCTTTAAGGCAGCCTTAAAGTCCTGGAGACATTTTATGCAATTTATAGGTTTCAAGTGAATTTCAATAAATTTAGAAAATAAACTGCTAAAGTACAAAAGATGAGTAAGCCATTTCGAACTTGACATCTTTTCTACATTCTTACTGCAAATATTTATACAGCAGTTCACATATAGAGGAATATATGTATGCATTAAAAGTATAAGACATGGAGAGTGGCAGAGTTTTGCCATATGTCAGACATGTAAATCCATGGGTACCCTTAAGAAAATATTATGCATAAGTTAAACCACTGGAAGAAAAATATTCAAGAAAACTGATGGTACATTGAAGTTATTAGAAAGCAAACTGTTCATTATAGCATTTGTATTTCTAAATAAAATAGTGTTCAAATTACATGCCTCCATATGGGTTGAGGGGTGTAACCATACCAAAAGCCTCATAAATATTTTAATCTGACAATATAGCTTTATGTTATCCCATGAAGAGTAATCCACACAACTATGTGTGTTTTGTTGCTGTGCCATTAAATTAGCCCCCTCCGAGGTACAAGAACAGTAACAAAAAGGTGTGGCTATAATGTACGACAATGGAGTGCAATAGTCTGAAAAGTTAGTAAAATAGTCCTAATAACTTGGCCTACCCAGTGTATTTTATAGGGCAACATTAATCAGCCTCCACAAATAATATTTGATAATGTCTTGTCTATACAATCACCTGCTTTCTCCGGGTATAATGTGGCTTAATAAAAAGATTGCGGTTTTCCACAATCATTCCTCTCCAGATTACAGTGAAAAGCAATTTCTTTGTGGAGATTCAAAGCAATGAGAAAGTCTACTAAGTTATTTCACAGTCAAAAGATAATTCCTTCTCAGATCCCAGGGATGCTGTTCAGGGCTCTCCTTAGATGAGGAAAGATTTGTTAAAGCCTTTACATGCCTGTACTCTGTAGCAGTGTGATTGCTCACTCAGCCTCTGCTAAAATGCATTAATTAAAAAGTCTTACAGCTGTCTGTATAATAAACCTTGAAAATGCAGGAGATTTGACAATGGACTGTTTTTTTTGGCCAATAAAGTAAATATTTTTTTTACATATAAGATCTTTGTATGTGTAAATGCAAAGCATTAAAAAATTATCATTTTCAACCAAAAAATGAGAACTTCCCATAAAGGAAGCCTTTTAGAGAGCTGTTAGAGTTGACATAGTTCATCTGAAGGGCAATAATTAGATTACTAGGAACCACATTTTACTACATCCGTTAAAGTCTGAAGCTCCTATTAGACTCTTCTGCATTCAAGATATTTATGACTTTAGATGCCTGTGCTCTCCTCCAGCACAACAGAGTTTCATCCTTTGAAACCTACATTGAGTTCTACTGACGGTGTTAAAGTATGGGGTCACAGTGAACAATGGAAGGTAAAAGGAATATGGGGCAACAGTGATGGAACAGAGGGAAATTAGAAGACAAAAGATGGCAGGAGGGTGTACTAGCTCTTATATTTTTCAATTAATTTTTTATACCCCGTCACCGAATCCTATCTAAGATATTCATATCTCAAATTTCTACAGAAATAAAAAAAACCTGTGTTTAGTTTTTGGTAAAATGTTTTTGGTATTGTATGTGATAATTGTTTTATATTACGCATCATACTAGGATATTCTAGGTCTCATGAGTCAGGGCTCTTTGACACTATCTGCCCCAACAGTTGCGTGACGCTACAGAGGCCACTAATCGCATCTGCTACCATCAAAAAAAAAACACATTTTGCTTTGCGCTGCACTTGCATCTTCCATACAAGTGTATGGGAGGTGTTTAAGCTGCAAAAACCTGCAAGAATGTGCCACATTGCACGTTGTGCAGGGCTAGTGTTAAAGGTACACAGGCTTCCTATTGAAACCTGTGTACCTTGCGATAATGCTAACTGCGCTGTGTTACAGTACTGTACGGTACTGGACTAGTGTGAACGAACCAACAAGCTTATTTTGGCTTGTGAGCTACTTTTAAAATTACCAAGTTGATATGATCTACCAACAATAAAAATTGTAAATAAATATATATGTATATACTGAGTATGATTTATATTTAATATATGTATTGTTTACCTTGAATAACAGCATGAACAGGTATGGCACAATACAACTGGCCACTACCTTACTGTGTGTTAAAAAAGATTAAAAAATAAAAGCAGTGCTCAAAGATTTACTCCAATTATCTTTGTGATCTTCCAGTAGATCATGATCCAGCCAGTTATGAATATTATGTAATACATGGTAGTTTGTTCATTTAAATATGATGAAAAGGGTCAACCATATAGGCCAGGCGTGGGGAAAACTAAGGCCCAGGGGCCATATCTGGCCCTTTAGTATTTTAATCCGGCCCTTTGTCACCTTGGTATCAACACATACTGGCTCCCCTCTGCTCATTCCCTGCAATAAGTGGAGATAATGCCTAGAGGATGTATATAAAGGTCTCCTGCTAGACGCTGTACTTTGCTTAGATTTTATATCTAAAGCCTAATTTTTTATATATATTATTATTTTATATATATTTTTTTCTTTTTTAATCTCCCTGGTAACCAGTATGATTATTATTTTTTTAATTAATATATCAATGTTTACTTTTTCCACCCAGGCTGGGAGGACTTGAGATTGGGTGGGTTAATTCATTGTCCGCCCCCCCCATGTGAAATTTAAAACCCATTGCAGCCCACAAGTTAAAAAGTTTGCCCACTCCTGATAACTGTTACAAAAACATTGAGTAGCAGAAATGTTCCAGCAGTCCAAACTCTTCTGTATTTCCCAGTTAGCTGCAGACATGTAAGAGCAAATGGTCAGACTACTGCACCCAACAAATGAATGTTAATTTCTTTTGATCAGACTTATGTTTTAAAGCAGACATTTGAATGCCTTGAAAATCAATATGACAAAGTAGTTAAATATAAAGTGTATTACTGTATATTCTGGCATATAAGACTACTTTTAAACCCAGGAAAATCTTCTCAAAAGTAGGGGGTCGTCTTATACACCGAGTTCTGAAACTTCTGAGCCAGAGGAGTCTGCCTGTCATACATCGGAAGCGCCCCCTTATCCCCCCTCCCTCTATCCCTCCTCGATGTGTGAAAAGAAGCCGACGTGCTCACTAAAGGCTGTGGCTCCAGTGGCTGAAACTGGTATTGCAGCTCAAACACATTAAAATACCTTCACTTCACTGTGACATGATATCAGTTACATTTTTGATTGCCAAAATTCTTTGAATTAAATGTATACAA
>CM070036.1:48510837-48542501 GCA_036250615.1 Ptychadena robeensis | reverse complement strand
TGGAAAAGTTGGGGGTCATCTTATACACCCAGTCGTCTTATACGCCGGAAAATACGGTACTTACTTTGAACAATGGTTGGCCATTGGTAAAGGTGGGTTTACACGTCAAGATTTTTTCGGCCGACAGATGGACGACTAACGTTTTTTTGGTTCGTTGTACAAAAATCTGAAACGGCCATTTGCTCCGATGGATTTTTTTTTTTCGATATCGGACAAAAAATCGTCCACAAGGTGATCAGACATGTTGGTAAACTTTCATCTGTCGTTTATTTTTCGTGAAAAAACGAACACTCCTTATTTCACTCGATATTTTTTTCCTATCACTTCCTAAAAAAAATAATCTGAAAGATTTTTCAGTCGTGTTTCCGATCAATGGACGAACGAAATCCGATAAAAAAATCAAAAAAAAATCGAATCTGAAGTTGAACGAAACAAAAATTTTGACGTGTAAACCCACCTTAAGCTAGGTCAACTTGGCCACTAGCTGATTTATTTATGACATACAACTCTTTTTTCTACACAAAGGTTTTATTTTTATGTTGTTTTCAACAGTGCTGAAAGGTACTCAAAATGCTACAGTTCAGCCAATGTTTAAGGATCACAGATCTTTTGAAATGATAAACTGAAAGAATTCTAAGATGTATGATTAACATACCTTGATAACTTCTGTGAAATCAGCCACTTCAGTTCTGAACTGTATGTAGGAGTTGTCTATATGTAATCAGTGTATATGTCTTGGTATGTATTATACATTTGCGGCTGGCAGATTTTCATCTAGAATATAGTCCAGGTTTTATTATGTATAGTACACATGGAGTGTAGACACTCAAAGCAAACAAGCTTACAAAGAGATAAAGTGACCTTTATTTAAGTCATATTTGACTATGTTCAATAAAAAGACTATATTCTCTGTATTTTCTAGAGAATCAATAGATAAGGGGCAGTATGTACCAAATGTAATAGGGTGGGAAGGGAAAATGCAATTTATTTTATTATAAAAACAGGGCCATGCACCTTTCTCTGGAATTTAGATATATTCAGTAAAATGCCTGCTTGTCGACTCTAAATAACAGTTATTGTTATCTTGTATTGCTCTAGCCCTGACATTTTATACATTGATTTTCAGAGAACATTTTCAAGTCACTAACTATATAGCTCAGAAGAGATAACAATCTAATGTCCCCATCATAGTTGTTGCCTAATATCCCAAACATAGTATAAGGCCAATTTTTTACAGGGCAAGCAAACTGGCTTTGACTCCAATGTGCCTTGGAAGGGCTCGTGGAAGACGTGGTAATACTTGCTTATGGGCTAGGATCTCCCATTTGGCATAAAAAAGCACAGTTTGCCATGTTTTTTTTATGTAATGTACCCCGAAGCATGCATGAAAATGGATGGACGCGCCCCGATACGAACCTGTTGTTTTTACGGGCGTGTTTTGTAAAAATCATAGCCATTGCTTTTAAATTCGCGCCTTATTGCCGCATTCAATGATTCTGCTCCCTAAACGTAGCCTCAGAGCTCCATTGTTTTTATGAATGTGGGATGTAACCAACTCCAACACAGACAGACCATACAAACTCTATTTAAAAAGGCCTACTATAAAGATATTTAAGCACAGCAACAGTAAAAGTGATATTTGTGTATGAGTAGTTTTTTGAATGAGCATGTGGAATTTTTTTGTCAGAAGCGTGTTGGACTGGGGGTTTGGTAGCAGTGTCTGAACAGGGATGTTGTTTGCCATGTTGGGTGGGGTTCCATCGATGTTCTGCAGCAGCTGAGGATGCTGGCTAAGCTGTGGGGGCAGTTATTCTGCCGCCTGGTGCCTGAAGTCTCAACCTCGTCCCTCTTCGTCACCACCCCCCATACTGAGCTCCTCTTTCCACTCTGGATGGTGTTGGGGGCAGCAACATGACGGCAAAAAAGAATTTCCGATGCCTATGATGTCACCCCCATCATGATGCTGCCCTGGGCAACCGCGCATGTTGCCCATGATTAAAACTGCCACTGGGTACACATTGGATTTTGGATGTTATCTCTATGGGGCCACTGGTCATGTTTTCTTTATGGGTAAACTGCCTGGAAAATGCAACGTGTTGGTCAGTGGGTGGCGGCTTCTAGGGGGTCAGTTGGAATTACATGTTCCTGACCATCCACATGAATGGAGCCTAAAAGTTCCAAGGATCAATTTTTTGTTCACAGCAATCTATCAGCGAGCGATCATTCGGGAATCGAACGCGAAAACCCTTGTTCGATCGATCACGCTGGAATAAATGTTAATCAAACAGGAAACCAACAAGTTGGTAAAATGCAGTTAAGGCTACGGCTCATGTGAAGGTAGTGAGACTCCACATGCAGCAGATGTGTTATCTTATATGAAGTAAGAGATCAAACAATACAGATTATTCAACTCCATAACATCCACACATAGATAAAATATGAGTTTAATCACAAACTGGCAACCAATGACTAGGTTTACCAAAAATACATGTAAAAGTTGGTCAAAAATTATTTGTAATACAGAACAATTCCTTTATAACATAAGAGCTTTCATAAACTTGTTTAAACCCAGGCATGTCCTAAATATTGTAAGATACATGATATATTTATAAATAGTGATGTCTAGATCAGTCGCTTCTTAAGTCTTTCTTATCCTGTTTTGAGATGGTATAGTGGTTGCCAAGAAGGATTTAAATTTAGCCCCATCTGTCATGCAGTAATATGAGAAGTCTCAATACATACAAGTTACACTTGCATGCCCTGGCTTCGCTTCAGCAGTTTGTGTTCAGATTTTGGGACAACACACAATTAATTTATAAAATGTGAGGACAGACGCCAATATGGGAACAGCTTACAGCTTTGACATTGTGAAGATGCTGGAGACGGGAATAATTAGGGCTGGTGAATTACAGTCTAAGTGCTTCATGTTTGCAAACAGAATTTTTTTATTTAGCAGTAATTGTACAAATACATTGACTTAAATTGATGCACGTTCTAAAAAGTACCTGAGACACTGCGGTCAATCTCATGAGTATATGATAAGAAGAACCTTCAAATATCACAACTGGTTTGAGATCTCAGCGTTACAATAAACTTTGGTCATATCCTCTAATGTTATTCCCTACGGTGTACTGTTTATTCAGGGAAGCACTGGGATCAATTACAGAGGTAAGTAAATACCTTCTTCACATACCCCTAGAGTGGTGATGGGTTAGAACCTCTGCCAGTTTATAAATCTCTGTTCATCCAGAATGGGTGTATTCCCTCTATATAATTATCTTGATTATTAATGTCACTAGTGATTAAAGTCATGCCGAAACCATAATTACAAGAACACAAATAAAGAGGAAATCTTTCAATATGGACATTTGAATGTGACAACAGTCTAAGTAGGGGATATTGATAACAATGAAAAGATCAAATGACATCATGTTGAGTCAACAGGACAAGTGAGACCCTTGATATATACTACACATTTCGGACCAACATATATCTTTATTTACATAGTACAAGAAGAAGAGATGATGCATGAAAGCAGAAGTTTGGATTTATGAGATCACCAGACCACTCTGATTGATTGCTATGGGTTACTATACACATCACATACTGGCCATGCACTGATCATTTTTTTCCGTTTGTTCTGTGTGTAAAAAAACAACAACCGACCAATAGTTATTGAAATTGTACAAAAAATCGATCACACATGTTGGTAAATCTCATTCAAGTATCTGATTTTCTATTTTGATCGATCTGTATCCGATGGTACTATGGAGCATCCCTCGGTACCCATCAAAAATGATAGCGACCACACAGGGATTTACCAATATGTCAGATCCCTCTGGAATGGGGTTGATCTTTCTAGGTAGGCAGCAGTCGATTGCTGAATGATCATTCGCCAAACAATTGTCGTGATTTATAAATCGACCTGTGCATGGCTAGCTTAAGCCGATCAAATCTAAGGTCAATTGTCTATGCGCGTAAGGCTAGCTTAATTAATTACCTGCAAGTGTTGAAAACTTTTCCTATACACATCTAAAGGTACCCATACACGTTGCGATTTTTCGTGCGATTTTAGCTCTGGATCGGTCGGGTAGGTCGATCGTTCGGGATTCCTAACATGCAAATGTAGTCCGACCAATGCTGTTTTTAGAAAAATTTGCCGAAAAGTCGGTCGGGTCCCGAATGAGGATGCCCGTAATTTTCGGTCAGTCAGCCACTTTTAAAAGATTCCCAATCCAACCAGCCGATCGGTCGGTGACTAATCGGGGGCCGAAAAATCGGGCATCCGACCGACTTTTAAAAATAGCACTAAAGCAAAAATCGGGCATCGAAATCGAATATCGCATCGGTCCCCGAAAAATCGCAACGTGTATGGGTACCTTTACAATTATACATCATACATGATTGTTTCAAGGAGATACTTATACAGCTGGAGCATCTACTAATAAATGTTTTACCATTACTATTAATAATACTGATGGGACTAATAAGACACTCAGATTGTCTCAATTTGAAAAAAATAAATCAAACAACACAAACTAAAGTTTTTTGGTTCTGACTCAGGTCTTAAATCTTCATTCTAGAGTTTGATATTATGTGATTATAAATGAACGTTTATTTGAAATGTCCATTCGTTTTGAGAATATTTTTGTAGGCAGTTAGTGAAGGTAATATATAAATGAGATCACTTTTACATGGAGCTGGGAAGGTGATAAGCCCAAGCAGCTGCAGAGCACAAGTGTGATCTGTGGGATGCAGGCCGTCAGCCTGTTTCTTGCCTGCTCTGTAGACGTGGATTTGGAGTACAGCTACACCTAGTGATCAGCGGCAGATCACAGCAGGCTGATCAGACAATCATTCCGCGGTGTACCGAGTAGCTTACTGCTTTGTAACTTGCTATCTTTTACAGAAGACTTAAAGGAGATACCAGTTCCAAAAACATAAATATTTCTTGCTACACAAACCAATTTTTAATTTACTGTAACTTAATAAATACATTTCCATTTATGTCTGAAGCCAGCTATGACTCCATCTGAGAAAACAATTAATATTTCATTTTTTTGCAAACACTGCAGAAGTGCTCCGAATGAATCTCCTATTACTATAATCCCACTACTCCCAGAACGAGTTGTTTATCCCCGGATGTCCACACAGAACGTAAAAAGCCGATCTCCCTGAGAGTCCTTAGTGGTACATGATCTAAAACTTTCTTTGTCCAGGGAAGGAGCGCTAGAACCTTTGCCAGGTTTTATTGTTTGTAACTTTGTTATCATAGAAACAGGAAGGGAATAAAAACTTCCAAAAAATCTTTTTTGCTATGTTGGATTAAGGGTTGCTTCCCTCATCAGCTTTCAATTCCTGTAGGCGTCCCGGATGGCAAAGTAAATTTGTGTTCTGCTCTCGTAAAAATACTGGCTAGAATTGAAAAATCTAAAGCCAGTTGAAAAAAGTCTCCTCCCCCTTCCGAGTTAATTGGCTATAATCTGACAGGAATCGCATGTGTTAGTGGAACACACAGGATTCCTGTCCGTTCTGTAGCCGACTCCTCACAGCGTGGGGAGTCTGCTAAAAGCTGGCCATAGATCGGTACGTCTATGGCCGGCTTAACACATCTATGTTTCCACATCGCCTGTGTACCTGATGTGCAGGGTGGGATGTGTCAGGATAGAGAGTAACTTCCTCTTCCTCCTAAGTTAGCCAGACAGCAAATAGGGGACATTACACTTTTCTATGGAAGAAGTCACAAAGTTTCATTTCCGATATTTGAAAAGTGGAAGTGGCACTTCAGCCCGACACTTCCGCATTCCAAATACCGATAAGTGATGTTGCCGAATGTTGTGAGATAGTTTTAAGATTAGGTATTAATTAAGGGAAAACTTGACAGGTAGGATGCTGAGAAAGATGAAAGTATCAATGATAACAACTTCAGTCAGGGGGGAAAAGGGTGCACTTTTGTCCCAGGCCTGAGCAGCTAGAGGCTGTCATCTGCAGGGGGAGCCTCATGCTGTACGGGAAGCCAGTTGCAGACATGGCACCCGGCTTCCCGTTCAGTGTCAGAATCTACCATTCCATCTCTTGTCTGATACTCCAACCCATCATCTACCATCAAAACTTTCCAGTACGGGGCCCCGAGTTTTCTGACAGTGGCCCTGGGTTCCAGGACCAGATATTGTAAAACTTCAATGGGGTATCTTTCATTGTAGGGTGATTGGACCAATGATGTTGGTAGCGAGTGGGGGAATTTTTGTTTTCTGACTGTGGATATCAATGGTAGAGGCAAGTACTAAGTACTAAAAAATACTCTTACGCAAGTATTCACCAGTTAGTAACTTTTAAGCAGTGACACATGTTCTTTTGTTTATCTTAAGATGTTCACAGGCATGGATAAATGCATCAGGCAATTTAAGAGAAGAGTTTTTGTTCAGGCTTTCTGTCAAGTAAAATTTTAAAGTAAAAAGTAAAAGAAAAGGCCTGTGAACATGTGTCTACAGTAAAAATGAACAGAAAATCTAAAGGAAAATCAAGGTCATCCACTGAGGGCTGCACAAGCCGATTACAGTGTCACTCTTGCATTAGCATCACATAATTAGGTGCAGTTGTCATTTTGCTACATTGCAGCATGAGTTAAAGAACCTTAGCAAATAGAACTAGTAGAAAAGACATGTTTAAAGGCAATGTCATGACTATAAATGTTCTAGTTATTAAACTGTCATAACCATCTATAGTGAATGATGCCCATTTTCTAATTAAATAAACTTTTGAAGGAAGACTAACAATTCAAAAAGGGTGTCTTTTCTCAGGAATTTGTACATAGAGTTGATGTCATCTTAATTACCGAAAAGCTGTCCAGTATTCTGGAAGACAAGCATGGCCGATTTTTGGATATTTGGGACCCTTGGATATGAGCTTACTACCCGAATATTGACAGAGCCAGCCTAACCCATAAATGACCTAGCATGTCCGGATGGCCGCTCCCCCTGCCTTCTACCTATTTGTGGTGGCCCTCTTCCTCTTCTATCCCTTTCTTTCTCTCTACTACTGCTCTTTCTTTATCCTTTTTTCCTTTCTCCTTTGTTTGAGCCCCTTACAGGCCTGTTGGTTATAGTTATACTTGTTTGGCTTATGCCTTGTTTTATGACATGCTTTTTACAGCATACTGCCCATTCATTTTGTAGTTTGTGACAAATGAGCGGCAGCAGTTCTGTCGCACAGGGGTATGCCTATTGCTCCCTGTATTTATCCCCATTTGCTGTACTCTGAGTTTTGACCGTTGTGTCATTTTCTATCTTGACTTGTCCTATGTGTGATGTGCGTTTCCTGGACATATGCATGAACCCATGTTTGTATTATTTCTATTTTACATTTTAAAGTAAATGTTCTCAGTCTTTGTCTGCAAATACAGTGTAGACAGTGTGAATGCAAGAACACCAATGCTCAACAATGTCAGTGATTACAAATCATATAAAGGTTATAATTATAAGCTGATTTGTTGATATATGGGTATATTAACATATTTTTTGCACTATAAGATGCACATTTTCACCTCCAAATCGGGAGCAAAAGGTCCAAATCAGGAGATATATGTGAATGTAGAAAAAGAAGAAAAATAAGAGTGTCACATTTTACAACCTGACACTAACAACATACCCATGAGCAGCTATTTACATATGGGAGGGGAGGTGATTCTGTGTCACATAATATTTTTACTGCAATGCAGTAATGTAATTGTAAATAGTCACAACTCATCCATCTAAATAGTTTCAACCCACCTGACTATTAATGTTGTTATAAATGAATAAGCTCATTCTGTCATTGTGAATATTTAATCTGCCTCCCACATGTAAATAGTCAATAGCGGAATGGCATGAGTTGTGTTTATTTACATTTGCATTATACATTACAGCAAATATAATAAGTGACACAGACTTATCCCTACTATATGCAAATAGCTGGTCATTGATAAGTTGCTAGTGCCAGATTGTAAAATGTTACTCTCCATGGGTTGGCAAGTGGGTTCACATAATGGGTACTGCTAGTGTATATGCAGATGCTGAAGTTTCAGCCCTAAACACTATGCTGGAACTAAGACCTGTATCTTGGTACCGGCCATTTGGCTTGGCTGGAAGAATGTAGGGAGAATGCTGCATGGTCCAGTCCTGCCCAATTGGCTATAACTAGCTGTTTTTTCCTTTTATATGGAGATGGTTGTGTATCTGACTTATTGTTTTTTTTTTCACATGTTCACTCCAAAACTATGGGGTGTGATTATAGTTTGGTATATATAAAAAAGAAATATCTAAAGAACATACACTTATGAAAGAAAATGTGACCCAAGGCAAATGGTGCAGCACAGATGCTACAAAGGCAGCATATTTTACACCCGGTCAGAAACCTGGCTTAGTCTCAGAGAACAGGAAACAGGAAAAGGAAATTTGTCAGTGCATGGGTCAAAGCATAGAACTCAGTTATCTGTCATGGTGCTAACAGTTCATAATTTAAGTACATCTTTAATATATACTTTATTAGTACAGTTCTATATCTCATTATAAAAAACAAGGAGACTAAAAACTCTTGTTGTAATCAATGAAATTGATAACTAATCATTATTTCAGTGGGGGAAAATCAGTGAGCTGTATAATACCAAAAAAACTCTTTTGAATTGAATTTGCTCCCCTCTACAAACACATAAATTCTCCTGCCCTGTTATATATTAGAGTTGAGGTTGAATATTCGATTTTCTAATATTTAGCTCAAATATCGCCATGTCACAAATATTTGTGAATATATAATCGGATATCTGCGATATAATTTTTTGCAATTCAATTCTTTGCAATGGATCGCGATTATATGATGTTGATTATCAGAGCTCCATTGACTTGCCTGCATTGTGCATATTTGATCACATTGCAATTTTTAGATGGCTATCCATGTCCACAAACGTGGATATTCGAGGTTACGAATATCGTATTGAATATCATTGCGGGTATTCACGAAACGATGCGAATTTGAATGTTACCTAGTTGCTCATCACTATTATATATTTATTCAATCAATCAGAACATCTAGGTCATTTATTCCACCTTAAAGGTATCAAGACACCATTACTTATAGAGGATTAATGTAATTTACATGCGGAGAATGCAGTACACAAATTTCCACCTCGATCACTCTGCAACAATGGCAGCATTATAGCGAGCACACAACAAGATATCAAAGATAAAAGCCTGAGAGTATTTAATACATGTTGTGTTAGGAAACCTTAAGGTGATATTTAATCATAGCGTTTAGATGTGTAAGCCAAAATACCAAAGGAACGTTTCAGTGAAATAACATCCTTTTCTACCCCATAGGGCTGAGCATTGTCCCTTATTATTATATTACCAGCATCACTTTAATCAGGTCTACTATTGGAAGCTGTATGCTTTTCAATAGCTTAGCTGGAAAAGGCAGATGACTGCTTGATACTGAGGGATTAGTTGCTGTTTCTGTGTGCATAATAGAATATTTAGAGGCATTAATAATAAGGATATTTGCTTTGGAAAACACAGTTATTTTAGAGAACAATCTCTAATTTGCCATTTCTGTTCATTAAATGCATTTTCTCTGCAGTTCCATCACTATAGGGTGTAATGTTGGCAGGACTCCATGTTTGCAACCACCCCCCCCCCCCCCCCCCCCCCCCCCCCCCCCGGCCTCTGAGTGGGTCCAGTGGTTCAGCTTTATCCCTGGGCTTGCTACAGATCCTAAGAAGACCCACTCCAGAGAACTTCCAGAATCTCTACAAATTGTTGTGTCAGCTCTAATACTGATTTTAGAAATGAGCTTTTCCGCAGTGGTTACAGAGGTTACTTAAAGTGGAGCTCTGGCCTTAGTTCCAGTCTTGCGTAGTTGTACAAACTCCTCTCTGATACTCAAATCATATAATTTTATTTGCGTTGTGGTGTGTACATTAGGGGCTTTTTACATTTATGCATCTCAGAAGTGTTATGATTCTCCCTCTACTAAAATCAATGCAGAGGAAATTGAGTGACAATGCACTGCCAGACGTATTGTCACAATCGCACTGCGCACAACAATAAAATGAGAGTGGACCAGCAGTGAACTGTCAATGTGCCATGTTTTAGCCACGGATCAAATTTTGACAATGACATGATCTCCCTGCTCAGAGATAAACAGATACACAATAATGATTTTAATAAACCTGGAACATCTAGCATACAAAATGGCACATTGTAAGGCAAATGGAAGGCAAAATATTACCAGACAAAACATCATGCTTGTTTCAAATCTATACTACATTTTTTAAATAAGTACACACTTTGCCATGTATCCTGTGTCCTGGTAGAGATGGTCGAATTTTTCGACTAGCTGACTGTGAGCTGATTGCAACGCCTCTGAAAACAATATCATCCCCAAAATTGCTGGAGATGTAGAGAAGGGCTGTGGGAACATTTGAAAAAAAAAAATATATAGCACATGTAGTTTTTGCACAAATGAAGTACAAAATTAAAGTCCAAATTTTGATTTTCTAAATTATGACTTGACTTTGAACCTAATTTATGCAAAAACTATTTGTATTAGTGCAATACTTTTGTAGAGCACCTCAACCCTTCTCTACATCAAGTTTGGTGATGTTACCATGCTCAGAGGCTTTGCTATTAACTTGTCAAAATAGTGGAATTAAAAAAAAAGTCGACTATCTCTATGTCCTGGTACACTTTGTACCCATGTTGAGTTTTGAAGAGAATATGAGAATATGTGACCTTTGCTGGACAGTACGGCCTGCGTGTAAATGTCCAGAACAATAGACAAAGAAGGGCATGTGAAATAAAAAGGTTATTTATGCAATGGGTATTAGTCTTACAAGTGTTAATAGTAAACAGTTTTCAGGATACTCACTTTATTTATGCAGGGATTCATTAACCCCTTAGTGACTGCAGTACCACTTTATAATGTAACCCCCTTGCCGCCATGAGAATGTTAATTCCCCTCCTGGCAGAGAACCATGAGCAGCTACTGGTGTTCCTAGTTCTCAGACCTCCGTCAATCTGAAAACAGTTAAATGACGCATATCAACGCTGCTAAAAATAGTCTGGGTGTCGAAGCTTTTAAATCTCTGGTCACAAAAGGGTTATATGAGAACGTTTCATTGACTTACAGACATATTGTACATACACAGTCCTAAAAGAAGCGGGATGGCTTCCACCTGGAATGAGGCGATGGAAAAGTTTAAACAACTTTTAAAAGCGACAATGTCAAATCGCTTAAATGGATAAGAGTCTGGACTGCAACCTTATCGTGAGGCACTTGCAGCAAAGTCAACAGTGAGAAGGAAGCTGGCCTGCTCTCTGAGCTCAGCCTGTAGATAGGAGAACACTGATTTACTTTCATTTTACTGACACACCACAGTCATTCCACATGCTGAGACAGGAGGACGGGGAAGATGTGGGCTTTAAGGACACGCAACCCCTCTATGTTATGCATTCAATGCATATTACACTTTGTCCTTAGTTATTTTCCTGAGGAAACATGGCACAATGAGCGGCTGTTGTGATTCTCCTTGCTGCTTCCTGTTCATGAAAGTCTTCGGCTATTTTCACAACAGCGTGGGTCTCCCACGTAAACAAGTCCCCACAACCTTTCACAGTATTATTCTGCATGTGAACTAGGGGACTTTTATTTTTGTGAGGAATGCTACCACAAATAAGTAACATCATGTGGGAAATGCACCCAAACAAGTACCAGATGCATTTCACTCGCAGCCTGTGAAGGGTTAATGCTGCGCGTTGACTTCATTGTACTGTAAAAATCAGAGTTTACATAGCTCAGGCTATCAATAACTTTGCTCATTTCCTGCTCACTTCCCTGCCAGCACCAATACAGTGGAGGAAAAGGAAGAACATAGTCATTGCAAAAACAGGCTAGACAAAAGTGTGAGAAGGCAATCACTACAAGCACAATACTGTAATGCTTAACTCTCAAAATTACTTCTTTCATTACCGTATTTATTTTACTTCCTCACCTTATTGATTTTATTCCTCTACTGTGGTTCTCTTGGGCCACTTCTATAAGGAAGTATATACAGAAGTTGCAAGGTTACCCCATGCTATGCAATACCTGAAGCCCTGCATTGTGAGGACGACAAGGGCCCATCTACAAGGTGGATCATCATGCAGTAGGTAAAAGCTCCAGTTGCTACAAATCTACAGATGTTATGGTCCATTTTACAGCCCCCTTATACATAAATAAGAAAGCCTTTAACCCTTCCTGAGCTGCCCCAAATGAAAGGGTCATTGCATTTAACATATCTAATACATGTATGACTTATTTTACATGATCTGTTTTTCCAGAGGGAACAGCCAAGTTATATATATTTTTTCTCTACTGATACTAAGAAATACAGTTCAGTCAGTCCTTTCCTCTGCAGCACATGAATAGCAGCAGCTTGATATATGAGCCGTTCGAGATTCCCAGCAGCAGAGCGATGACGATGAGGAGCTGGAGGCGCAGCACTGCTGTGTCATCCAGCTCCGACGATGCTTTGGACTGCGGGTCCCCATGCAATGCAATGTACATTGACCGCAATTTACGGTCATGTCCGATATCTGTTTTCTATCAATCCCGCTTGAAATCAGGGATGGCCGCATTAGATATGGGTCAGATAGATGGCCGTGAGTTCGCATGGCGCTCGAAGCGGCCATCGATCTAGCGCATATCTATGCATGTGTTCCTTGCATTAGTATTGATTCTCCCTCTCTGTACAGGGGATTTCAGGAACCTTTTACTCATACCCATTTAGGTATTACAATGTGGCAGGATCATGATTTACCCAAACTCATGGCTGCTGCTGTTTTTTATATTTTACATCTGTATCAGGAGGGAGAGGATGTTTGTGGAATGAGCTAAACACAAACATTTCTAATACAATAATACAATTAATGTTGTTATTGTGGCTCTAACAAATATTGCCTACAGGAAAGAGAGAAAGAGCTCTCAAGAACAATATCTTCCATGGTATTCTGAAAAGACATTACAATTATACCAAAGACCCTGCTGACTCTTAAACTCTTACTTAAAGCATACATATGTGTATTCAGAATCAAATTTTAACTCTTGTTAGTGAGTGCCTGCATACCACCTTCCTATCAGCCCCCTGTGCAATGTCTGGAAACCAAAATGATCTATCATCCCCTATGCAATGTCTAGATCCCAACATGACTTATCATCCCATATGCAATGTCTGGAACTCAACGTGACCTATTATACCCTATGCAATGTTTGGAACCCAACTGACCTATTAGATCCTATGCAATGTCTAGAAATCAGCAGGCCTTTCCATTCCTATGCAATAGATTGGAACACAACTGACCTGGAAACCAAGAGACATATCTGCCTTCTATGCAATGTCTGGAACCCAATGGGACCTATCACCCATATGTAATGTACTGGAACTCAACAGACCAATATTACCTATGCAATGTCTGGAAACCAACAGACATATCAGTCCCGATACAATGTCTGGAAACAGATGACTTACCAGCCCTATGGCATATCTGGAACCCAACAGACCTCTCAGCCCCATATGCAATGTCTGTAAACCAATAGACTTTTTGGCCCCTATGTAATGTCTGGAACTTAATGGAACTATCATTCCCTATGCAATGTCTGGAACCCAATGGACATATCGGCCCCTATGCAATGTCTTAGAGCCAATGGACCTATCAGCCCATATGCAATGAAAACAAGGCATATAAAATAGCTTACAACATTATGAGAAGGTTGCTATGTGTATGGTCATATCAGCAAGTTTGTGGCAGATGTAATAGATACAGGTTACTATCATCTACCACCTTCCACTCTTGAGTTATATCCTATAAGATAACAACTATATGGTATGAAAAGTCCAACTTCAGCAAAAAACCTATAGATAGAGTTGTTAACAGTTAGGACAACAATTAGATTATATTGCTGCTATGTCTTCCTGAGAAGGGAAATCTCCCAAGTGGGGTCACATACTGCAGTAAAAGTCTGCTATAACTTCTCATCTACACTATCTAGTCTAGTCTACCCTTGTAAACTAAAACAAACATTAAAAGGTTGTATTCAAAGATCAACGACATCATTCAAATGTTTTTTTGTCTATATGTTTGTAGAAAGCAACCAATCAAGCCATCAAGTCATGTATTACCTATTCTAATATTAAACTGTCACCAAAATAATTAATCCCTATAACAGAATCTACTACTTATTAGACTCTTTCATCCCTAGCTTTTGTTACAACTATACTTGTAAATATGTGGACAGCAACGACTAAAGGTTCACAATCCAAAAAACTCCAATGCACTTTCAAAGCAGTCTGAGAAGAAACTAATTTTCTTCTAAGGTGAATTTCGAAATGATATTCAAAGACTGACAACACAGGGTGTCTTTTTATATTAAATATCTTGTGATGGGAGTATCATTTCAAATACTGCATAATAATAGGCTGGCTGACCTTTCCACGTTCAAGAACAATATAATGGTTGTGAACAAAACTAAAGGAAATAAAACAACTGGAGAAACAAAGAATGGACAGAGCTGTAAACTACTCTTAAAGGTGAATTCCGGCCATACCTTCAGTCTAGCAAAGTTATACCGGTGTTCCGTCAAGATGACCTACTCATAGAGATGAGCCACATCGCAGGAGTGGAGTGATCTCTGCTGTCCCCTTAACCAAAGTTCCTAAGGCTATGTTTCCATATGTGCGGCCGAAGGTCATACATATTCAGTGTATGGCAATGTCATACTCACCGCGTTGTGGATCGCGGGCTGTGGCCGCCTGCGGCCGCTCCCCCCTAGCCATGGCTATAGACGTGAATGGCCGTGGTTAAAAACTGCAGCCATTCAATCGCGTGGCGGGTGGCCCCACATGTGGGAACATAGCCATAAGAAATTTGGTTAAGCGGATTTGGGTGAGGGGTAAGGGCAGGGGTGCTCCAGATCCAGCCCATTTAGCTTTCTTTTCTGGCCCTTTGTCACCTTGTTGAAAAGATGCTCCCCTCTGTTTGTTTTCTGCAATGAGTGCACATTGGTGTGCAAAGAGGTATCCAAACATTGCCTTGAAGACTACGCTACGAATTATCTCTGCTCATTGCAATAAATGATCTTTTTTTGAGTGTAGGAAATTTTAAAAAAGATAACAAGATCCCTGTCAAATGTCGCCTATTACATATTAACACCATCCTAATGCATGGAATTGGCATACCTATGGAAGGTCGGCCATAACAGGCCCACCCCTGGATAAGGGGTTCTGTTGGTTAGGGTGAGGGATTCTGCAAGTTAGGGTCCTTTCAATATGTGCTACCCGCACTATATGCACATCTCGACAGGGTAGGACTGATCATCAGAACACTGGCTCTTTTCCAGTACCAGAATAGCTTACCTTGATTTCTCTGCACACTGTGCATTAGAAGCTGCAGAAAATGTTATTAAGTCACCTAATTTCTTGACTAATGGCTATCCAGCGTTAGGTAGCCCTTTCATCTACAAAGAAACAAATCCTTGCCAACCTCTTTCTTTGGATTTCTGTACTTTCAATCATGGAGGATCAGCATCCTGGTCATTTATGTTAATTAAGCTATGTAAAGCCCCTTACTGCCCCCTCCTACCAGTTATAACCTTCTATGATACAGAAACACATACTGATGATGCTTCTTAATCTAAAATATGGTATCTAAAATGGAAATGTGTGTGATAATCGTAATTGGTTTATTAACAAGGACCTAAAGAGGAGAAATCAAACTATACAGAAGAAAACCTGAAGTCACTGTAAATGCTGCATTCTACCACAAAAGCAGACCAATCAGTTAAGTTAGCCCTACACAGGTCGATTTTTAACTTGATTGATCGATCACCATGAATGATCGCTGATTGATCACCATGAATGCGCACCCTGAATCAAACAAAATTGAAATCGACCACAAATTTGATCGAACATTGATCCGACATGCCGCCTTTGTTTGGTCAATTGCTTGTCAATCGAAGTACGTTGGTGTAGAAAATCGACCACTTCTTGTGCATTTGACCCATAGCTCCCTATGCAGCAGCCATTCCTATTGATGGATTTTGAGAAATCTGCCTTTTTAGCGATCGGCTCCTGTCAAAATCAGATTTCCAAGCAAAAGATCACTGATTGCTCGATTGCTGGGAATGATTCATTTGGGAATAGATCGCAGACAAATCTAGGCATCTATGGCTACCTTAAGATATTATGTACACTGTCATTGTTGATCAACCTATGGGAAACCTATGTACTATGCGCATAGTTAATATTTAAAAAGAGCCCTTAACCCCCCTTTTTTTCCCAAGTATGGTTTACAGCCATATATATGGGGCAGATACTTCCTCCTGCAATGCTTGTACGTCTTCGCTTCTCGCAGAGCAAAATCTATGGGCTTGTCAATTAACCTAAAGCAATGATCTCCCTAAGCGGCTGACATTTTACATCCCTGCTAAATGATTACTATTATCACTATTAACTAATCTACATGGCTCTTATATTATTCAATTACAAAAATATGGAGACTCAAGCATGTAAGAATTTGTAGTATTTGAACTATTCTGAAATATAATATTCTATATTACAAGGTAACTTATCATCTGTATGTACATCACTGCATATTCTGCTGCCTGGTTACTGATGGTTAAGATTTTTAGGCTTCTCTGACATTTACATTTTCTTAACCGCTGTTCTTGGTCCCCTCAAGCCTTCTAGTAACCCTCACTGCCACTCATAATATTCATACCATGTGGCAGTACACGTGATTGGCTGGGGGCCAGAGTTGCTAAGGGAGATCAAAAAGACTAATTTAGAAGTGCCTGGGGGTGGTCAATTGATTGAAATGTTTGGTTATGTCATTGCCTCCACTGAAAATCATTGGGATGGTGGCTTCCCAAAGCGTTTAGTGTTTTCATAACTCATGGCTTATGTAGGGAGAAAACTACCCAAAACACACAATCAGCTGTACCAAAACCACCTAGAAAATGCCTGGAAAACCACATAATCCCCAAACATATGGGTTTCAAGGTATTTGTAACGTTTACAAGGCCTAACTCTATTATTTCCTAATAGATTTGGATCTGATTAACATCCAAATGGCCCATAATATGTCAAAGAACACATAACAACCTGACTTACTCGTGAATTAAGAAGTGTTTAAAAAAATTACATAATAAAATAACCAACCAGTACACACTAAGCTTGATTGCCCCAATTCAATAGTGAGCTCTTTGGGTCACATACCAATCACAGAGCAACACAAGGTGACAGGTAACTGATGTCTCCTTTAACAGGGATATACAGAATTGTCAATATATTTCAATGTAATTGTAAAAGTGATAAGCTTGATATTAGTAATGTTATTAGCACATATATTCAACACAGTATTATCAGAGCAAATACATTAAAAACTTAACTACCTGAAAAAACCTTGTGCCTGAGTTCACCCTTCATTGAAGCTGTTCTATCACAAGTAAAGGAGCATAGTCCTTCGAATGAAGATGGACAGTCCATCACACTATACCCTAATGTAACATTTAATGTCAAGTCATGGTATTCACACCAGCTAACTGCACAGGTCAGATGGAGGACTGCCAAGCCCACTTTGATTTATTTAGCTCTGATAATAATACTTACCATGACTCTCCTGGGGCACTTGAAGGGCTTGAAATCAGGAAAGAAGCTTCGTAAGTAGAGAAGGCATGGGCCAAAATCTTCGAGTAATGCCAGCAGCCTTGGAGTGTGTTTGAATTAAAAATTTTCGTATTTAACTAGACATAGTAAAAGGAATATTGTGGGTACCCCACACGCTGCCCACACCCACACCCTGCCACTGCCATACCTCCTAATCACATTAATGAAATATAAATAAGTACCATTATGCTTTCACAAACGTAGAGGGACAGTGAGGAGATTCAGGACAAAATATCAGGGTCTCCATAGAGTTCACACCTCAACTCATGTACACATAAAGCGTACCTACCACTTGTTAGGTCTCTCTGCAGTGCTAAAAAAATAAATAAATAAATATTTCTGACAGAAGAAGGGGTGTCTTTTTAGAGACAGCCCCTCCCACTGTGTTACATCTGGCCTAGGCAGGATGTAACAAACTGCAGGGGTTTCTGGGAATTCTCTCCCATAAGCCCCTGTGTCTGAGTCACCCAGATGTGACATCAGCGAGTCTCTCTCTGTGTAGAAGTGTGGGGGAGAGGGGGGGCGGGTTGTTGTCAGCTGCTGCCTGGAGAAGATAGATCAGGAAGTGGCTTCTCTGTCCTTATTCAACATATTGCCACCATCAGATAAAACATAAAGGTAAGTCATTTTATTTGTTTGTGTTGCAGTTTTCAAGGATCTGAACTGCTGACAGGTAAGTAATGTGCTTATTTCATGTATGTGTGTTTTCTTTGTTTTAGTTAAAACTGCTTTAACTCTATGGTACAACCTTGGCATCAGTTCATCTACCTGAGTCACTCCAGTATACCAGTAACACAATGTCCATTCCTTGATTTTTCCCTTGTCCATTGGCATATATAATTTAAACATACCACCTACTGTAATGTATATTGCTTATAAAACAGTTTTTATATTTTTATATTGATGGTCCTGCCAGTAAACTTTTATCCCAGGGTCCCCATCCAAGGTATCGCATGCGGTCAAATGTGCAGAGGTGCTGCACATCAAGTCTCCATTCAATCTACAATTGCAGGTATTGCCCCGTGCATGGCCAGCCAATACAATTTATATACAATATAACAACGATGTAGTAAATCTAAAAAGATGCAGATTTGTCAACCTAGGCTGATCTCCTGGTTAACACACATCTCCTCTTTATATCATAGGGGGTGTTGTGTATTTAACATGGGATAAGCAAGATATTGTGGGTCAAAGGCACACTTAAAGTTATCAGCTAATCAATTTCTGGCAGGATCAAGAGGTAATTTTTTTTAAACAGCAGAGGAAGACTGTTATAACAGGAATTCCTCAATTTCAGCATATTTTGTAGATGAAAAATGTATTTTGTACACCACACCTACACTGCTCAATGTACTGCACAACACGTAACTAGAACTCCGTCATTAATTGTCAAGGGAAACAACACAGAGATTACACACAGGCTCTGGGCTGAGAACCACAGAGTTGGGATACTTCGATCCAAAGTTTTCCTTCCTTCTTGAATTTTTACAATCTGGCTTACTTCAGCTTGTAAAGAATGTCTGACTGAGCCTTCCCTCTCAATTCAATGGAAAATTGGAACACGGCACACAGTATCTCTGCCATGTATTCACAGACTATTATGAAAGAGGGAAACAACTGAGGAGTTTTACAAAATGCAGTTCAGACACTCACAGACTCAGTACAAAGCACAGCAATGCACTGCAGCCCGGGGAATGGAGGGCTGATATACACAAGAGGATACAGAGGGGGAGAGGGACGGCGTGCTTCTCCAAACTCATTCCATGGCACAATGACAGGGAGCTTCTACATCAGCAAAGTCAGGAGAAGTCATGTTCACAGAAATGGGCACCAAATGAAACAAACTCTCCCTGATGGGTTCATTGTATCGCTGGACAAAGAGATAGATAGATAGATAGATAGATAGATAGATAGATAGATAGCATAGATAGATAGATAATAGAAGACTAGTAGACTAGATAGATAGATACGATAGAAGATAGATAGATAGATAGTAGAAGATAGATAGATAGATAGATAGTAAGATAGATAGATAGATAGATAGATAGATAGATAGAAGATAATACTAGCTAGATAGTAGATAGATAGATAGATAGATAGTAGATAGATAGATAGATAGATAGATAGATAGATAGATAGATAGAGAGATAGATAGAGATAAATGATAAATAGATAGATAGACAGACAGACAGTGGCACCCACATGAAGACATGGCATTTTTCCAATCAATTCTATTAAAGTGCAATAAATATGATAAACAGATGTGTGAAGCAACTGAGAAGCATAAATCAAATAATTTAAATCTGTTTTTTCAATTAAGCGGGCCTACTGGGAAATGTATTAGATATCGTAAGCGAGAATCCTATTATGTTATTTAATATTACAATCTTGTGCCGTGTTCACATCTCTTATGTCTCGCTCCCTCAGGGATATTTTAGATCTCACAAGAAAGCATTGCAGACAGAAGTAGACAGACTGATGCAGAGATTGGGGTGCAGGGGTCTGCAGCACAGGACACTTTGGAAAAGTGAAGTTTGCTGGGACTTTGTTTACAAAGTTACTTGTAAACAATGAAGAAAAGGAAGTAAATAATAAATATAACTAGTCCAGTTATTATAAAGGAAGCTGCGCTATTACAGTATAATGTCAGAGAATGAAATGAGATTATTTTTTCCTTTGGATAAGCAGAATAGAGCTGCCTAATTTTACCAGTATGAATAGAAGCGGCACGTTAAATGGCAGGATATGACTGAAAGGCAGGAAATGGGCAGGTATTTGTTACATGGATAGGAAAATGTTACATTTACAAGGAAGAAAAGCTCAGCAGAAGCAGCTTCCTTTACATTATACAAAATGTTACTGGAGGGGAGTATAGGGGCTACATTGTGCTTCCTGGGGGGCTTACTTCTACTGTGTTTCCCCAAAAATAACACGGTGTCTTATAATTTTTTGCACCCAACATCTTATTTTCGGGGGATGTCTTATTTTTCCATTAAGAAGAATACAGCACTGGGGTATCAGGGTGGGTAGATCACTTAAAATGACACGGGGGGGGGGGGGGGTCAGAGGGGGGAAACAAAATGGCACAGGAGACTCAGAGGGGGGATTACCATATTAATAACCCCTTCTGATCCTCCTGTGTCATTTTCATTGCCCCCTCTGATCCCCTCTGCCCAGAGTTACAGTACCGTATCTTCCGGGGGCCTTATTTTCAGGGGGATGCCTTATATTTCAGCAAAATGTAAGTGTGCCTTATTTTTGGGGGAAACAGGGTATGAAGACATTGGGTGTAATGGGAATTAATGATATATATTAATAAGCCTAAAATGTCTCATTTACCAAAAAAGAAACCTGGATGTCCAGCTATTTATGATTGTATTGACTGTAAAGGGGGTCTAACATGATTATCAATAGATTTTTTGTTAGATTCAATAAAACCATTTAATATCAGATATATATATATATATATATATATATATATATATACATTGATCTGAACTGACCATTCCAATTTAAACATTTAACAAGGGGGATAGCTTCCTAGCTAATGCTAACCAATACAAGGGATATAAACATGTCTTTGTGGTTCATAGGGAGAGCCTCTCACTGTTTATTGATTATGCTGGTAGATTGGTACATGGCCGTATTCCAGATAAATGATCAATATGATGGAGATAATAGATGTGCATCCAACCAAGCAACCCCAGTGATCCTAATATCCTATTACAGAGTGCTGGGAACTTTTCCTAAGTTCAGCTTCCATAGGACTTTCTGTGAAACTGTTAGAAACAAAATAAAAGGCACCATTACTGCTCATTTGTTCCGGCTCATTAATGAGCCAAAGAAAAAACATTTACTGTATACTTCCAAGCTAAAATAAACTTTCAAGTAACTTTAGTGTGAAGCACATGTGGAACCTCTCTCTTTGGTAAACCAATATTACTGGACAACGTTTAAGGATAATTTAGAAGCGATATAGACACCAAATAAATAAAAACAATGAGAAGGTATACAGGACTCCATCACAAAGAAATATTCAACTTATGAATCCTGTCTACAGGCATATTAGGACTCGGGCTGGCTGACAGAATCCCCAATGACAGCATGAAACATGTTTTCAATATCAGGCTATTATCCACAATAACAGAGCCTGGACCTCCGAGAGTCCTGTTATCATTCCATGACCCGGCTACCAGCTCATATCTCAATGATGACGGTCAACCAGAAATAAAAGTAAAAATATTCCGTTATGACATACTGCATTAAAATGTCCTGTTGTGTTCCTCTACAACCTGCCATGACTTATATCTCACTGGAATGACTTTCTGCTGAGAACTCCTGTGTGTTATGTTATTAAATATAGTTATTGATGTCTAGAAAGTTAGTGGTACTTAGAAATAACTTCCCCAGATGCAGCGTCAAATCATAATAACATCCAAATCTGAATGGGGGGCAGTCTGGATGCTCCGAATGTACTTTATTGTAAAATAAAATGATAGCATGGGACAAACAAAGTTTAATAGAAGTTATAATGACATAATGTGTATATTTCTATATGACTGTTGTGAACTCAGCCACTGTATGTGTAGCTATTAAACCCCCCATACACATTTAGATTACTCCATTCAAGTTTCTTTAGATCTACCAACAACTATGTAGTGCTGGGTCCTCCCTGATAGAATACATAGTGATTGGAAGGATTAGAAAGGTCCTCATATTGGTAGAACAAAAGTTGATTGAACAGACATTGTATGGTAACATATTTAAGACTCGTATAGTGATGATGTGCAGTAACCCACAGCAGTAACATCAGAATCATGTTCTGTTATGTCTTCCAGGACAGGCACGCATTTATTAGTGATAACCTGGGGTATCAGAGACCCCTGATATCTATCCAGTCCTCTAGGATGGATCACAGCAATGACAGAGCTCAGCACACCCGGCACTGACAGTGGCAGCATTCATGGCAGCTCTCTCCGGCACTCATCCACAGCCAGGCTAGCGGGCACTGCACCTGGCTCTCCCGGCTCGCTTGTGGGGCCCGGGCGCCATTGTTCTCTGGGACTTTGGTGGCTGAGCAGGACAAGAGGAAATTACCCTGTTTACTTTAATTGAGGGGGGAGCAGGAAAGCAGCTGGGGAGATAAGAGAAAAGAGGAAACTGGGTGGAGAATAAGACTGAAAAGTGGATGAAAAGAAAGAGGAAAAGGGAAACTGAGCTCAACAAGCTGGGAGAGCAGATAATCCTAATATTCATACCACTACTAATAATAATATAAGGGGCTCTGTGATTTTCAGCAACACGTGGATAATGTGCTTAACGACCGCACCAGCGTTCCCCATATATGTAGAAGAGAGAAGCAGCTGGACTACAGAGAGAACTTTGTCTGTTATTTTATATATATATATATATATATATATACATACTTATATACAAGTCTTATTGGGTATATTAGAAATAGACATGTGCCGTGTCCACTACAGATTCAAATAATCTGGTTGGTTGCTACAGGTTCCTGAACATCATCTTTACTCTCTGCCCCAGAAATAAGGAAATATCAATAAATGTTATTCAATAGAACATGTAACCCCCAATAATCAGCAGCTATATGTAAACATGTGCACAGTCTATATACATATGTATGCTGATGGTGTGTATGTAAAAGTTATGATAGGAAGTATAGTCTGCAGTGTCATCCTTATCCATACATAGGTGCTCTGTGCCTGTCATCCATGCCGCACTCTATCTAATAAGGATCCTGTGCCCTCCATGGAGCACTCATCCCTGGCACAGACCATGCTCAGTCATCTTGTGCCATGTGTGCCTCTGTTTACAAGTCACAACAACCAGAGGAGGGATGATGATGACCCCATAGAGAGCAATCAGTGAAGATGATACAGAGTAGTCACTGAACATACACTGATTGCCCTGGTCATCTCCATCCTACAGATTCACCTGATTATTCAGCTAATGAGGATGATAGAAGGAATCCACACTGGATGCTGGGAAACTTCCCAAAGTCAGCCCCTCTTTTCACATGACATAAGGCTCCCACACCAGGACAGGGATATTATTAGGTATCAGCTATTTAAATTCCCCGACCAGGTCAGAAGAGTACACATAGACACCATGTCATGTGAATTAGAGATAGACGAATAGAGCGTATTTACTAAGCTAGAAGACAAGGATGAGGATCGCTATACCAGCACCCCACAAATTCCGAGGTGTTCCCCTGTGATATAAGAGTCCATATCATGGGGGCTGTGTGCACCCCTGTCCGTGTCTGGTTCTAGATCGGGCTGTGACAGTTGCACGCGCTGCACACTTGTCCTGTCAAACTCGCAGCTAGTTTAGTACATCGCGCACATCATCCCATCGCGGCACTCACCAGAGTATGGTCCAGCAGCCACAGCAGGCAGAAGTCCGGCCAAAGTCAGCAGGCAAGTGGCAAATATTTTCCCCATTGCGGCTCCAGAACTCCAAAAACCAAGAAGTTGCGACAGTTGGGAAGAGAGCACAAATCAGCGCACAGACGCTGGAAAGTGGCGGCGGCGGCGGTCAGTCCGTGTGTACGGATGGAGTCGGCGAAGTTTGCATGTCCCACTTGGCTGCCAGTGTCCTATGTGGAGAGGAGTGTCAGTGATCCTGGATGTAGTAATACGAGTGTCCTGCTGCAGCTCCTCTCCTCCGCTGCCAGCGCGCCGCCCCTCACACTCTCTGCTGCGCCTTCTGGATTAGGAACTCTGGCGGTGACTTACCGCCCCTCCCGGTGCTGGGAAGCGGCATCCCCGGCGCGCCTGTAGACGTGCCGCGGTGACACTAGATGGCCGCTAGATGGCGCAGACGTCTATACCGCCTATAGGCAGCGCAGGCTTCATCAGCGGACTGACACTGCAGTCTATGGACTGCACATCACCCACACTGGGCTCATCGACAGGAAGGAAATCATTCCTGTACATCTTGTCTATACTTTTATGTCACTTCTAAATCTTCTAAATCACTCTCAACGTGTTCTCAAATACATGGCACAAAGTGTGGGGCGGTTTGGTGCACAAGTAAAATGCACTTTTGAGGGCCCTTTCACACTATATGCGTTTCAACATATATTTTAAAAAAAAATGCATCTGCACATTACATCTGCTATTGCATTTTTTAACATATCAATAAAAAATGCATGCAGCAGGGTGTAATAAAAAAAATGCATGCGGAAACGCTGTGTTTTTAAAAACACGCATTGGTTTTCTATGAGAAAACGCAGTACTGTAAAAAAGCGACGCCACGCATATAGTGTGAAAGGGTTAATATAAAGGTCATGCGCGACAGTTACATAGATTTGCTGTGGAATTCCTGTGAACTTGCAGATCGCACACAGGAGGTTTTCCTAAAAATGAATGGCAGCACACATGGTGGGCATTTACCTTTCAATTTACTGCTCAATTCACATTTTAACCACCACATCATATTGATTACTTTCCTTCACCCTCAAAATATCAAGAAAATCTGTCAGACACTTTGAACAATCCACTGAAATTTGCCAACATGTTCAATCACTGTGGATTGATTTTAGGTTTTATTTCCATTACCTTTTGTAATGGAAATAAAACCCCTTAGTGTTTCTGGGGGCACCATCTCATCCAGCACTGTCTTGTCAGTACTGCTCTGGACGAGACGGTGTAGTCCGGTAAAGATCGGAGCCCCGGCGGTGCAAACACATCTTTCTGCGCTGTCCCAGTGGCTCTGATCATCAGTACTAGCTTCTGCACTAACGCTGATGTCAAGAACCCCCCCCCCCCCCCCCCCCCCCCCCCCGTCACGACATCACATCAGGGCGGCGGTGTGAGATTCGAAAGTAAATTGCACGAAAACAGTCGTTTATGGAGAAAACTGTTTTCAGTGTAATTCCCCATATGTTCCATTTGAAGTTAACCCTCCCTCCCCTGGTGTGTTCATCACACCAGAGGAGAGAGGGTGCCAAAGGGAATTGTACTGGATACAGTGATAATTGTATCCAATACAATGCAAAGAGAAAAAAACAGAAAACACATTTCCAATTGTAATAAAAACTTTATTATATGCAAAAAATAAATACATAACATAATGTTTTGAAATCTATCATACAAAATAAGTATTTTAGAGATTTTATCATTCAAATGATACCTTTTATATTTTTTGAAATGTAATTTTTTTATATAATTGTGTGTTTCACACATTATTATATTCAGGATGTCTACTAGACCCTTGTACGGACATATTTTGGGAAGTTACAGGTCTACAACATGAAAAAAACATTCTATTTAAGTCTATGGTGTGCTTTTGGTACAGGAATCTGGACCTTACAACAGCGCTAGGGAGGTTAAGGCTAGGCTTGCACAGTTAATTGGGAGCCGCCCATTGCGTCTGTGTACAGCAGTCACAGAGCGGACACAAAACCTTCCTAGTGCTCAGCCCAGTACACTTTTTGATTTTCCTCCCCTCTAGACATCGGTTGGTCCCAGAATCAAGAGGTGGCTGTGGCTTTCAGGAGCACAGGTAAGTTTTGGCGATCGTGGTTCGGGCAGTGCTCTGAATGCACAGGGTTTGTCTCAACAGTTGTCCATAATGTTTAATGGACGTCTTTGGCAGGTTATTGAAAGTCATCCGCTGAGCAGTTAGACCATATGAACAACCACTGCATAGAGTAGAGGTGAGCAAACGAAGGCCAGGGGACCGGATCGGCCCTTTAGCTTTCTTTTCTTGCCTTTTGTCACCTGGTTCAAAAGATGCTCCCCTCCTCTCCACTCTGCAATGAGTGCACATAATGCCTAGAGGTGTCTTACAAAAGTGCAGGGAATTTTAGAAGATAACAAGGTCCCTGTCATACATCGCCTATTACACATCACCACAATCATTAGTGATGCTAGTGATGCATGGAATTGACACATCTATGGTGGGTCGACCATTACAGGCTCTTGGTCCGGCACTTTTATTTAACCTCCCTAGCGCACCGCCCGTATCGCGCCGTTTACAACGGCACGATACTGGCGATCAAGACTGTGTACAGAGTACACTGCCTGCCGTTTCCGGCATCTTGCCGGAGCTCTACGCGCAGCTGTTGTCATTACTGACAACAGCTGCGTGAGAGGGGAAGCCGGCGCTCCTCCATTAACATGGAGGTCTATGGCGCCGGCCCCCTCCCCGCCCCCTTCCGCGTCACCGTGACGCGATCGGGGCGGTGCCGCCAACCCGGAAATGCTGCAGCGATGAAGACAATCGCTGCAGCTTTCCGGGGAGGCATCGGGTCTCCCCGCTGCCTGCTTTCCCGGCGGTTGAGGCGAGCCTGAAGCTCGGACGAGCTAGGCTCGTCTCAACCGCTAGGGAGGTTAAGAAGCCAATGTGGCCCACTGGTCAAAAAGTTTGCCCACCCCTGGTATAAAGTGTTCCATTGTTAAAGCACAGCTAATGATCAATCAGCTTTAAAATGTAAAGATGATGTACCAACACCCATTCAACACACACACACACTGTAATGGTTCAATGCTTCTTTATAATTAAAGTGGATGTATACTCAAAAAAATAAATGTATACTCAAAAAAATACATGATGGTGGCCTAGCGCTCTACAATCCTAATATATACAGAAGATACGGAAAGTATGCAGACCCCCTTAACTTTTTCACTTTTTTGTTATATAGCAGCCACTTGCTAAAATCTTTTCTTTCCCTCATTAAAAAAAGTTATTTTTGTTCCTCATTAATGTACACACAGCACCCCATAGTGACAGAAAAACACAGAATTGTAGACATTTTTGCAGATTTATTAAAAAAGAAAAACTGAAATATTACATGGTCGTAAGTATTCAGACCCTTTGCTGTGACACTCATATATTTAACAGTCAATTACTTCAGATTATCCTTGAGATGGTTTTACGCCTTCATTTGGGTCCAGCTGTGTTTGATTATACTGTTTGGACTTGATTAGGAAGGCCCCACACCTGTCTATATAAGACCTTACAGCTCACACGGCATGTTAGAGCAAATGAAAATCATGAGGTCAAAGCAACTACCTGAAGAGCTCAGAGACAGGATTGTGGCAAGGCACAAATCTGGCCAAGGTTACAAAAAAATCTGTGGTTCCTAAGAGCACAGTGGCCTCCATAATCCTTAAATGGGAGACGTTTGAGATGACCAGAACCCTTCCTTGAGCTGGCCATCTGGCCAAACTGAGCTATCAGTGGAGAAGAGCCTTGGTGAGAGAGGTAAAGAAGAACCCAAAGATCACTGTGGCTGAGCTCCAGAGATGCAGTCAGGAGATGGGAGCAAGTTGTAGCGCTCAACCAGTCTGGGCTTTATGGCAGAGTGGCCACTCCTCAGTTCAAGACACATAAAAAGCCCTTCAATAAAAACTTGAAGGAATCCAAGATGGTGGCAAATAAGATTCTCTGGTCTGATGAGACTAACATAGAACTTTTTGGCCTTAATTCTAAGCTGTATGTGTGGAGAAAACCAGGCAGTGCTCATCACTTGTCCAATACAGTCCCATCAGTAAAGCATGGTGGTGGCAGAATCATGCTGTGGGGGTGTTTTCAGCTGCAGGGACAGGACGACTTATTGCAATTGAGGGAAAGATGAATGCAGTCAAGAACAGGGATATCCAGCATGAAAACCTTCTCCAGAATGCTCAGGATCTCAGACTGGCAGAAGGTTTACCTTCCAACAAGACAATGACCCTAAGCTCACAGCTAAAATAAAAAAGGAGTGGTTTCACAACAACTCAGTGACTTGAATGGCCCTGACTTAAACCCAATTGAGCATCTCTGGAGAGACCTAAAAATGTCTGTCTACCAACGTTTACCATCCAACCTGACAGAACTGGAGAGGATCTGCAAGGAGGAATTGCAGAGGATCCCCGAATCCAGGTGTGAAAATTGTATTGCTTCTTTCCCAAAAATGGGGTCTAAATACTTAGGACCATGTGATATTTCAATTTTTCTTTTTAATATATGTAGTGTAGTATATATAGTGTTTTTCTGTCAATATGGGGCGCTGTGTGTACATTCATGAGGAACAAAAAAGAACGTAAAAGATTTCAGCAAATGGCTGCAATATAACAGAGAGTGAAAAATTTAAGGGGGTCTGAATTCTAGAGAGAGATTCCATATTTACCTGCCAGTCTAATTTGGTGCAATTTTGAGAGTGGCCACTGGGGGGCGCCTATGGTAGTTTTCAATGAGGAAAACACCTGTCATTTTCAATACACAGCAAAATTACCTATTTTCCCGGCTGTTACTGCTGACATAAAGTCTGTGTTTGGTACATGTCACACTAAAGAACTGTCACTTTGAGCATTTGTTCCTCCTTCAACGTGTTTCACCTGTGGGGCTTCTTCAGGGAGGTGTATGGAACAATGTCAATACTGTGACTCACAAAATATGTTTTTTTTGTGTTGTCTTGTACAATACTCAGAGCAAATGAGTTAGAATGTGCAGAGACATCCTCCAGAGGAGACACAGTGTGGTGGACTGGAACTTCATCATCCTGCTTTGCATGACACTGTGGATGGGATTTAGATGCTAGAGGGATGGCTGGATTACCTGAAAACATACTTGGCATACCCTTTACACTGTGAAGTCCCCCCTGGTACTTGACTACCAGTCGGACCCCCCTAGAGCACCATTAGTCCATAATTGGAGGACGTCTCTGCACATTGGAACTCATTTGTAGTGGAAGAAAACAACAAAAACTTCTGAGTCACAGTATTGACATTGTCCCATACAAGAATCCCAGTGGGTGAAACGCGTCGGAGAAGGAACAAATGCTCGAAGTGACAGTTCTTTAGTGTGACATCTCATTTCTTTTTCTTGAATGTTTCTTGAACTGATAAATGTATATGTCCTGGTGGGACTTTTTATGGTGGAACATATATACCTTGAATAATTGATGTGCAATATATACTTTTTAAATACATTTTGTAATTTTAGTGCAACTATGATTTAAATGAAGACCTTTTAACTAACTAAAGCTGGGCATAGACAGGTTTTTTCCTGTCGACTGCCGGGCCGACCGAACAGGCATGATGCCGCCGACCATTACTTCAGCTGGGGACTAATGGGATGCACCCGATTCTCTGCCAACCGCCGTTCGATCGCTGGAAGGCACACGGCGGCCGATCGGCTGTTGAATCGAGAAGGAACCGGCCAGGCTATGCCCAGCTTAAGAGAATTCAGAGTGACCTATGTGCCCATAATACCATCAATTTTTTAGTTGATGGGGTCCCATGCCTCATATAAGGGCAAAATTTTTTTTCTATTAACTCACAGGTAGGGCACGCCCTTTTCTGATTGTTGACATTGTTCCCTGCTTTTTAGTATTTGAATTGATAAATCTTAAGTTGTCCATTTTCCATGCAAATGTATGTAGTCCTACATTTTATGTGTGTATTCTCACCCCACTTAACATATATTTGTTAAGATCAGTGGAATTGCACTAGTATCCTACTACTAAAAGTCATGTGATGTTTTTGCTGCAGAAAATGCTGTTTCAGGAGCAGATGGCAGATGGTCACATGACTAGATGCCTAGCTGTCTGGACATGTGACTTCTGATGAGTGACAGTCAGACTGAAGTAAAGATGTTCTTTTGTAGAGGAAATCAGATGACAAAGTACCCCGATAACTGGATGAATAAGGGCTTGTTTCCACATACGTTAGTAAGTATACACTTAGCGGGGACCCCAACGTAGCAGATACACTTACCTGCTCAGCGGAGGATCTGTCTTCACGGCGCCAAGCCACTCCACTGCTGCAAGGCTCAATGTAGTTGAATACGTTGAGTTTCTGCACCGGCGTATGTGTAGACAGACCATCTGCCATGCAGGCAATGTCTATCTGCTACGTCAGGAGCCCGCTAAGCGTATACGAGGGTCCCGATGTATGTGAAAACTTACCCTAACACCACTAGTTCCCCCTGCAATGCTTACTGCAGTTTTCAGATTATGTTGCCTTTCATGTCTTCAAGTACAGTAACTAAAGCCCAAAACTTTTGGATTTAACAGGAAGAAGTAGTTATTTCTATACTGCTGGGAAAATTCACTCAAAAAGTTATTAAGTAAAGTCTGCATTTGTAGAGTTCTCTAGTCTTGTTGTATAAAATACAAAATGTATATTCATTCTTACTTTCATACCCAGTGGTAAAAATAATAACAATAGTAATAGTAATTATGTATCAACCCAAAACAATAATGGGTGGCATAACAATAAGCTAGGTAAAGGTTACACTATAGGTGGCAATGTGAGTTCATCTATCAGTCCAATGAAGTGATCATCCATGAAAGGAACGATTTACAGCTAACTGATATTTACAGCTCCTATGACAGCAGTAATAAAAGCCTCTGATATCTCTAAGTGGTTATCAATGGGGCAGTCATGCTGGAGTTCCCTCTGTGACATGATGGTGAGAGATGACAGTGCTGGGAGTGCATTCTATACATTATAACAACTGATAGATGAGCTGTACTGTGCTCAGCAAGAACAGTGCACATCTAGAGGGATGCTGGAGATGCTTTTTCTATAAAATACAAGCTATAGGATTTTAGGATCTTCTAAAGAGGAATGATGTCACAAACACCCATAGAACACACACAGACTACTTTTAGGGGTTTATGCATCCATGTTTTCACCAAAGATTTATCTAAAAAGCGCGATTTTCTGGTTCTTCCAGAAACCATGCTTCTGCATGCATTAAGATACACTCTTTTATCAATATTTATTTTATACATCCTGATGAAGTGACAAAAGAGTCACAAAACGCTTATATACAAGCAACCAAGCGTTGATGAATTTCTGTTCTTATCAATAAAGGAGTATTTTCCTTTTTTTTACGGGCGCCTCAACTCGAGCCTTTCTTTTAAAGCGGACCTACCACGTTGTAGGTCACTTTGCACTATCAGCATCAGGCTGCC
>CM070036.1:48487516-48499560 GCA_036250615.1 Ptychadena robeensis | reverse complement strand
TATTTCTGGGTTTAGAAGAGGTGACAAAACGCCTCCTGCCATGTCTTTTCTAAATATGGATGCTTTCCCTGGGACATGGTAGGTCTTAATGTAGCACTGACACCCGTGGGTGCTGCTGTGTGTGTGTACCTTCGGGTCTTCTCCTGCGGCAGCTTCCAGCGATTCACCTTCCCTGGACCCCAGCCCGACACACCAAGGAGAGGAGGGTTGGAATAACAATAATGATTTATTAATGACCATGGGTGTCACACAGAGGTGGCCCTGGTATTAGCCCTGTAAACGCGGGCAGGTATGGATACAGAAACAAGGCAGAATGTATAACAGTAAGATACAACAGATAGAAGCAATACTATTACCACAATATCACTAAGGCAGCAAGGTAACTCTAACGGAGACAAATACCATGAGCATCCCCCCCTTAGCTGGTTCTTTAACTATACAGTCCGGTACCACGTTGGGGCCCTTGCAGGAATAGCAGAGAGAGAGCACGCTGGCTCTTATTTGTAATCCAAGTGGGAATAAAGAGAAAGGTACTTAGCTGAGTGCGCGGCCGCGTGCAGGGTCCAGTGCGATAAATGGCGCCAATGCGATCCCGCCAATCCGGTCTCCTACGATCAGGGTCCAAGATCCTCACGGCAAAGCAGCAATCCAGTCCCTAGGAGCCTCTCCACCCGAGTCTTGGCTCCTCCACTGGTCTGGTTGTCACAGCCCATTAGTGTTCACCACGCTCCCAGCTCGTCTCCCCCTCACACCAGCCTGCCTCGAACTCCTCCACTTCCTCCTTCCTGTCCCTCTCCCCCATCACTTCCTGCCCATTGTCTCTCGTACAGCCGTCTCTCTGCTGCCATCCAGTGTCCAAATTGCATAGCACATCCCCACATATAACTCACAGCTTCTAACATATTAGCAGGGGCTACATTAAGGAAAGAGGAAGGGCTTATATTAGAAGCACAGGGGGGAATAGCAGTAGGTCTTACTTTTGGGGGAGGTCTTATATTCGGGGAAACAGGGTAATGATGTCACACCGGGAGGTGGGGGGAGTTTTGCATTTAAACCTCAATGAATACAGTTTTTTGCCTAGAAAACTGTTTTCACTGCGTTTTTTTTCTAAAACTTACCCAAATTAAGCATCGATGAAGCTTCACCGATGCATCCGGGTAAGGTGGAGCCCTCCAGGTGGCGGGATTTTTTAATTCAAACAGCGGTTTCCCGCTCGCTATCGGCGGACCCGATCCGCTGACATCGGGTGCTGTGGTAAGGTCAGGTCTGCCGGCATCCTTACCAAGGAGGGGGTGCTGATCGTCCCGATAGCGCCCGGGAAACCAGCACTATCGGCATGATCGGCACCCCCTGCACCAAGTGCATTCCTTGGTGGGGATGCCGGCGGACCCAATCCCCTTAGCTAACCACAGCACCCGATGTTTCTGCAGCAGGAACATCGGGTGCTGTGGATAGCACGGAAACACACACACACATTTACAACACACCTACATATATACAGTGAGGAACACAAGTATTAGAACACCCTGTGATTTTGCAAGTTCTCCCAATTAGAAACCATGGAAGGGTCTGAAATTCACATTGTAGGTGCATTCCCATTGTGAGAGACAGCATTTTAAAAAAGTCTGGAAATCACATTGTATGATTTATAAAGAATTTATTTGTATTGCATATAAGTATTTGAACAGCTGACAATCAGCAAGAATTCTGGCTCTCAAAGACCTGTTAGGCTAAGTTTACACTGGCGATTCCTGAGCAGCTGGCAGCTCGGAAACCGCCAGTGTGCTCCCGCAGCAGCGTGATAAACGACTCCCTGTAGTCGTCTGCAAAACAGTGCAGGTGATTACAGGGCGTCTAATTAAGGACCCCATAGACTTTCTATAGGACGGCCGCCCGAAAACCGACCGGCGGACGCCTAATGTGGTCTAAACGGTCGTTTACCTGGCAGTAAAAAACCGCTGTTAAAAGACACCAGAAAAAAATGTGGACCTCCACAAGGCTGTAAAGGGCTATGGGGCATTTGCCAAGCAGCTTGGTGAAAATAGATCAACTGTTGGAGCAATTGTTAGAAAATGGAAGAGGCTTAAGACTGCTGTCAGTCTCACTCGGACTGGGGTTCCATATAAGATCTCACCTCCTGGGGTTCAGTAATGATGAGAAAGGTGAGCAATCATGACACAAACAGAGCTGGGACCACAGTTTGAAAGGTCACTGTCGGTAGAACACTGTCATTTCAAATCATGCATTGCACAGAAGGTTCCCCTGCTCAAGTCATCACATCTGTGCCCATCTGAGGTTTGCCAGTGAACATCTGGATGATCCAGAGAAGGCATGGGAGAAAATCATGCGGTCAGATGAGACCAAAGTAAAACTTTTTGGCCTAAACTTCACTGGAGGAAAAGGATGAGTTGCATCCCAAGAACACCATACATACTGTGAAGCATGGGGGTGGTAACATCAAGCTTTGAGGGTGCTTTTCTGCAAAGGGCACAGGATGACTATACCGTATTAAGGAGAGGATGAATTGGGCCATGTATTGTGAGATTTTGAGTAAGTGGCCTAGCCGGTCTCCAGACATAAATCCAATAAAAATCATTGGAGGGAGCTGAGATCTGTGTGGAGGAGTGGATCAAAATCTCTGTTGCAGTTTGTGCAAACCTGGTCAAGAACTACAGGAAAAGTTTGACCTCTGTAATTGCAAAGAAGGGCTACTGGACCAAATATTAACACTGATTTTCCCAGGTGTTCAAATACTTATGTGCTGCAGTTCAATACAATTTTTTTTTTTACAAATCATACAATGTGATTTCCTGATTTTTTTAAATGCTGTCTCTCACAGTGAAAATGCACCTACAATGTGAATTTCAGAGCCCTCCATGATTTCTAAGTGGGAGAATTTGCAAAGGGTGTTCAAATCCGTATGCTCCTCACTGTATATATATATCAAACTTTTTATTACCTCATTTAAAATGAATTTTGACTCAATTTTGAAAAAATTACATAACATTATCACATAACATAAGTTAGATATTTGTTAAATCAGAACAGTCTTATTTTTTATTCTTCGTGGAAAAAACATTGACAATTTCGTTGTGTTTCTATGCAGCAAAAAATATAAGAACTAAACATTTACACGAACATTGTAAAAAAATCTCGCTATACTAAAGGTTTTCCACTTGTAAAGACATAATAATAACAGAATAGTAAGTGAATCTTAAAGTGTGTAAAAAAACAGTCAAGGGTTAAGAGCTTCATACGTTCGCTGTGTATGTAACATACAGAGTAGTATGTGAATTGTATAATATAATATAGTACCACGGTCATGGTTATATGTGAATAGAATAGATTACTTTACATGATATATTCTGTAGGATGTGTGTCACCTAATTGATCTAATGGTGATATTGTGTGATAGAGAATCAGTCATATACACAGCCGCATTGATAAATCCATGTGAAAACCAACAATGGAAAGTACACAAATCTCAGAGTCCTGGGAAAGCCAATAATGTGTTTGAATATCTCTGTATTTTCATATCTCACCCACAGAATTCAATTTTCAGGCCTAAATTTGTAATATTCTAGATAACAATGGAAATGTAAACACTCTCAGGACTGACACAAGGAGTATGTTTACCAGACACAAACATATGGATTCTCACACTCTTAGGCCACACACCTTCCTAATTGAGGGCTAAAGAAAACCATATTCTTTGTTATCTTATAATTCTCAAACAAGCAATAATTTCAACTTACAAATATTGCATTCAAGGTACTACCGTGTTTCCCAAAAAATAAGACAGTGTCTTATATAAATTTTTGCTCCCAAAGATGCCCTACGTCTTATTTTCGGGGGATGTCTTATTTTTGCATGAAGAAGAATACGGTACTGGGGTATCAGGGTGGGGGGATCACTTAAATTGACACAGGGGGGGGATGAGAGGAGGGAATCAAAATGGCACAGGAGACTCACCTCCTGTGTCATTTTGATTGCCCCTCTGACCCCCCCTTTCCAGAGTTACAGTACCCTACCTTTTGCGGTGCCTTATTTTTGGGGGATCGCCACATATTTCAATGTGAGGCAAAAACGAAGTGTATTTAGAGTGCAGTAACAGTGGTTCAGCCATGTCTTATTAACATTATTATTATTATTATAATGTATTACCAGTACTATGAATGTATCCCATCACAGCTGAACTACTACACTCTTCCAAAGTTGTTCTTCAATGACTGCATGCTGCTTTTCTCAAAGTATGCCCAAGGACTCTTTTACACTTTACGTTGTGTACCAGCAATGCATACATTGGCATTAATGTTAATGCGTTAGCACTAGGAGTGTATGGGAAATGATCACCCTGTGTGTGATAGCACTAATGTGTAACGCAGCACACACAATTGTCTACAATGAAGTAATGGATAGTGCACCATGTTGCTTTAATGGAGAGTAGAAAGTTGATGCATGGAAACTCAGTATCTTATGTGAGCATTACCAATGGGGTCTGTATGCACGCTCTTCAGAACTGCTACCCAGACAGCCATATCAAATATGGTACATGGTTCTCCAAAAGTACAGCTGGCTATAGATTTTTCATCTTTTTGGACTTACCATAAGTGGTGGAAATTGAGTATATGAGTCATAAAAAGTCAGGTTGGAAAATTTCAATTGTTCTTACAAGAAACTTTTTTTACTTTTTTTTTATGATTTGTATCATGGCGCGTACACACACCTTTATCTTCATCACTGGAAAGGATTAGAATTTATGGAACCAATTGTGCATCTATTAAACTGTGTGTTAGTACCATTAGTCAATATTGACATTGCACAAGTTGTTCTAATTGAATCATCAATTGAACACAATTGGTGTATGGCTTCCTTGAGATCTCTTTAATAATTCCCGTGCACCTATAATTCAGGCATAAAATATATTCCAACTATTTATTCTACATGTATTGAATATTAACACCCTATGAAGCAGAATTTTAACTTGAAATGTGCATATTAGTGTATTTTTATATATAGTGCAGCTTTAGATATTGGATAAATAAATATATATATATTATAAAAAGATACATGACCCATGTGCATAATACTCACAGGTGTCTCTAATAGTAACACCAGTCTGGCAGCACCAATATAAGTAATTGTATGGTTTCATTTTTTTTGTTCAATCTTGAGTTGTTTTGATGGTTTCCTACACATATTTAAAGAATCCATGCTGTTGGTGTGATAAATTGACATTTGCCATGTGTAAGGATCCGAACCCATGGACACTCCAGTGTCTGGCTGCAGCTCTGTCCCTTGAGCCACCAGAATTTTTGCTTAGTACCTTGTACAAAGACACTGAGTTACCTAGTTCTCGTTGAACCCTGAACCCTTGGTCACCATCGGCTTTTGACCTATGCTTGCTTTTGACCACGCTCCTGCTTGCTGCCTCTTGCTACCTGCTGATCCTGCCATTACTTGAGTTGCTGTTTCAGCTACTGGACTCCGGGCCTGACCACAGATTGTTACACCATGTTTGCAAAGGTTAGCGTTCTTTTTGCTCTATTAGAAACATTAGCAATTCGAACATTAGCAGTTCCTAAATAGCTGTACAGTGTATAGGACAGACAGACAAAGCTTAGTCGGGGATTTATAATGTTACATATTCCCCCATTACACTGTATCTCTATTTTTTATAATGTTTACATACACAATTAAATGTACAGAAAGAAGGAACACCTTCATTGTGGTAAATAGTTTAAAATGTATTTTTTCATGGAATAATACTGAAGATAGGACACATCAAATGTAAAGTAGTCCATGTACAGCTAAAAAATTATAAATGTCCAAATTGTGTCCCAATGAATAAATGTCCCATAGTGGCAATATTTTGTGTGCCCATCATTATTTTCCCGTACTGTCTGAACTCTGCATAGAGTTTACTAGAGCTTCACAGACTGCAACTGGAATCCTCTTCCACTCCTCTATGATGATATTCTAAATAGGGTTAGGGCCGCTTCTCCCTAACTAATGCATAGGGCCCCAGACACCCTCAGCTGGTCCTCGCCAGGCCCCTAATGTCCTCCCTTGCACACATATTCCGCACCCTCCCTGAAACGGGTGCCCTCCCTCCTGATCCGGGCAGGACGGTGCGGGGGTTGTGGAGGTGGAGGGGGAAGGAGAGGAAGGAGGAGCAGCATGTTCCCTTTCTTCTTCTCCATTAACACCCCCTTGTTCAACAGGGGGCCCTAGGCAAGAAATGGCCCTGGTTAGGGTTTAGGTTTGAAGACATGCTTTAGCAAGGCAGTAGTAGTCTTGGATGTGTGTTTAGGATCATGTTGGAATACTGCTCGACTCAGTTTCTCAAAGGAAGGGGTCATGCTCTCACATGTTGGCATTCTTGGTTCTATCAATAATCTATATATCCAATTTACCATGAGGTGTCATGCTGACCAAATGTAACACACCTGCTCCCCATTCACACATGAGACCTTGTAACAAGAGTCACATATTCAAAAAATGTGGAAACTATTGACTTGGAGGTATACTCTGTTGCCAGAGGTTCAGCAATTAATGGCTGTGTGTTAGATTAATATGTGGAGCCAGCAAATTTACATTGTTGTAAAGTTGTAAACTGGTTACTTTACATTGTATCCAAGTATCAAATCTTTAGTGTGGCCCCATGAAAAGATATTATAAACTATTTACCAACATGTCAGAAGTGTATGTTTTTTGTGAGATAGTGTAAATCTCCCCAAGCCAGTTTTCATAAATGTGTATGTGTGCTCCCTATTTTTGTGAGCAAAGTAAAAATGCAGTTTTGGGGGAAAACATCATAATTTGCCGAATTTCTGCGTAACAGAACAAGAGGATAGACTTGGACTTCATGATGAGAATTGTTAAACAATGCAGATACAGTAGGTAAATACTCGGTAAGCAGATGAATTAAACTTATTACATTCCAAATAGCCCACTCTAGTAATAAAGCTGAAGCTAATGGGTAATTGCTGTAGCTGAATTGTAAAAATCTCACTCGTGGGCAATGCAAGCATGAAAACATATCCCGCAATGCTGGTCCCGGTGACTGGATGAACGGGCTGCCTAAAATATGGAAAATCTATTAAAGTTTAACCCTAGCCAAATGTTATTGAATTGTATCTATAGCAGTGAAGGCTTTAGAATCTCTGCCAGGGTGTATTGTTGTCTGGGACGCCATTGTACAAAGGTTTCTCCTCCCAGGTCAGTAAAAATGTGAGAAGAATTCACAGACACTATCATTCTGCTAACATTTTAACAAGCTGTAAGAAAATTTGATCCATCTAAAGCTGGGCATAAACATCTCGATTTTCCATACGATTTCTGTGAGATCGATCACTGGAATCAAATGCTGCAATCGATTGATCAAAAATCGATGCATGCACAAAGTGATCAATCGATTGATCTGACCTGTCTGTAAAATGTAGCCATCGCTTGGGAATCGCGGAACATTAATGGAGACATGCGATCGTTTCTATCGATCGACCTGTTGGCATCCAACCCATATTACATCATTTCCGATTAGAACAGCTGCGAGCTAGTGATTGCATTATCCATGATTGATTGATCGCGGTAAGGAATCGACCAGAAATCAAAGACGTCATATGGTGCAGAGTGCGATCAATTCTGTAATTGGAATCATTTCCAGAATTGCATGCACGATCATTTAAAAGATTGATCTCTGGGAAATCTTAATGTCAATGCCCCTAATATAAAGCCCCTAATATGGTCCTGGACAGCCCCTAATTCTGTGTACCTCAGGCTTTTTGCTGTGTTGCATGTAGGAGAAGAAAGTACAGTAAATAAAAAATAAATGACATAGATGGCTAAGAAACCATGGCTGCAATGTGATTTAGCACTGTTCCTTCCCTGCTACTCCAGAGTCTGGGACCCTGAACAAACAAATGGCAACCACGGTTATCCCTATCTATTCCCAGACCTTTTACCTGGAAAACACCTGGGACCATAGCCCATAATATGGGGAGATATACCAGCCACCCATTCTTTGGATCCTCTACAATATATATATATATATATACAGCAGGGGCACATGACAATCACATTCAAGTAGGCTGAAGTGTTTATTTTAACTTTAATAACAAAAATATAGATGATAATCCTCTTGTATATGGTTTGCATGCCAACATCCCAATTCTACATTAAACCAATAGGGAAAAGGAACTTTTCCATGAATATCTTCTAAAGGTCAAGGGGACTTTTAAGGCATCAGTGTAATCAATTGTTTATAATAAATTGTAATACATTGTACAAGTAAAAACATTGTACAGTTATACAGTAAACACAAATTCACAATACAAAAACAGTGTAAGACGTTTGCATGACTAGTGATGGCCGAACATCAGCTGGGGCTGTTCGCGAACAGGCGAATCGAACTTCTGCAAATACCCGCTGCGAACATGCGAACGGCGAATCTCCATTGACTTTAATGGAGGGCAAAATTTTCAACCCTATAGGTCATATTTGTAGCCAAAATACCAATAAAAAAGTCAAAAGGGTGCGACCACCTGGACAGTGTCATGCCAGAGGGGGATCAATGGCTAAACTTCTCTCCCAAAATATGGATTTTTTAAAATGCTGTTTTTTCAGGTCTAATGGCCGGAAATCACATCTAGATACAGATTTTGCCAAAAGTTACCGGACAGCACTTTCTGCAGCGCATCACATTTTGTCAGATCCCTCTGCAATGCATAATACAGCATACCCCACAACCAGAGAAGGACTTTTGTGGCTCAGTAATGATGAACTACATGTAACAGTACACCTTAGCTATAGTTACAGATCACTGGATGGAGTATAATAGCAAAGTAGCTAAGCTATCCATCAATCAGCAGCAGCTTTCCCTATCTATCTAGTACTGGAGACACGGGGTAAATGTAAAAATGGCCACTGGGGGGGGGCTTCTTTTATAAGGGGGGGTATTCTCCAGGAGCAAAAGGAAATGTTATTGGCTGAACTGTTCCACCTGACTATAGGGTGAGGGGTTGCACTTTGTCTCCACGTTAAGGTATAGGGGGTGGGTAGAACACCCATAATGTTCGCCGGCATTGCGAACTGCGAACATGCTATATTCACTGCGAACTGTCCGCCAGGCGAACTTTTCAGCCATCACTAATCACCACTAAACAAAGTAAATGCATATCAATAAACAAATTAAGTCACAGTGTAAGAATGTGTAGAAAGTCTTAAATCCACTTACTCCTGATGGAGATGGTTGAATCCCAACTTAATCAAAGGTGTTAAAATAGTCTTAAACTGAGGGCCACAGTTGATGGGTACAGCAACAGTTCCTTTTAACTTTTCTTAGCCCTGGATACATGAAACTGCCCCCCCCCCCCCATAACTAAAGTGATGCCGAGGATGCACCAGATGAAGCAGGAATGGACACTAAAGTTCCTACATAGAAGAGGATGGTGTTTAAGCTTAGAGATTTCCTTGTTTTCTGTGTGAGAGAATAGATAGTGGCAGCTGGCTACATTTTTATCTTTATTGGGCTTTTTAGCTGCCAGCTATTCCTAAATGTATAGACTCTCTGTCAAAATTAAAGGCTAATTAAGTTGGGCTATAAAGTATGTTTAAAATGCTTTTAAAAGGGTATTGATTTTTTTTTTATTGTCAGTTAGTTCTCATTGTTCACACTCCAAGATGAAGTTGGTGCTGCCTTTAAAACTTTGCCTTTCAAATATGAAAATTATAGTGGTATTTTAAATAATATTATTATTTTCTCCTTTCTTATTCTTTGCAGATAGCTTCCAATATAGATAGCTTTAAAATTTTAGAATTTACAAAAATGTCAACCTGATTTATGTTTGCATCAAAGTTGCTGCCGAGAGTAAATGCAGATGGGAACTCTTCTTATATTAACAGCCAATAATAAGGCCTGTGGCTTGCTTTTCATTCTTGTACTAGTACACTCTGTGCCTTCTTACAGAGACAGCATGGCTGATATGATAATACCGAAGATCATCTTAACTTTGGTTTAATTATAAGATTTGACATGGTGTTTCTTATGAACATCTCTACAGTGTATTGTTTTCTAAACAAAAAAAATCATCAAACATCAAAACCACGTTGCCAGTTCATAAATAGGGATGGACCGAACTGTTCGCCGGAGAACAGTTCGGCCGCGAACTCGGCATGTTCGCCGTTCGCCTCGCCGGCGGACAGTACGGGTGTTCGACCCGTCCTGTTCGCCGGCCAGAAGAAGATCTAAATTCTTCCTCCGGCAGGATCAGAACCTGCGAGATCGTGCCGGAGGAAGAATGTCTTCACTACAAGACCGGGCATGAAGCCGGTCTTGTAGTGAAGATTCCGGCTCAGAGTAGGAAGTGACGTCAGTGACGTCACATCCGGCTCCCGCAACCAGGAACGATGCGTTCCAGGATGCGTTCCATGGACCGGATGTGACGTCACTGACGTCACATCCGGTTTTTCCGATTCAAATTCCCCGCCTAGAGGCGGGGAATTTGAATGTGTCCGCGAACAGGGCGGACGGCGGACATCTTTAAAAGTTCGACCCGCCCTGTTCGCGGACACTCCGGGCTGGTGTTCGCCCATCTCTATTCATAAAGGCTACAAGTTACAGACGTTCTAGATTTCCATTTGTTTTATTGTAAAATATTGCTTTTATCAATTGTGCCTATTAGTAAACCAAGCAAGTTTATATTATAGATATATATGGAAATGCAATAAAGGAAAGAATTTTCTGTTCTGGCATCTACATGCCTTTATTATTTGTATTATTTGTACCACATATAGTATAGGTCATCTACTCCAATTGTGTCATAACCTGTACCTACGTGTGTTATCTTGTGTTGTTTCTCAACTCTAATTTATTGTACAGCGCAGCGTGATATGTTGGCACTATATAAATAAATGATAAAATAATATAAGAACGTGTATAACCACACCTGTAAAAAAATTTGTGATATAAAAAATGCACAATAAATCATTTGAGAACTCTTCCCACATATAACCTATAAATTACATTGAAGAAACAAACACATCTGTAAGGGAAGATATAATGGTTGCATAAGTAGACACACCTTAAAACTAATACTTTGTTGTTGTTTTTTTATTTTTTAGTTAATTGAAGTGCTGACCGGTGGGCCATGCTGTTCCACTCCAGACTTGTGTGACCTTGGTGCTGACCGGTGGGCCATGCTGTTCCACTCCTTCTGAACGGACACCCCAGACTGATGTTACCCTTTGAATGGACACAGACTACAGCGATTTAGGATCGATCCAGGAACCCATTGGACTGTGAAAGGTGGACAGGTGGACTGGTGGACAGGGAACGCCTTGGTACCGGTTGTATTCCGGACCGTGCCACGGTTCCAGGTATTTTTCTCTCCTGCACCCACTCCTTCTGGCGGGGGTACGGCGGATTGGAATTGCCACGCAACAGGGAGGGTCGGGAAAGTGGACCCCCATGCCTGGTCCCTGGCCGAGGCCCCTTCAGCCTCACTTCACAGACTTTTTTGACAGTGACCAAGTTTGTATTAGTTTACCAGGTGTTCTCCCCCACGCTTAGGACGGACCACACAACAACTCTACAGGATACAAGATAGACTTTAATTTCCGCTTCTAGGATGACCATTGTACCTATAATCTCACTCCTGATAAAGCCCTTGTTACCAGGGTGAAACGTGTTGAGAAAAATATACCTGTGATTAATGACTATGAAACTTTTATATATGTTTGACCAATTGCTCAGGCTGCAAACAACCTGTATTGTATCATGTATGTTTGGTTTTGTTGTGCTCCAAAAAAATTATGCCTTTTAACCTGATGTTTTTATGTTTCCCATGTGCCTTTAAAGTCCCTGGGGCCAGCCACCCCAGATTTGGTTTAGAGGGACCTCTGCCCAAATAGCCTTTTTTCTAGTTACTTATACAGGGATGTTGGCACAGACTCATATCCATTTATATGCCCCATCATCTATTATGATTCTGTCAAGCCCGCAGGACCCGGGTTAGCGCTGGGGTACCAGGAGCAGGGAATCTAAG
>CM070036.1:48467929-48481472 GCA_036250615.1 Ptychadena robeensis | reverse complement strand
ACGAATGCTGGGAACACATCTAGGAAGGGTTTAATTTGTTTTTCCTTTTCAACAGCAGCCTCACATGATTTGTTGATTGTGCTAAATAAAATCATGCTATTTTAAATTCTAAAACAATCTGCTTTCCTCTTTCTATCCATTTCTGTGCCCTTAAAAGTCCCGGGGTATTTGATTCCCTTCACAGCCCTGACCGAGCTGGTCAGGTCTTATGACAGAACAGAGATTGTGACCCTCTGCAATACCACTGTATTTCTTACTGTCATGAAGGACATGGGAGACCATAGAAAACATGTTCTACCCTTAACACTTGCTGAATAACGCGTAGCAAAGTGCGTAAACGTATTACCCACTGCTGCATGCATTATTGGTCATTACTTTTGGTACCACAGTGCTAGTTTACTACAATTAAGGAAGGTATGCTGTGGGTTTTGACAAAAAGGAAAGTAAATACACTATAGCTGTTTGCTAGATTTACCTTGGGTATAGATATTTTGAACACATGACCATTGAATACAATTAAAATACATTTAAAACAAACCTTCACATTTGTATATACTTATGTTCTCCTGTGAAATCTGGCACCACCTCTTTTTATCTCATGGACCTCCTTTTTATTATTTTTATTATGAAATATTTTTATTATGAAATGTATTCTTTTTAAATTCGTTTACATAAAGTGATGAGCAGCTTTACTGACCAACAAGGAAGAATGCAGAAGTAGAAGGAAGTATAAATAAGCTCACAAAGTCCTACATTTTTACAACATTGTAAGCTTTTATATTTAGATCTGATGATTATTCTGACTTGAATTTAGGTAGGTATTAGGTCTATGATTGGAAAATCTTGTAGGTGGTAGTTAATGCCTTTGGCCTCTTGGTGGAACTGTGATGATACTACATTAATTGCCATCCAGAAATAGGGCATAGAGTAAAGAAAAGAGAACTGTGCCATGTGATGGGGAGGGAAAAGACCTAGAAATAGGAAACCCCTTGGTTAGTAGGACAGTTCTGTGATAACCTGTTCCTGGGGAACACATTTGGTTTTTTTCCTAGGCATCTCTGTGCTTGAATCAGTAGAGCGATGGTAGGCAAATAAAAATAATTGATCAAGGAATCATCTAAAGATGAAAATTTTGCACGCGTAATAATGCATCCTATCAAAAAAAATACCCTATGAAGTTTTTATAAGCAATGAAACTTGTACCAGGAACTTGTTTTTCTTTACAACTTTATTTTGTAGGGGCAGAGAGTAGATCCTGGGTGAAAAGGCTGGTTAGGGGCCTTGATGATGGGATAGTATGGGCTTGTTTCCACTATATGTCAGGACCCCCTCTGCTAAGCGTATTGCTTGGCAGGGATCCTGATGGATCTGTTTAGACATCTACCGAGCAGAGGCTCAACGTACTCGTCTACTTTTAGCCTTGCATCAGCGGAACGGTGAAGACACAGCATCCACCGAGCAGGTAAATGAATGTCGGGCTCTCCCACCAAGCCATATGTTTAGCGGAGGGGGTCCTGACGTATGTGGAAACAAAGCCTAAGAGATGTAGAAAGCTGTAAGCCTATAATGCACAGTTTATAGGGGTGGTCCCCAATAGAGTATTGTATGTGTATAGGTGGCCTGTGACCCTATTAGGATGTGCAGGATGGTGGTGGCAGCTGTCCCTCTGAGCTGGTAAAGATTACAGGCTTCTGGGAACTTTCACAGAAAGCAACCTAAATGTATGCTTTGTTTTTTCACATGTTCCTACTGAATTCCCAAGTTTTGTGACAGATTTACATTAAACTATTCTGCTCTACTTGCTGTCTCCATGTTTTATTTCACCATACTGGACATATAAAATTAAAAGAATTTTATGTAAATGAATACAATCTGTAAGCAGCAATTACTTCTTTCTTTGGATAATACCTTTATACTTCAGCTTTCTTACATCTGCCTACAATGACAAATTCAACAACTCTGCTATAAACTTTCACAAAATAAATATGTTTATTAAAAAAAACAAAGCAAGTGGAACAATTTTGTTCTAAAGCTACATTAATCTTTTCAGTAAAATAGGAAAGGAATGTGTCAGAACATTTTTCACTTGTCTTGTTACTTGCAGGAAGATTTGTTGTTGGGTTTTTTCTTTTCCTTTTTTTTTGAGACATAAGATAGGATGCATACCTATAAATATTCCACGTGGAATACAAAAAAGGCATCACAAAGCACTTTCCAGTAAATTGCTCTTATTATGTCAATCTACATTGGATTAAATACACATTAAATACATTGATAAATACAGCCTATTAGCCCAGCCGAATATGATAAATAGGTTGTCATGATCAGCTATTTATTGCCATGTTCATAACACTTGTAACATATTGTATTACCTCCCTAGCTGTATTTCAGCATCTGGCTTGGGGTAGATTTTAATTATCAAAAGAGGTAACCACTGAGCTACACTAGGGTCGCTTACTTGTTTTGTGTTTGGCAGCTGCATCCTCCAATGGCGGCATCCTCCAGTCTTCTTACTGGTCCACATCATGACATCCATGATAACACTGGGGATATAGGGGTGTCCTCACCATTCAATGGTATTGTAATACAGGCATAGATATTTTGAGTCCTCACACCACCCCATGTCATTTCTGGGGATGTGCGGCTGGGGTTGCGGGAAAGGGTGGGAAATACATTATAATCTGTTTAAATGAAAAAATAAAACAACAAATTAATTGTACTGCCAGAGAGTTTATAGAGGAAATAACCTAGTAATTTTTGGTTTTCCAGCTGAGCAGCTAAACCAGGTGACATTTTTATCATTCTTTTTCCTTCTCTTTGATCAATATGTTTTTAACACTATGAAGAATGCAACTAGAGATTTCAAAACAAGCGTTTTGTTTATTAAGGCCTCCCATGCCTGTGCCCAAGACTAACCAGCCCCCCCCCCCCCCACAACTCCTACCTGCATACACACATTAAAAGTAATGTCACAATTTTTTTTTTAATTGTCACTGCTGCCTTAGGGTAATGCCCCCTCCATCCTAACTTGCACAATCCTTCTTTATATCTCCAGCAATTGTAGGGTACCATAGGACACCATGTTCAGGTGTTCGCAGTCAGAGTGAAATGTGCCACATAATTTGTTCACTGCAAAGCAGAATGTAAATGTAGGCACACAGCTCATTCTAATCTAAATAACATCAACTCACTCAGCTATTGCACTTGGTAATTGCTGTGCAACTGTAAGTGGCCATGTCAGGTGCTGACATTACAGTGATTGGCCGGAACAGGTCATCGTATGCTATTTAGCACCCGATGCTGCATGTTCGGCTTAGACAGAGTCAGGGAGAGGCAATAACATTTATTTTGCAATGTAACCATTCCAAAAGAATGATTACATGTCAAAATAAAAATACATTCACCCCCATAGTCCGGTTTATGTACAAACATGTCCCCGCACATATAATAAATTAATACATATACCCCCCCCCCATCATCTGTGTAAATTATTAAAGAAAATAACTTGGAATGACTATTGGGTAATATTTACCCCTTAGTGGTTCTAAATCCATTATAGCAATAAAAATCTTCCAAATAACCTTAAATAAGCCATTCCAAAACATTAACCCTCTATCTTACACTAACCGATAATTCATGCCACTAAAACACACACAACTTCAATAAATTCAAAAAATCAAGCCAACTGTACATTTATTAACAAATATACATAAAAAAACATAAAAAATCCAATCAAAATAAAAAAATATTCCAACTTCCATCTGAACAGCCAGTAGAAAAAAAGCAATGAAAAAAATTCATGATGCAATGGCCCCAAATAAATCCATTCTTGTCCACGATGTTATAAAAAAAATAATTCCCATGCTTACTGGGCCGGTCCATTAAAGTCTATAGTGCGCTTTTGGTTTGGAAATCTGGACCTCAGCAGAGCGCTAGGGAGGTTAAAAGTAAAATACTCGATATGAGAGACTGTCCCTCACATCAAGTTTTTAGGTCTGTTATGAATGGGGGGGGGGGGGGGGGGGGGGGGGGGGCATTGTCAAATGATAACTCAATGCACAGATTGTGGTGAAATTATATTGCTTTATGAGTAACTACATTGTTATAGAGCATTTTAAAGCTATGAGAGAAGTTAATACATCAGCAGGATTACAATTTGAGAATAAAAGTGATATTTTTTTAAAGGCATTACTTTAGGTAATTGTCCAAAACACATTTGCATATTGTTCATACTCAAAAAGCAATGTACATTGTATGTCTTTTGTATGCTGTTCTTTGTAAACCTACATATATAGTGCAATTTTATTCATCTTAGACCATTTTCACACTTTATGTAACAGGAAGAAAGACACAGCCCTAATTCATTTTCCTGATAAAGTCGCGATGCTCTGTGACCTCACAAGGTAATAGGACGTGTAAATGTAACTGCTGAAGCAATACTCAGTTCAGTTCTCTGCAATCATGTGAAACCGTTATCTGGACTTCCATATCTTTTTTCTAAAGTAAGTGAACAGGAATGGATTATTCTAAAACATGAATCATTTGTGCAGCAACCTTAAAGGGGTTCCTATGATCAACCTTTTTTTTAAGCTAATACAATTATTTATTCATTTATACTATCCATACTTGAAATGAAATATGCAATTACTGTACAAATTGCAATAATCCTCAACAACTACAAGAATTCAGGGGCCGAGTTAAGCCTATGCCCATGTCCCATGATGTGCTTAAAATATCACAGTACATTGTGTACTGCTGTATGTTGCACCATGTTATTATACAATTGAGTAGACTTGCATTCTTTAGGGTGTCAAATAACAAGAAAATCACCTGCTGCATGTTTAACCACAATTTAAAGATATTAATAATTAACCTCCCTGGCAGTTCACTGAGGTGCAGATTTCTGTACCAAAAGTGATACAGTGTTTTGCCTTTCCACCCCCATCGGCGTCACCGATGACGCCGATTGGGGCGGAAAGGCTCTGTGTGCCTACAGTTCTGTAGAAATGCTTCAGGCACACAGAGAGCTAGCGGTTGCACCCAATTCCGGCATGGGCGCAGTTTGATTTACGATCAAACCATGCCTGTACTTTCTTCGGGCATAACGCTAGGGAGGTTAAACCGGCCATAGACGCTATGCTCTGCGGGCGTTTATTGAACATTTGACCGCAGCATGATGACATCATCACGGTCAATCGTTCTGCAAATCGAAATACACCATTTGCGATTCGACAACCGATACGTTGGATGGGGACCCTGGTCCCCATTCAAAGTACTCGTGATCGACCAGAGAAAAACATTCGTTCTCTGGCTGATCACAGTTGGCTGATGACGTCATCGGCACACGAGCATGGATCACGGAAATAGCCGGAGAGATCAGCTATTTGCGGAGACACTCAGATCCAGCCGGAGGTGCATCCAGTTTCAGGAAGGTTCCTGCTGAGTGTTTCTGCTCGCTGGATCCACTTTTGAACTGGATCAGATAAAGACATTAAACAAAAAATAAATAATTAAAAAGTGAAAAAAAAATTCCCTTTAAGTCCGGGTTCTGCCTTCGTGATGTCACTCGGGAACCTGGGAGAAGCCGGCGAGGATGTTGCTGGAGGCGGCAGCCGGACCAGGTGAGCTCCTGGGCCGTGCCCGATGCCAGTTCGGGCATATCGCTTGGGAGGTTAAAGCCCCCATACACCATAAAATCTTACCATACAATTTTTGTACAATAAACTTTTGTTCTACCAAAACCATGTAATGTGAGGACCTTTCTTAACCTTCCAATCACTATGTATTCTATTAGGGAGGACCCGGCACTACATAGTTTTTGGTAGATCTAATGGATATTTTGTGGAGGGATCTAAAGGTGTATGGGGGCTTTAGATTACAGTAATATTATAGATTTACACTATTTTACTATGCAACTATAAAAAGGCATACAATATTCCCAGGGGGCTTGAAGTTCTCTAATCTGCAGGAAATTTGAAGTTTAGTTACTGCGTTTAGTACTTGAATTTCTTGAACTGTGATCAGACTGAGTGTCAAGCTGTCTGAAATTTTAGATGAAACTATACAACTGCCATAAATGAAAGGTACTGTCGGATTACATCAACTGAGACTAAAGGTTTTTCCTATTTAACAGTTTTACTCTTCTCCAGTAGCCAAAAAAAGAATGTCAGTTTCAGCTCATGCTTATCATTTATGGGAGCCTTACAGCATTACAGCCTGGAAACTAATCCAAGATCCTATCTACCTGATTGTATAATGATGTACAAATGTATATGATCTGCTCCTACATTGCTCAACCAGTCCTAATGCTCCAAATATTTTCCTACTAGGTGTAACACACGATGCAAATCCCCGGCCATAGAAAAAAAAATGACATAAAACTACATGACCAGCTCACTAAGCAACAACATGCATGTTAATCAGTAGTGATGGCTGAAAAGGACAGTTCTCGGTGAACAAAGCATGTTTGCAGTTTTCAACGCTGGCAAACATTATGACATTATGGGTGTTCGAGCTGCCCCCTATAGCTTTACATGGAGGCAAAGTTTCAGGAGTCAGGTGGAACATTAAGGCCAATAACTAATTTTTCCCTCCTGGAGGACTCCCCCCCCCCCTTAAAAAGAAGCAGCCTGGTGGCAATTGTACAGTTATCATGTGTCTACTAGAAAGATAGGAAGAGCTGCTGCTGATTGAGGAATGGCTGAGCTACTTTGCTATTATACTCGATCCAGTGATCTATAACTATAGCTAAGGTGTTCTGTTACTTGTAGTTCATCATGGGGGTGGGGTATGCTGTATTATGCATTGCAGAGAGATCTGACTAAAGCCGGCCATAGACGGCTACAGAATTGATAGGAATCCTTTGTGCTCCACGGAGACTCCCCCTCTGAGTTAACTGCCTGGAGCAGGATTAGCCATAAAAAGAACCAGCAGGGCGGATGAGTGTGCGATCCGACCTAGCGGCTTTTTTGGTAGGATCCCCTGTAGTTGCGGGCAACCAACCTTTATGTGTTCAACGTGAGTGCGCACGGCGGTCGGTCGGCAGAGAATCGTCCTGTCTATGGGTCACTCCAGCTAACTTTTGGCAAAATCTGTAATCTAGATGTGATTTCCAGCCATTAGACATGAAAGAAACAGCATTTAAAAAAATTCCACTGTTCCCCATTTGGCATGATACTGTCCAGGTGGTTGCATACTTTTGACTTTTTTAATTGGTATTTTGGCTAAAAATATGACCTGAAGGTTTGAGAAGTTCACCCTCCATTTTAGTTAATGGAGGTTCGCCGCAAACATGCGAACGACGGGCAATTGCAGAAGTTCGATTCACCTGTTCGCAAACAGCCGCAGCTGATGTTTGTCCATTACTATTCATCAGAAAGAAATACATACCAAGGTCTATACTGCAGTGTGAGAAGTCGAGAATTAGACACATTTATCACTGAAATCTGTATTCCGAGCACCAGCATATCTCATTCACTGTGTAATGCTCGCACTAGAATTTCAAGTACTGGTGCTAGAACTAGAAATGAATCCCATTCTTATTTTAGACACTCACAAATTAGCTGTTGTATCATCAGACACTAAAGTTTAAATTTGATAACAGAGCATATTAATGCCAGAGTTCTGCTTTAACCAACCTATGCTCAGTAATTTTTCCCTCATTCCTCATATCTCCTATTCTTTTCCTGTTACATTGGCAAAACAATTATGTACATAGCAAATCTGTGCTCATGTACGTTCATTTATGGCTGCGTGTGCCATCTTCCTGTGTTACCTGCCTCAATCTTCTACCTACAGTATGTACCACACTCCACTCTTGCTGCTAGGACGTAATCAAAGGGACAAAGAATAATAATCCTTGAAAACATTTCCAGTTTTTCTTATTGCCCCATTGAAGGTCGGTTAAAACAACCAAGGGTTTTTAGGGACTCTCCAGCAGTGATAAGCTTCATAGGCAATATTCATATTCACAAAATATTGCAAACTTTTCACCTAACATTCACAATAAATCCATAAATTTCTGATCTCCAGTTATTACTACCTATAGATTAGATGGACCTACGTTCTAACCTACACTGTGACCCTTTAATCCACCATACCTCACCCCCTTAATATGCACTTTTTGTGCATTTAAATGGCCATAGCGCCTTTTATTAACACAAAACGTAATATGTTAAATAACATTTCCATAACCTTCAGCCTTACTGGTTCCGAGTCTTTGAAGGTCCCATCACATCAGCCACCGTAGATCCTCAGTGCATGTCCCCTTAGTATGTGTATGCCCTCAGCCACCACTCATCGACCCAAAGATGACTAAGGCTGCCCACAGGTCCCACTGAGATCGCACACCACCAGGTTAGTTTCCTCTGACCTAAAACTGATGGTTCCCACCAACGTTGTTACTCTAAACTGTCTACCTTCAAAGACCTGAAAACAGTTAATTCCCACATAATAATAACTTTTTTGCACCCAATAAGTATGCTTCCATTATAAACACCAAACAAATACAATTCCATAATAGCGGTTCCCTGTTTTTTTTATTACAAAAGGGAAGGTGGGTGCCTTTTCACAAAAGGGAATCTTTTCACCTCCTTAACCTTCTGCAACTGGTACCCAGAACTGGATACATACCCTCCACTGCCTACCAACAACCCCTCCTTGCTTAGCTGTCCACCAATAAGGTATTCCAAACAAATCCCCCTTCCTGCACCTACCTTACCAACTATTGACCTCCTACCTGCCCTATACATGACCCCTCTTACTACTGACCCCTACTCATCCCTGTCATGGTCGGCCTTCTGCTTATTACATTACATTCCTTAGCTCCGGCCTGTCTTTATTGCCAAAATCAGCACTTGTACATGACCATATTGTGAACCCAATGTGTGTTGTCATGGCGATATCTAGTGGCAGAATGTGAAATAGCAGCTAGAGGGGAATAACCACATGAGACAACATAGAAGTAATTTATTACCATTCATTGTAAAAAAATGGGCATCTCAAATATTCGCAATTATATTTGAGATCTTCGCAAATTCTCAGGGACCTCAGTCAATCATTACGAGCAAAAAAAAAGCACACATCCCACAGATGTCCGCCAGACATTTCAATGTAGAATGACAGAGATACTGTGCATGTAATTTAGGTTTGGTTCCCACACTCTGTTAACAGGTACCCACCTTCTCTAAACAATTCATTTGAAAGGCAATGCTTATATCAATGTTGGATATACTATTAGATGGGTCATGGAGTATGTATGTCAAGTATGTTGGTACAATATAATATACATTATATTGTTGGGCTCAAATGCTCTGGAAACATTAGGTGACTAAACTTTCTGTTTACATTTTTCTTCCTCCCTAACACTACCTACAATATGGTTTTATAGACATTCATTACCTAGGTTGTCTCAAGTCATTAAAATAGCAAGCAATGCCTATTCAAGTCTACTTGAAATCTAAAATATTTAACTTGCCAGCAGTTACGAAGATATTGTAGAAGACCTATGTTGGCGTTGGTAATCAATGTGAGATGTAACTTACTAAAAAAACACAGAAGCAAAATAATATATATATATCTTGTATAGAGATTTTCAAACATCTGTTACATTGTAACCTAATGTTCTTGGCAATTGCAAAGTTCTTTATTGTATGGAAATTACAAAGCCTGTCTTACAATGTAACCTAATGTAGTTGGCAATGGAGTTATGCTATAAAGAAAACTAAGGCTATATACATATATGTATAATTAAAGGGAAATTATAAAAATAGAAAAAATGATCTACATAATACATTGCATACATTCAGAAAGAATGAAATGCAGAATTCATCTAGGAAGCATTGAGACTGGTGAAAGATTGGAGAAGCAGATCTAAGCTGCATTAGTATGCTGGAACATAGGCAGTTCATACCTGTCAGATTTTGGATTTTAAAATTAGGGAATTATTGCTGAGCCTACCATGAGCCATCCTACCACCTCAACCAAGCTCCAGCATCTCTTACATATTAAGACCGGTGCTCCATGAAATGTGTACCACTAATTTGTCACTAATCTCTGAAGTCACAAGTCCTACACAGAAATGAAGCTCATGAGGAATACATAAGCATGATATAAATAGCATTCACTTATTTTCTACAGCTGTTCTTCACTTTGCTAGCTCAAATGAGGCTGACCCCTGGCATCCCTGACCAACTTTGTTGTAATTAGTATATAAAGTGAGAGATAGTGATGTGGGGCCACAAAGCCCTGGTTATGTTGTAGATGAAATATTTCCTCTTCTTGTATTGTATGTATTTATTAAAGAAATAGACAGTTATTTTTCCATGCATTTAACAGAATGTGGGGATTATTTTCCAGTGTACCATAATGTGTGCCACTGCTGAAGGAATGATAACACATGGTACAGTAGTCCATGATATACCTGATATTGTGTAATTGAAAAGATTTATGTAGTACCATATTTTTCGCCTAATAAGACACACTTTTTCCTCCCCAAAATTGGAGGGACGAACTGGGTGTGTCTTTATGGGCAAATACATGACCACCACCATCCAAAAAACTATGCAGCCTCTCTCTCAGAGTGAAAATCCACCCATGGGCTTGTTTTCCCTCTGCTTCTCTGCCTACTTTGGACAGCTCCGTGCTACTAGTGATGAGCAGCATAGGTAATATTCCTTTTCGCAAAATATCACAAATCTTTCCTCTAATATTCGCAACAAATTCATAAGATAAGAAGTGCTGATATTCGTAAGAAAAATTGGCAATTTGCAATCAACACTACCAGCCACCTGCCAAGTGGGGCACAAATCCACCCTCCCGGGTAGATTGTGTGAATGCCTGTCCCAGCTGAGCAGGACAGAAATTTGCAAGGCCGGGACAGAGATTTTCTAGATATCTATCTAACATATAATATCAGGGCTGTTTCTATCTTGTGGGGGGAACTTGCCTAGGGCCCCTGTCAAGCAGGAGGTGGCAGTGGCAAAGCTGTTAACCAGGGGGATGCTAGTGGCAAAGCTGTAGACTGGGGGTAAGCATTAGTGATGGCTCGAACCCGGAATTGCCGAACCCGGAATCGCCGGGTTCGCGAACTTTTGCGCTAGTTCGCGTTCGCCGTTCGCGAACACTAGCGCAAAGTTTGATGAACCCGCCGAACCGCGAACCGCCATTGGACTTCAATGGAGTGCAAATTTTAAAAAACAAAGGGGAACCCTTTTCTGGCCACAATATTTGGAAAGTTGTTTCAATCGGCTAACTAACACCATGACAATGACATGACAGAGGGGAATCCTGGCAACTCACCAGGAATTATATTAGTTTTTTTCAACCAATAAATCCGCACCAAGAATTTCTACAAGCAATATAGTCCATGGAAAAATAAAGTGCATGGAGTGCTTACCCTTAGACCGTGTTTTGATTGGACTGATCTCCTTTGTATGACCCCTGCCCACAACCCTGGACTTTGTCATCTGTCAACTGTTTTTAACTCATCCCTAGAGGGGGGTCTTGGAAGGATTTCACCGGTCTCAGTTCTCAGGTGAGGGTAACTGTTCGTTAAGTCCTGGGGGCAACCGTGTCGGAGTATCCACAAAAAAAAAGTTTTCATACGACAAATTATTCCAATCAAACGATCGCTTTTGGTCTGATCACTATGAAGCATCAGCCTTCTTCATCTCTGGGGGTGCCAACATGGCTCAACACATCATTGAGGTTATTGCTTCATTGTGAACGCAATGCCCCTTCACCACGGCAAGGAGCGATCACGAAAGGGCAGTGGCACATGGTATGTGCTGTTTTTATATGCAGCCACAGCCAGATGCCTAGAAAAATATAGGCAAGTACACTTGCCATAAAAATTTGTCATTTACATTTGACAGAAAAAATAGGTATGGTAGCAGCCAGAAAAATTGATGTTTTCCATGCAGAATGGAAAATAAAACATTGCGGCTTGAACCCTAGTTGGTGGCGGAGGATTCATGAAAGTCGGTATGCGGTATGCAGCGTGGGGACAGAGATGACAAGCTCTTTGTGCTTCTCAGCTGGAGCTTTGTATGTCAGCTTGAGATGATATACATAGCTCCAGACCTACATACCCATCAGTAGAAAAGAGAAGATCTTCCCTCTGCTTCTGTTGTATGTCAAAGCAGGGACTGGAAAGCTGACAGCTTGGATGTTGGATTTTATCAGCCGGAGTGTCTTATAGGACAAAAGCTGGAAAACGAAAGCGGTTCAACAATTTAATCTGGGTGCCCAGAAGTTCCCCATGTCTATTATAGCCAAATAAATGCCCTGCTGTTAGTTGCTCCACAGTATAAGCACAATAAAGGGAAGACTTCTTGAACTTCTTCTGCTGGTTTAAGAAAATACAACATAGAAGTTGTCAGCAAGGGGTCAGCAAGTGACGCAAACTTTTTGGACAGACTTGCAGTAAATGCTCTACGCAGGCCTCTGTGTAATGAAGGCACATCCACATACAAATTGCAATGAGGGGAACTTTTTTTTACATTATCCCTGGTCCAAAGGAGTACAGTCCATAGGGTAAAATGTTACAAAAGTTGGCTGAGACTCTAACCCTTGTAAAGAGGTGCTAATGCTCCCTGAATGATGACACAGAACCTCTGTCAAAGACCTTAGGCCCCTCCTATTATTTATATTTATAACCCTGTTGACATGTTAGCACTTCCCCTGTACTGGGCAGATCCACAAAATGTATAGAAAATATATTAACCATCTCATGGCCAATCAAACATGAGTTTACAGTATAAGTTACATGCGAAAAAGTTCAAAATCCCCATCTAATAAATTCAGCGAAGGGAATACTGCCAGTTATTCAATCATCTGAAACTTAGACCTAGTATATTAGCCCAGCTAGAAAATATCACTGATAATGTTGTATCATTATGGGGGAACTTCTACTGTTCCATACTTTTTTCTTCTAACAATAACATTCAATAACATTCAGATTATGATTACTAAACCATTTTGTTGCTGGTCATACACATATTGTAATGACTTATTCAATATAATGTATTTCAGTGGAGCAGCAGTATGTTTTAGAAACCAATTGAACTAAATGGGCAATTTTACTTGTAAACAACAATTTCAGCTAAAAAATAAAGAAAATGGCGTTGACCAATCATTTCCAAGAAAGATTCAGAAACTATGAAATGTGATCAATTGATTGCTTATCATTAAATGTATACGTAGAACAAGTCTTTATATGGCAACTGTGGCAAATTTGCAGCGCCAAATGATGTGAAATAATTTTCTAGATATCTATCTAACATATAATATCAGGGCTGTTTCTATCTTGTGGGGGGCCCTAGGCAAGTTCTTGCCTAGGGCCCCTGTCAAGCAGGGGGTGGCAGTGGCAAAGCTGTTAACCAGGGGGATGCTAGTGGCAAAGCTGTAGACCGGGGGTAAGCATTAGTGATGGCTCGAACCCGGAATTGCGCGTTCACGAACGGCGAACGCGAACTAGCGCAACAGTTCGCGAACCCGCGAACCGCCATTGACTTCAATGGGAGGCGAATTTTAAAAAACAAAG